>CM071942.1:16005000-16605000 GCA_036784905.1 Acrossocheilus fasciatus
CGTGAACTCATCCCTACACATCAGAACATAACATTTATTTCCATGATCTGCCATTTTCGCTTGTTTCTTCACAATACCTGCAGAATCTCTGGTGATTCGGCTGTGCAGGTTCGGCTGGCGGCTGGCATAGAACATGGGCGTGTATGTGCAAATGTTGGGGGCATAATTATTAGCATGGGCGTCGCTAGGCCATTTTTAGGGGGGCTTTAGCACCCCTAAATTTCTGCTCAGCCCCCCTAAAAATCTTTCGATTCTTTCCCTTTCTTTCCCCAAAACGGCAGCAGACTTCGGCTCCTCCGCATCTTTCTGCGCGATCTTCAATCCACAGACTGCGGTGACGCAGAGGAGAGGACAAGGTGTGTGTTTATCGATAGATTGTTATAATATCTACATCTATGCAGTTCTTTGTCATAAATACAGTTTACAAAAGTCATGAGAGAGCAATCGGTTTCCAATCTACTGTAAAGTTTTCGCTGCATTCACCACTCATCACACCACATCTGTTTCCTTCAGCGAAAGCCCTTAATATGAACGCATACTTTATAAAACGATCACGTTATTGCTATTTTCATTTTAAAATTTAGCTTTCAATATAGCACACAATATTACAGTGCATGTGGCATTAACTACCATACAGTTATGCATAAAAATGATTAAAGACAGTGACCGACAGCACTTTTGTATTATTTTTTAAAAAAAATATTTTTTATTGTTTGAATTGAATTTATGTTGAACGGTTCTACAAATTTTTGTACAAATTTTCAATCAATATTTTTGTAAATATTTTTTTATTTTTTCATTATTATACCCTCATTGGGGGCTGAGCCCCCCTAAAATGAAAATCCTAGAATCGTCCCTGATTATTAGTGATCCCGACTGTAATGTCACAGTCTGTTTTGTGTTATGTTCTGATTCGCCTATTTTTCAGTGGTCTTCTGCATTCACATGATTTACATAAGAAGGAGGAAACAATGGTGTTTGAGGCTCACGGTTTGTAATTTCCATGTACAGAACTGTTATTATTCAATGCCAAGGTAAATACAGTTTTCCATTCTATGGAACCTTTAAATAAAATATCCACAGAGTTATTTTAATAAATTTTGTTTTGACTGAAAGTGGCTTACTAAAGAGTGCTGATATACATACATTATGTTTGCTAATTTAAGAGTGACTCTTTCTGCAGGTTACACCAGTAGGGGGCGACAAGTGATTGTTTTAATGAGCGAGTCATTTGAATAATTCACAACCAATTCTTTAATAAAACACTCTGATTCATTCTGAGAACAAGCAAGCGACTGTTTGTATGAGTGAGTCATTGAATCATTCATCCAAACGATTCTGATTTATTCAGGAATGCAACTACTGTGCATGCAGAAACAGCTAAAGCAACGTACTTTTTACTTAGTTCCAACTTATTGCTTATTGGACATTTAATGATTAAAGACAAACAATATCACTCACATTTTGACTAACTTTATGAAGCAATTGCATTCTAGTTCTTTTGGTGTTTAATTGTATTTTTCTGCTATCCTATTTCATACTGCACAGGCATATATTTAATATATTCTCAAGTGGAATATACTCTGTTTGATCCTCTTAATAGCTGTATTGCTATTTTTAAACTGGTCAAAGGTTGTTGCTGTGCAGGTGCGTAATAGCTCACCTTCAAACTTCAAAAATGCAGAAAGGGGGGGTGGGGGTGGGGGTGTAAAACTTCATAATAATACATCATAACATCATAATATGGCACACATTCATCAGACTCGTCTGAAAGCCTAAGTGGCCCACTCTGAGAAGCTTCGCCAGCACTTTTCCAAAATGGCCCCAGGGAATTCTAAATACTACCCACTCATATTCCATAAAAAAGCAAAGTATGAGTAACATTATTCATCTAAAGCAGGAAGATAGAGATGTTTAGATCCCATTTTGTTAATAGCATATGGATGGTATGGTTATGTTATTATCTCTTTGTTGTGCTGAGCCGGGGACCACTGCCACCATGGAAACCTCAAAAAGCATTAGCATACCTGGCTAATATTTCTGTTATTGAGGAAGGTTAAGAGCCCAAGTGCCTAATGCATCGCAGTTATCTGAGAGCTACTGTTGCGGGTTCTTCTCACAGTGGTTTTGGTACATAGTGCACAGGCTGCCGGACTGCCATGGTGTATTGTGAAACATACCTAAATAAGAGTCATTATCCCACACGAGAATTAGCACAAATTCACATTTTGGATGAGATTACAGTCCTCAGCCAAACAAAGAGGTCTAAAGCAACTCTACATATTGGTCTTGTAGGTGAAGAAGGAGGAAGTTCAAGTCGGTGTACTACATGGGACTAAAGTCTAGAAATCTGGAAATCAGAAAACACCTCACCACTTCATCTCCAGCCTCTGAGCAAGGTCAGACTCACTGAGTGTGTAATAAATAGGAGCTAGTCCAAGAGCCATTATCTTGCCTCCATTGCGCGAGGAGTGCGGTGACCTGGCATTCTAACAAATGGAGGGGAAAACTCGGCCTGGAGATGTAAATCCCTCCTCCGGTTCCCCCATGAATAGTATTGCTCAGAGGCGCTGACCCGAATGGGAGTGTACCACCCAGATCAGAAATGACAGCAGAGGGGAAGACGGGGCTCCCGTTTACAGAGGAAAGGGTGTGTAAAAAGAAATGATGATTAGGAAGAATAAATGAGATGTCACGCTGAGCAAAATATTACCATCAAACGGACTTCCACGGTCGGGGTTTGAGTGACAGCCAGCATGAAAAATGTGGGATGCGGGGTGGCAGTTGGCTGGTGCTCTTTATTCGTCCCTGTGTGGTTGAGGAGAGAGAGGGAGAGAGACAGAGAGACAAGAGAAAGAGATACTTTTATCTCAGTAGAGTAACAGGGACATCAAAGAACTATAGTTTCCTGTGGGGACTATTGATTTTATTATATGTTTTGATTGAGAGTAATAGCTGAATGTACACCTTTTGGTACAATACAAATACTGATATGAATCTAACAAAAATAAAAAATTAAAAAAATCTTAAATAATGAAAGTCGATGCTCAGTCATCCATTTGATCCTCTTACAGTAACACTCAATATTGTATTTTTATTGACCTTTTAACACTGCTGTATAGTCATGGGTCTGGGGAATTACTAAAGGTGCTGAAGCTTGGCTTCTGTAAAAAGTATACTTGGGATATTCCTGAGGCTTTTTTCAGACAGGCAGCAAAAATATGGTATTTTGGCATATTGTTGAGCAAATATGGTTTATGTATTTATTTATTTATTTTTGCAGTTTGAGCAACACACAAATAAAGATAAAAAAAAATGTCTGTTTTTTTCCCCTTAAAGCTACTGTCCAGTAGTGTTGAGTGAGTCAAGACTGACTCATTTTCACTCAGTCTTTCCACGTATTTCAGTATGTCTGTGTAGTCATTATGGAAACTTGCTAAATGACAGAGCTCAAAAGTAAATCAGATATTTCTACTGTGTGAACAGAATCTATCTGCACTCTTGCCTAAAAATCCTTGCATCCGGGCGTATTGCATCTGACCGTTTTTTCAACTTGCCTTTGCTGGACAACCACAGGGATGTTTTAAGGTATGACTATCAAAACATATTTGCGAAATGAATGCGCTTTTTTTGTTGTTGTTTAGTACTATTTTAACAATTGAGAAATTGCTTATGAAAGATAAATTAACTAGTAATCCTAGTTTTTCATTTGGCTGAAACATCTGCAATATTTGAAATCTCCACATTTCATCAAGTCATCATTTCTTATTGAGCTTGCAGTGTCTGTGAAATAATTTGACTTAATAATCCCCATGGTAAAAAAAAAAAGAAAAAAGAAAAAGCATTATGAATTTGTCCAAATGTATGTTATAGAGATGCTTTTTCATTTTTGTGAAAACTCACACACTGTGGATTACACCCTCATAACTTGATGGCCTTCGGGGGAGTCTTAGGTATATTTAAATTGATCCCCATTTCATACACTAAAAGCCATTTAGTTATTAGATGCTCGGAAGAATGTGATTGCAACAGATAGGAGCAGTTTGGGAAGGAATTAAAAAAATGAAGGCTAAAATCTCAGGATTTTGTGCAGCTGTAGAGGAGCAATATGCAGATGGGTTTCATCCCAGGAATTAGCAGAGCTGCTCAGTTGCCCTCTCTCTATGTTGTTATTAAATCTCCCCAAGAGCTGCAGGGAGAAGTGCATTAGGAGTGCATTAAACCACTTCATGACACATTTATGGCATTTTCCTCACTTTTGATTTGTGTTCCCCCACATGAGTGGAACTTCCCTCCATGTGACCACAGCTGGAGCCATGCCAATGACAGCACGGAGTGGACATATGGACACTGAGCATTGTGGTTCAGTAAATGGAATGAAACAAGCTGATCTTTCATAGCCCTCAAAAATTCAAGACTGTTTCTTAAAAACAGGTGTCCAGATCCAAAGCTGGGTTTTTTTTGCCCCATGCGTTTATTATAGATTTTCTTTCACATAATAATTCAAAATAACACCCAGTTTTGAATCAGTGTTGTTGCTGTTAACTACAACTAAAACTATTAAAAAACATTGTGAAATAATAATGACATAAATTTAATATATTTAAAAATAGAAATACTGGCGTGGCAACTAAGGGAAAAAAAGTTTAAGTATTAAAATGACTAAAACTAAAACTGCAAATAAATAAATAAAAAGCTAATTAAATTTGTATTAAAGACAAAAAGTAATAAAAATCCCAATCGTAAACTAACAAAAGTTACTAAAATTAAAATGAAAGCTGAAAATATAAAAATAAAAGCTAATTCGAAATATCAATACTATAATAGTATAGAAATATTACTAAAATAATAGTCTTTCAAATGAATAGGTTTAAGTATAAGCTTTTCTTCAAGAAAATAGATCAATGTATTATAGTAACCATCACATTAAAGAATTGCTCAGCTGGTGCTAAACTGCTTCCTGTCATTTAGGTTGATGGATGACTAAAAGCAAAAGATAGCCATGTTGTCTGGCCTTTCTTGATGCTATCATGCAAGAAGCCTCTGTAGAGCTGTTCTGAGAGAGTATCACGTTACACCAACAGTGCCTGACAATAGATTGTGGCCGGACTGACAAGACCTTAGGGAAGATTTGATGCCCTTTGTCACCATATGGCTTCAGCCCGGACCTAAACCATTGCATATTGACAAAATGGATTTGAACAAATTCAATTCAAATAACGGCATGCGGATTTTCAGTTTTTCGTTTTGTTTGATCACCATAATGTAGTTTGAATCAGTCTGACACTGATTTGTTTTTGTCCATTGTTTACAAACTCACTTTTGTTTTTACATTAATACCAGATGAGCACTTTGACCAAGAAATGGGTTTGACCGTTTACATGCAAATGGAACGTCAACTAGATTAGTGGCTGTATTTTTGCCATCCCTGCTCACAGCCAAACCTGACACACTCGCCATTTCCCCAAATGTTATGGTGATCTATCATGTACTTTCAAGTCAGCTTAGTTGCCCTGGCCAAATATCAAGATTTTGCAGATGGCGCTGGCTTTGTCATTAGACATTCATTTAGATATGTACACCTGGAAACACACTGGCCTGGATATTCATTATTCCGCTTCAGGCCAAGGTCAAGAGTAATATGAAAATAAATGCAAAAAAAAAACACAAGGAGCTTGAAGTGGGGCATTTTTTGATCTCTCCCTATGCAGGGTCTCTTATCATGGTAGAAATAGCCACAAGCCTTTGGTTCTTCCTCTCCCTATTATGCTGCAGTTGTTCAGAGGCTTCTTAAGGCTTTTGGAGGTAATGAATACCTCTTGAGCGAGTCTAGAATCTCCTCCATTTACTGTTGATTGTGTCTGCAGAGGTACATATGAAGTACCGTCAAATTACATGCTGTGTTATACATATTGAGCTGCATGCAGAATCTCCGTATGCCCCTTCAAATGCAGAGGGAGCTGATTTTAAGACAAGGTCTGATCTTGCTCGAGTTTATTCAGCCCCAAATCCTTTGACTGGATTACTGTTATTAGAGTCGTGGCCACGCATGCTGTGATTGAGAGCTAATCTACAGAATCGCAGCGGGAGGAAACACAAAGAACAAGAGGAGTGATGTCTAATCAAGCCGTTGTACCTGCAGGTTACGACCACATACACTAGGATTTAAAATAGCTCTTCAGTTACGTCGAATATGTGTATCGCTTGATCACTGCTATTTGAGCATATGGATGTCTTTGTACTTAGAGTGCCATTCTAGTTTTGCCATTATGTTGTGCATCTGTGTTGCGTTTTTTCTGCTTTAAAATGAGAAAATCAGCCAGCTGACAGCATCGCTGTGTGCAAAGTAATATCCCACAGTCCACCAATGAGTAACGCTACACTGTCACAAAACAAACACTGGTTCTGCACTTCAGCAATACATGTTTGATGTCACAAAACAATATTTTCCTTATCCAATTGATGGTCAATATACATGAGGAGTGGTACTTCAGTCCAATGAGATTAAAGTGTAGGCTGGGCTACCCAGCACAACGACACAAAAACATAAACCAAGCAATGGAGAAAAATTTGTGAAAAAATTAATTATTATAGAAACCAGGAATGGTCCATGAAACATTTTGCTCACAGGAAAGTGAACCTTCTTTTGCAAATCAAAAATATAAGCATTTTGTACTGATGAAGGCTATTATCTTCCAGTCAAGTCTAAATTACAGACCATCCTCTCTCTTTGCTATTTGATATCTTACCAAAATTTGAAAGTTCCCTGCAAACAAATCATGTCACGAGACTGCAATGGATGCTACATTGTGTAGCCTTTCCAAAGGCTTTTTGTCCAGCTCACTGATCTTCAAATCGTATATCCTGCAAAGTGCACAAGGGCATGCAGGGGTCAAACATTGGTCTTTTGCGAATGACATTCTAGTTTGAGCACTGACCCAAATCTCACCACCAACATAGGTCTTGAGAAGACTGTTTAAGGATATAAGTCTTTTAAAAAATATATATATAGTGTAAAATTGGAATTATATCCAGGCTGTTGTTTCTTAGAGAGTAAGTAATGTTTTCACAATAGTTGGAGCTTTGTCATTTGAATTATTTTTAAATGATAATTTGAATTATTTACAGACAACACTCTTAATTTTTCAAAAATATTAAATATGAAATAACCTGACCTTGTAGACAGAGATTAATGGAGACATTGTCATATTTTGTGTTACATATGTTTTAAGTTGATTGTTTGAAAGGGTTTGCACTGGCACTTGAGGGTTTCATTATTTATCTGGACAAAGCTTTTGATACTCTAATCTGCTTTAAACTGCCATTGTCTGGGGAGTATTAGATTTATCACTGGATGTGCAGATGTTCCATTGTATTTATAGACGTAGCACTTTGATTCTTTGCAAGCAAACATGCAGCTGTTAAAACTGATGGTAACATTGAAAAGTATATAGTTACATGTCCAAATGCTCTCTTTTTTTCAGATAAAACCCATTTGGAGAGTTAGTACTGTCAAAATTTCAAAACATTTTCTGAATAAATGAGCAAAAAGTATTACAATTATCCCTGCTTTCCAAGACCCAAAGGCCAAAAATGTGATGTTTCAATCTGAACTCCTACCACATAACTGTACTAAAGCGTTAACCTAGAAGTGACAAACAGAATTGGGTCTGATATGACTGCTATACAACCTTTCAGCTTTCAGAGGAAAAGCCTGTGCTGTAAATTTGCTGAAATAGGTCCGTTAAGATTGCAAGGTCAGGAAGTCTAAAGTTGGCGAGCCATTCTTTTCCATTATTTTACCTCATTAATAAACTGTTATGAGAGGAGCATGAAGCTAGGCTAAAATGCTCTCTATATCTCTCTCACACCATCTGTGTGAGTCCTGGTGTCCAGACGTCTGCAGATACAGCAGATGGCAGTATTACTCTTGTGCTCTACATGTTTTAAATATAGCTTTAATTCTGATTCTTTTTCACTTAAAAATGATTACATCACAAAAACAAGAAGCTTTGCTCACTGGCAGAATTACTGTTAGCAATGAAAGACCAAAAATCAAGAGAGGAGGTTCAGAGGTGAGACAGTGATGCTCTGTATGTAAACAAGATTACTCCATGATCTTTTCAAGATGAACTCTTTACGTTCTTTGGAAGGAATATGGACAAAGGGAAGAAAATAGGGTATGTATGGGGATGCAGAGGTCGAATGCAGACCTCTAGATGAATAACCAAATGATGAAAAGTGTATCAAGTGCTTGCCAGTAGCAGCCAATAAGAAAGAAAGAAAGCTTTCAGATTGCATTCTATATATTTTCCTCCACATCATAAGAAAGAGAAGTATGGCTGCATAATGCAACAGGATGTGTTTTCATTTGGAACGTCCTTCAGAATTAATCTGAGGAACAACATTACCTTAAATTTAAACGTATAAAATTCCCAAATTTTCTGTATAGTTCTGTCCACAGTATTGTGTGGTATTAAAAATCTAGAGCTCTTTACATTATCTTATTAATAATGGACCTGTTTAATAAATTTTTTAATTCCTTAACATTGTTACTGTTGGAAACCACAGTTAAGATGAATATATTATTGATATATATTGATGCTATCAATTCTAAATGATCCCCATTTGCTGTCCTATACATCAAAGGATCCTTAGTTTAAGAAACTGCAATGACTTTGCTCTACTGATACATTTCAGTTTTAGTGCATAAACTAAAAGAAACATTGAGCATTTTAGCATTGAGATTTTACAATGATCCATAGCATCTATAGTACATGATGTTAAATGACAGCATACAGATTCTACAGTACGTAGCAAATTATGTGAAAACAACAACGTCCTAAAAAACAACACTGGGAAAGCAAATTCCACTTGCTCAAAATGCATCCCGATAGCTCTTTTCTGGAAGTACACTATGTGGGACCATTTCACTAAGTGGCTCTGTGAATCTTATCTGGCACTTTCCGCTCTGTAAAAGAGCATAGGAAGCATTGTGCCAGTTAGTCACTTCAAACTTGTGTCAGAAATACGCATTTACAGTTCATTATCATCTGTAGCAGATACAGTAATCAGTGCTGCCATGGAGCTTGGCTAGATATTTCACTGTGTTGTGTGTAAACTGTTGAGAGTTACTTGTCAAAGTGAATATTTGAAAAAATGGGCTAAATCTTCAAGACTTAAAAACAGGTCAAAATGGATATTTTTATAGATAAAAATACACGTTACATGCCAAAGTGCATGTGTGGTATTTTTTAAAACCAAATAAGGATATATATATATATATCCTTGGCTGGATTTCTTGCAGCACTGCTGCAATACCGTGACCATAAAGCCTTTTTTTCTCACAGGGTTCAATAAAGAAGGACCCTCCTACAATGCTGTGCATTTGGAGATGCACCCTGTCTCAAGTGTTTGTGGCTGTTTTATTGAAATAGTCAAAAAACATGAGGGCAAGATACAATTAGATAAAATATTGGAATATATCTTTGTGATTTTTTTTTGTTTGTTTTTTTGTTTTGTGTGTGTTCAGACACAGCTGGGCATAATCCACGTCTGCATCGCTAAGGACAGATGTCATGCTCTTAATCTAATTCTATCTAAATTGTTCCAAAAAATGAAAGAAAAGTGCAGTAATTTTCTCATACTTCTGTATACATGAATCTGCTCTCTTCAAAGACAACAAAATACCATCAAATGAAGATTGGTGCCTTGTAATAAAGCCATTTTTCCACAATGAAGTAATTTTCAGATGGAGGCCTTGAGACCAAAATCAGGACAATTTTCTTTGAGGTAGAAAACACAAGACAATATATTGCTTCATGCACATTTCTTGTTGACTATTCAGGGCTTTGGGGAAAATAGTGGAGGCAATAATTTTGTCCGTGTGGGGTCATCTGCAGCACACTCAAAGTAATTATGGGGATGGAGGAGAGGGTGGATGCCTGAGAGCTGTCCAGACTTTGATCGTATGTGATCGCAAGAATCACAACTTGGAGCCATTTTTCTGAAACAAAAGACAGAGATACAGGAACAAGCCTTTTTTATGTGCACTGTACAGCACCATTTGTGCTCACAAATCTCTACTTCACTAAGGCATCACCAATCAATAGATGGTTGATTTCACACACTGTCTCTGTCATTCTGGATTTCATTTAAGATTATTGGGATCTTTATCAAATACAGCAGCAAGCTGATCAGCACAATGACAAATATTTAAGGAACAGTTACATTACACCAATCCATTCCATTCTTTAAATAGTGACACAAGATACCTTTTGAACTAACTTTGTATCAATCAAAACAATACTGACTTTTAAGTCATACTTTTAAACCGGAATGTAAACATTAACAATCAATGATGGTAACAAGAAAATAGTTATGCACTCCTATTAAGCAATTGTGTTTTATACCCAAACACAATACTCAAATATATTTCAGAGCATTGCAAAACAGTGTTTTATATATATATATATATATATATATATATATATATATATATATATATATATATATATATATACATATATACATATATATATACATATACTGTATATAATCTGTATATTATCATTTAGAATGATAAAAGTTATTGATAATATCAGACCAATCCTGTTTTAAATGTTTTATTCCTGAATGTCACAGACAAAAGCTTTACAATAATAAAAATGCATTACTATAGTCTGCCCTTAGATAGATAGATAGATAGATAGATAGATAGATAGATAGATAGATAGATAGATAGATAGATAGATAGATAGATAGATAGACAGACAGATAGACAGACAGACAGATAGATAGACAGACAGACAGACGGACAAACAGATAGACAGATTACAGTAACACATAATTACAATAATTAGTAGTATTTTTACGCCTCCATTTTATTGCAAATTATGTATTTAACATTTGTGTATAAAAAAAAAACATTAACACAAAGTCATTTTCCCTATAAATCTTCCACATAATATAAATGACAGCAGTGAAACACAAAAGCATTGATGGGTAAAATGAGATTAAACCTACACAGCTCTGAAAACCTTTAAATCCTACCCCTCAGTACCTTTACCCTGTTTATTAGGGCATCACAGATCCATCATTAGCTCAGGGTGTAATTCACTCAACATTGGAGGGCTCTATATTGCATCTTGTCTACAAAATGGGTGTATTTTCAATTAGACTCCTCAGTGGCTACTAATTAGGCTTACAATAATCAATACTTGTATCAATAGAATGATGAGGTCTCTTATTCAGGTTCAGTATTTATTTGAGGGGTGAATTTAAAGACCTGCTGGTATGTTTGACCTGGGTATCAGGGGTCACTGGATGGGTCAGGGGTGTACAAAAACATTAAACCTCAATGGATTTTGTCATCTTACTTTGCTTTGATTAAAAGACTCTTGTAGAACCATGTCTGGGTCAACAAGGTAATGCAGTGATCTGTATTTTTTGTTTTTGTTTTGTTTAAAAAAAAAAAAAAAACACTTGCCAAAACTCTCTCCTAAATATAGGTGAACATGTAAAATCTGAGCCATGTCTGGTCTGCCCACATATGGTTAAAAGAGCATACTGTTAATGCATATTCAGCTGTGTATTTTGGTCTCATCCCCGTCTCTCTTTCGCTCGTCGCTTAAAACCTCCATGCGATATAGCAGTCTGGCTCTAAGACCTTTCCCATTAACAATCCTCAATATCTTTGGGTTGGTGATGCCCACTATTCCCACAGGCTGATAGGATCCAGACACAGTTTGCGTGGCCCTGTCAGCTGAGTTTTAGCTTCCTCCATCTCAGACAGTCTGCATTGTGGATCACAGCCCCGGCCGCTGGTAGATGTGGCAGCCGCAGCGAGACAGATAGTGCCTTCTTTCTGAGCTGGAGTCAGTAAACCTGCCTCTTCCTCTCTGGGGAGGCTGCTTGCATGGTTCTAATGTGCCGGCTAAGGACTCACATTCATGACGCTGTAACCAGATCACTGCACAGCCAGCGCTAAAAAGCTAACAGTCTCGACTGTGAAGGCGTCTGTGGTCAGACCCCTCCTCTCTTATCTCAGTTTCCTCCGCAGACTGAGTGGAGGAAATCTGCCTTTATTTGAGTGAGACAAATAAATGGTGCACCGATCGACCAGATTTTTTTTTTTTTTTTTTTTTCAGATGTGTTGAAGTAAGACTGAATAATATATATATATATATTATTAACATCAATATATATATATATATACTTTTTATAACTTAAGTATTTTATAACTTTAATTTTATTTTTTGCTATATTGCACCGCTAAGCATTAGCATGTTAAAGGTCCTATAGTGAGCTGCTGTAGATTGATTTGACTAGGGCAAAACCATCCATTTTTTTTTTACAGCATTCATTCAAAAGCCATTTCTATAAGATAGACTATATTATATTGTATTGTATAATATATCATGCATTCACATATACTCTCTCTTTCTCTCTATATATATAGTATATGTGTATGTGTGTGTGTAAATGAACATATCACATATACAGCATTTATTAAAAAATGTAATGTTATCAGTGACATAAAAATTGTTAAGAAATTAGAAGTTTATTTTTATTTTGAACACATACATGCTAACTGCTCTTACCTTGTAATATTTGAGTAAGCTAACACATAAACCTACTCAAAATGATCATGTAATCTCAACTTAAATACTTTTAATAGTGAAAACTTAAAGGGATAGTTCACCCAAAAATGAAAATACTGTCATTAATTACTCACCCTCATGTCGTACCAAACCTGTAAGACCTTCATTCATTTTTGGAACACAAATGAAAATATTATTAATGAAATCCGAGAGCTTTCTGACTCTCATGGTAGTTGCTTTCTTGGCAACCATGATGAAGGCCCAGAAAGGTAGTAAAGACATCATTAAAATAGTCCATTTGACATCAGTCGTTCAAGCTACGACAATATGTTTTGTGTGCAAAGAAAACAAAAATAACGACTTCATGTGCCTTGAACGTGATAGTTCCCTTGCTGTCTGTATCTTAATTTGTGTTCTGAAGATGAACGAAGGTCTTGAGTGTGAGGAATTAATGACTGAATTTTCATTTTTGGGGAACTATCCCTTTAATAGCTATAACTAGCTAAATCAGTAAATGCTTGCTAATTGGTAACACAATGCTTTGGATTGCTGAATAAGATAATATAGAATATTTAGCATAAATCTGTTCTCCCAAGCTCGCTTTCACCATAAAGATAAGCCCCCCCCCCCCCCCCAAACCCAAACATAACAGTAATTCCTCTAAATTAGCACAGCAAAACAGAAGACTCTACTAATCTCCCACTTAATAATCTTGGGGGGGGCAAAAAGAAAAAAGAGTAATTACTCTAGAGTGCCATGCCAAACATGCTGTAAACTACAAATCCTAGCCCATATTCAGTTAAATTTCACTAAATGTGGACTAAATTCAGAATAATGTGTTTTGTGAAATAAAAAGGAAAAGAAAGTTCTAAGTACTCATAAAAGATCATTTGATTGAACTAATTTGTTTAATTCAAGTTTGCCCCTACTCTGGAGTAAGCAGTATTTTTCATGATTTTGAAAGAAGTCTCTTATGGTCACCAAGGCTGCATCTGTTTGATCAAAAATACAGTAAAACAAGGAATATTGTGAAATATTACTACAATTTAAAATAACTTCCCTATTTTAATATATTTTAAAATGTCATTTATGCCTGTGGTGAGACAGCTGAATTTTCAGCACCATTACTCCAGTACTCCAGTGTCCCATGATCCTTCAGAAATCATTCTAATGTGCTGATTTGCTGCTCAAAACATTTCTTACTATAATTAATGTTGAAAACAGTTGTGCTGCTTAATGTTTTTGAGAAAACTGTGATGCATTTTTCTTTCAGGATTCTTTCATTAATATAAAGTTCCAAAGAACAGCATTAATTTGAAATGGAAATCTTCAACATATAAACCTCACTAAACCACTTTTGATCAATTTAATGCATCCTTGCTGAATGAATGTTAATTTCTTTACAAAAATCTTACTAACCACAAACGTTTCAATGATAGTTTATTTATATAAACAATGTATGTAGATACAGTCTGTCTATCTGCGTTTGAGTGAAAAGGAGTAACAGATTTTTTCTAATATATAGGTTAGGGTCACATCAGGACTGGTGGTTTAGGAAGATAAACTTAAAAATATACTGTAAAAGTCTGTCTACGTAAGATGCATGGCTCTTTGAAGAAGGTTTGTGTGTCATTTCAAGGTTATTGGAATAAGGCAGCTATATGCACATGTCCATTAATAGCATGGCTCAGTAGGACAAACAAAGTCTGTATGACTTTCATCATATCAAAGTGTATATTTTCATGACGAACAGAATCTACTCTCTCCGCGGACTGTGCCTGCCGCCCTCAAGGAAAGAGGAAGACACTCTTAGCGCAAATCTGAGCCCAGATTCACAACAATGTATTGATATTCACCTCCTCCATTCTCCTAGTGAGTATAGAGTATCAGTCGCCTCCAAGGTTGGCGCCAAGCTCTGTCTTCTGTGAACCACAAACCAGAATTAATTGCAAATCAATCGAACAAAGTACAACTGATCAGTAAACCAATTAGTAATTTTAGCTGGTCATCCTGGTTTGGTTTACCTCACACTCTTTAACTGTGTTTTTCGCAGCTTATCCTATGATTTTCCTTGAAAACATCTCTTTTGCCCTTAAAAGCACAATGTGCGTCATACAGTATGAAAAAGTGGAGCACAGAGAGAAACAAGTAAAGATTTCTGATTCAGAAGTGAAAAATGTAGTGAAAAGTGAAATATTTTTAGTTTTCACTTCTGCCTCACATTTGCTTTCGCTAAAGGGTCTGGGGACAGATAGAAATTCTCAACTTAATATATATCAACATAAGCTTTTGTGTTTTTGATTTTTGTATATTTTAATGAATGTATGGAAATATAGCAAACACAAAAGAAAAGCACGCAAATCAAATCAGTGGCAAATTGCTGAAAGTGGGTGCTTGGAAAAAATAATTTAAAGCAGAAAAACACACCACAGACTCTTTATGGACAGACTCTCACAAAGGTGAGGATTCGAGGACACATTTTTGTTAATTAAATAATAAAAATAAAAAAACCCTATAAGGTGCAATATCCTGCAAAATGAATCTACAAAAATACATAAACAAACAAACGAGTTAAAGGCATTTTATTTTGTTAATGTAGCACCGTGGCTAATATAACGGAACATTATTAAGATGGAATTCTCATTAATTATTTGGGACAGAAAATGCAAGCAGGCTGGGATGAAAATGGCTGGCCCAGCTAATACCATGATGCACCATCTTGAGGCATAAGATCTTTTAATGTATTTTCTGGCTGTGCCTGAAAGGAGGAAAGAGCGAGCTGAATGGATCCATTAATTTAATTGAAGCAGGCCCTGACAAGAGATAAAACATCTCCCACATCTCTCCAGGCCGCTGCTGGCTTTATAGTAAACAACCAATGATCCATAAACAAAACCAGGAGAGCAGGAGACCCACTCTATAGAGACTTCAAGGCCACAAAAATATGACACGAGAAGAGGAGAATGGAAACTGAAGAGCCCCCCTTTTTCGTCTCTCCTGAGCCCTACCTGCGTATTCAACCTGGATAGGGCTCATTGTACTGTCTCTTTGGGATTTTTGATGTTAATAATTCAGTTTCTGGTCCCAGTGCTGGTAGCTGTCAAAAAGAAACCCGCGAGTGCAGAAAATAGCAGGTGCTCTTTCCACTGGGAGAACAATGCACGCGTTTCACCTTCAGGCATGCGGGCCATTTAAATAGGCTTCGGATGTAGCACTAATACAATGTTATCTTTTATCTGAATGTTTAGGAAAGTATTGGAAACATAACATTAAATGAAGGAACCGCATTCATTAACTGTTATAGAGAAATAGAAGTGGAAAATGGCAGATTCGTATAGAGACCTCAAAGAAAATTCTCTTTCTCTTGCTGTTTATTGATGGATGCATGTCTCTTAATACACGCTTTCATTAGAGACAAAACGAGAACACAAAACCAACTAGAGGCCATTGAGTCGGCAGGCACCTGTTCCTGGAGCACATTACAAACACTACAAAAGAAAGGAAGAGCCACTAGCGGCGGTCTGAAATATTTGCCGAATGTGAAGGTCACTGGTTTTAGTCTAACATGTTCTGTCTTGCTCTTAAGAGAGAGGGAGAGAAAAAAACCCTCAGCGCTAAAACCTATGTGGAAAAAATAGGACATAGAGCTTTGAGCACTTCAGATCTGGTAGCATTAAAGTGTTCGCACATCTGCTTGAGATAGAGTTTCTGTGTAAGTGCTGGACTAAGGGGAAACAGTGTTTGTGCACTGCTAACCTTGTGACAGGAGAGAAAAGAGTGGAGAAATCTGAGCTACTCATCGTTCGCCATGGTCATGCAGAGCTTCTCGTTTCTCTTAATTGAGAGTTTGTGTTTTGGGGGCGAAAAGATGGCTGATGAAAATGAATAATGCAAGAGGCTACAACTTTGTTGGTCGAATTGCATGAGGATATTCCATAGCACTGCACTGAGCTCAGTGAAAATGAATCAGACATAAACACACAGGTGTGCTCCACCAATTCATTACACTGCAAATGTGTAAAAGTGCGGTATACGATAGATTTTGAGCATACAGAATGACACAGCAACGAATACACTGACAAATGACAATAAATTCAAAATGATTTAAAAAAAAATATATTTTAATAAAATTATTTTGTATCGGCAGCAGAATATAATGTTATGAACACAGACATGAACATACATATTAATAAATTAAAAATGTTATCACTTACAGCATGTCAAACAAATAAATTATACTATGTTACAATTATTATTAAATATATTAATCACTAACAATATGTCAAACAATTAAAAATTATAAATGCAAAAATAAAATTATTATTAAATATATTTTAACAGGAAATATAAACAGGATATAATGTCAAACAAATATAACAGGATATAATGTCAAACAAATAACAAGTTCCACTAAAATCAAAATTCTCGACAGAAATATATTATATGTCACTGAAAGCAACAATGACTTTGAAATGTTCTGAATGATGAGTGTGCTTCTGCTCTACTCTGCTAATGAACTGAAGTGAATGGACCCAGATATAATATAAAGAACCCCAGGATACAAGTGAGCAACTTCAATAAAGTAAAAAGTACATTTGTAGGAACATTTCTGTGCACAGATCACAAACTTTAATTAAGTACAAGGCTGCCAGTAAACTTTGCACCATCAATGCACTGCTTTCAATCCCTTTTGAATCGTCTGCCAGATAATGTGAATGTACTTTAATACTTTATTCACATTGTAAAACCTTTCAGAGAAATCTAAAGCTATATTTTGTCAATTGTTTTGAGATTACAAATGCCTCATTGTCATTTGGCTGACTCAGACTTCTCAGAAATGATACACAGAGCTGAAAAAAGGACCTTTTAAGTGCGTAATGATATCGCCTCAAGATCATTTACTCACTTGGACTCTACTTAGTTACCTAAAAGAAACTTTAGAATATGGTGGTGAATCAATAATGAAAGTATTTTGCTTTGCTATTATTATCTTACATATGGTATGTCCTGCTGTAGGTGTAATTTGCAGAATGAATGGTTGCTCATGTGAAAAGATGGAACAGTTTTAGTGGCCATAGCTGAGTAGTTCATATATCCCTGTTAAGTGCCCTCAAAAAAGAAACAAAGGAAATAAACAAAGTATCTCTTGGCTCGGAGTATATTATCTCAGGATCTCACACACACACACACACACACACACACACACACACACACACACACACACACACACACACACACACACACACACACACACACGCACATATTTTTCCTCTGTCCTTCTGTCACACATTGCCTAATAATATTTTTTGGGGGGGTTTGGTGTGTCATGCCATTTTTTGGTTCAACAAAAAGCAGTTATGGAACAAGTATCCTACAAGTACAAGCACATCTTGGCTGACAATAAGGTGGATTTATTCTCCAATATTCCAGTCCAAAAAAAAAAAAACCCATCTTTACCAGGAACTCGTAAATAAAAGTGTAACAGTTAATAATAGGGCTGAGCAAATTTGGAGAAAAACGCACCATTTAAAAAAATAAAATAACATTAAAGTAAAAAAGAGCAAGGACACATCAACACATAATATGTATAATAAATGCATGCCATTATTTTCAATCATAAAGCAAGTATATTATTACTGACAGACCATGGATTAGCTTGAACTGATTTGAATTAACCCAATTATTACAATGAAACGTGAATTTTCTGAAATTGCAAACAGTGTTTTGAATACTGGTGATAAAGTAGATGTAATATGTGAAACCTGTCCCCCTTATCACATGCTTCGGTTTGTTTTTGCATTGAAGGGTAACAACAGGTTTTGTTTACCATTCCTATTCTCTATACAATAGCAGGAGACTGAATGGTGTGAAAGGATTTCCACGTTTAATCATTGTGTAGTCTATGTGTAAATATTACCTAATGGCTAGCTTCCCTTACAAGACAACAGAACACGATTTTCCTGTTTACACTTATTTAAAGGTCAGTCATCACCAATAACCCATATCATTTTTGAAAATATACATTTGGTACAAATGTTTATTTTCCCTATCTCATCAACCATGTGTTTATTTTATACAACAAAAGAATCTGCAGTATTGCGGTACATTCAAAGTGCCACTCCTAAAACCGCTCATCATGAGTTGAGAAATGCGGCTTATATAACTTTCAAAAGAAGTTGATGATGCGGTTATGTTGTGTAAAAACCCCCATTCTCTACCTGTTTGGCTGCTAATCTGATTATTCTGTGACACCTTGAAGCCCTATCAAAAATCTGATTATCAGATGAACTACCACCATCCCCTATGACTGGATGAAAAGGTGAAGCAGAGATGTAACACTGCATTTATTCCTCTCCTCACACCTGTGCATGACAAAGACGAGCGGGAGACACAACCGCTGCTTCGTCTGATTGTGGTAAGGTTACAGTTTCATTGATAAAGAGAGATATTATCGGCTGGCGATCTGTAAGTTGTTACGAGAGGGTCAGTTGCTGTGTGAGTGTGCGTGTGTGTGTTTGTCTTTGATCAGATATTTTGAAATCTCTCAGGAAGCTTCCCGCCCTGCAGATATTTCAAAGCTGTCAATCAGAACCAACACAACAGCCACGAAACAAGTCTAATTGATCAGATTTGAACAACATTGTGTCTATCTTTACAATCTTTCATCCTTCACAGAGAACTATTTACATTCCTTACAAGCACGTTTGCCGATCACGTCTGTTGGTTTGTGTATAACTTTTATACGGTCCAGGGAATTGAAAATGTTTACATTTTGCAGTTTGTAAATCCTATTTGGATAGGAGCTGTGTGTTCATCAAAAGGATTTTTGAACTGTTCTGTACTTTTTTTTGCCCTGTGAACAAAAGACTTCAGAGATGCTGAGAGCAGCAGGCGTGATTGAAAAGCAATGAAAGGGTCAAAGACTTTTTGTCAGAGTGTCTGACTTATTTAATCACAATGAGTGGTGGGGAAGACAGACTTTGATTAAGCCCGGCTCACGGATCGATAAAGTCCTTGAACTTGCATAAGTCATTGCTGCCTACTCACAATATTACTGATAGCCTATGTTTTATTCACAGGGGTCTGAGATCACGTAACCCCACGGCACGTGCACCTGAGTGAATTTGCCATTGATAAATAGAACCGGTTGACTCTTTTTTTTTAATGCCACAGATACATCCCAAAATTGAAAGGCTGACTTAGCGGCAAAACACCTCAAGCCATGCTAAAGGCAGATAAACCACTCGTGAATGCGTCTTTTTTGGTATAAACATCTCAAACTAAAGGAGGATTTCAACTCGTGACTCAAAGCGCACTCGCCATCTGCGGAGAGGTCACAGGCGGGCCTCTACAAAGCAATGCATCCTGTTGTCGGGCTGCTCAGATTCAAAAACCTGCCGGGTCTGGCTTCTTGATCTGTACTTTAAAAAAAATGCAAAATTTACTCGTATTGATTAAATGTAGATTGAATGAACAGAGGAAAGAAATGACACAACCTGCTGGGGTTCAGCTCTCTTTATCATTGTTTAGCGTGGCCTGACAGATTCAATCTGCCGAGCTCGGAGGAAGGCCGTACGAGTCAGTCGTGGGCCACAGACGCAAGGCCAAACCCCCCTATGCGGTAAGATCGAAAAAAGTTGCGGGTCACGGAGGACGTAGCCTGCAGCCTTCGCCTCTAATCATAGACGCAGTGCTAAAAGAGTGAGTTTTCACAGCTGGCTCCGGGTCTGACCCGGTATAATCATCAAGGAATACCCCTCTGCAGACTAGGCCATTGTTGCTTCTGAGGAACACGACGCTATCCGTCTTTTCAATATGACCCGGCAGATGGAGGCTTTCTCCTTTCATGTTGGGAGGAGGCAGAAAGCCACCTGAGTGAATTGCAGAAAGCACCTTGATTTGGTGGACACACTGCCAAAGACACATCTGAGAGGGTGTCTGTACAAAGAAGCCCAAGCCGAGTCTTTCTTCATCTCAGGACCTTGTTTGTGGCCTGATTCGTGTTCACATTTTACTAAAGTTGTAGTTTTATTTATTTTTTATAAAGAACATTTGTATAAATATGTTGTTTTCAGGTCATGAACTGTGGGTTCAGACTAAGGACGGGCCCATGGCATCATTAGGTGAACTAACAATGACACTTCTGAGAGAGGAAGCAAGCAACAGCACACGATGGGCTAACATGAATCATAGTGGATAAAGTTGAGGCTTATTCATGTATTTATATCAGTTGTATATCAGGGTCACAGATCTGTCCTGAAATGAAAAAAAAACATTTTTTTTAATGCAAATAATAAAATATATCTATCCATATAATCATGCATCGTGAGTCAACTTTTAAAAGGAACTAGAAAATGTGTAACATACGGACATCAAAACTCTACAAATTCATATGCCACTTAATACCATGGCTAATACTAATACAATATTTAGTCCACTATGTTTCCTAGTAAGAATTAACAATGTATTGTGCAGAGGAGTTAGTAAATATTAAGGGATCAGTAAATAGTAAAATCAAACAAGTGAAATGATTTTGTGTTTTGTGTGCGTGTATTTGGGAATGTTTTGGGCAATTTTGATCTCTGCAGGCTTGCAGACCACCCTACTGACCAGCTATATGACCACGGTAAATAAGCATAGACACAATAAAAACAACATCTACAAATGTCCAAGCAGCCACTGCAGTTTTACAGGAAATAAGAGAATTCACTCCATGGCTGATTTGCTGAGAGTATGTACTGTTAGTAGCTGCCAAACGTAAAGAGTGATGTTGAGCATTGTTCAACAATCTAGCTTTACTTTGTCATAGGGTTATTCAGTCCCTATTACTGAACAGCACACATCCTTCATCTGAAAAGCAAAATAATTAGAAAAATCCCTGAATGTGTGTGTAGCTCTGTGTAACAGTAAGAAAGTAACCGAGCGAAGGCACTAAACTAAATAAATAAGCACTCAGCAGACTTACAATGGAAGGTAATATGCCCTTTGTCAGTCTGCATTCCTCTTTGTGATTCACAGGCTGTTTGGCAGGTGGGACCCACTTGTTAAACAAAGTAAACGACAAGAGCCTGCTTTCAGAAAAGTAAAATCTCTGCCGCTAAAGAAAGGGATCATTTTAAGCACAAGATTACCAGTATAATCCTTGCTTGAGTAAGAAGTTATCCAGATTAAAAATGGCTTTTAGGAGATATAAATAAAATGACACCAAAAACAAATGTTACAAATAAAATGTCTTTTAAATCAGCATACTACTGTAGCGTTCTCTTTAAGACTGTAAAAACAATGACTTTGATACTGATAGAGTTGTGCTACTGTAAAGAGGTCTATAACACTTGGAGAGAGCTATTTGTTAGCATTCCTATTCATCTCAATGGCAGTCACTGGACTAAAACCGCCTGAAAAACCGCTAAGAGTACCAAAACTACAGGCTGCCATCTTTTCAGGAATCAATGGTTATGTAACTAATGAAGCAGACAGAAAAGAAAAACATACCTGTCACTTGTAAAACACCTACAATAATGATATTGTGCTTGAAAATAATTAGAATAAATGGCTAATTTCAAATGGCTATCAATGGAGAAAGATACTTGCGTCCATGCTAACAGCGTAGTCACATCATCTACAAACAGAGGCCAAGGGAAAGACAATGTTAACAATGTTGTGCTAGCTAATGAGTTGTCTTGTCAACTTTTTCGACAGTCGTCATGGAAAAGGTTTCAGTTTTATTAATGCCATTGTTAGGCATGATTATTAAGCATGATTATTTTTTTTCCAAGAGTAAGTATCCAATAACAAAAACAATAGAAAGCAATTTTTAGGCTGGCTATGTGGTCTCAATATGTCAGTCCCCATGTTGGAAACCTCCATATATAATAAAACCATTTTTATTAGGCTACTTAAATAAAAGCTCACACATGATGTTAACAATATTTCCTAATTTTATAATCAAAATAAATATGAATGCACACACTAATACAATTATAAGAGTATTATTATTATTATGAATTTAAATGCTGTCCTTTCTGTAAACAAAAAGAAAGCACATCAGAGCTTTATGCTTACGAGATAATATTGCTAAAAAGGTACAAATTTGGCAAAAAGGTTAGATGGAAGAAAAAATTCTAAAGAATCAACCAAACAACCACCAGGAAAATGCACTGGTAGTTTGAGCTGTGATGGCAGACTCATTTGCAGCATCCTCTCTATTGTTTTACTGGAGAATTCATGGAGCCAGAGTAAGAATGGCCTGTACCTATAGATAGCACTGTAAACTCTTTATCTCTCTTTCTTCTGCCTCTGAAAGGATGTGTCTGTCATCTCGTGGTCACTGTTTAACTGCCCACCTGATAAAGGCAACAATCGGGGGACAGGAGAGACCTACAGACTTTGCATCCTCACACAGGACATGCCAGTAGGCTATGAGAACACCTCCCACAGTCCCCCTTGATGACTGAGAAGGATGGAGTCTCTTTAAGGGAAACAAGTGGAGACTTTGGGCTATGATAGACAGCCTCTACAAACAAGCCCTTTGAGAGAGTCTCCGTTACCCCTCAGGTCAGCCTGACAAAGGGGGAAATTGGACACTCATTTGTTTGGACACATCTCAACACCTCGAATGACCAGGCTGATAAGAAGCTGGCCCTCTGCCCAGTTATGACCTGCATGATTCAAGATGGATATCTACAGTGAGCACGACACTAAAGGTCCTTTCGAGAAGCACTCGTAGTGAGAGCATACATTTTGAAAGATTAGTTTTCATCTGCCGTATTGCATTTTGAGATGCTGGAGAAGAAGGCTAAAAAGAAACTTTGACTGAAATACTGGATGTCGAATATTTCAAAGCCTCTGAGTCTGATTAAAACCTGCTTTAACTGTAATCTTTACTATGTAAAGGGCAGTGCGGTCAATGTTGGATCTGCTAGAAAGCACAAATATAAACTAGTCTCGGATGCAAGGTCAGATACTGCAGGATGGCCACCTGCCTCATGGGCCTGCCAGGCTTTAATTGAAATGTTTTGATAGATTTCCTCAGCAGGTCAAATGTAACACAGTCCCTAAGCAAAGGTCAAACTAGGGCTCCTAGCACAAGCACTCCTATACTTTATGGTGTTCACTAATTTGCTTTGCAGAGTTGATTTGACCATGGACTCCACCGATCTTCCATGGACTCCGTAGCAGCAGGGTTAATGGCCACTGGGTCACTTCGCCAGATAGTAGTCTTTCATTAAAGCGCTTCTTCATTTTATTAGTCTTGTTGAGGATCAATGGCAAAAATAATTCATCTTTTTTTTCATGGGAGCTCAAGGATCAGAGGTGAGGAAATATAAAAGGGGGCCAGAATGGGAGCAAAAGTTCAATAAATAAAACTCCATATTCATTCTTCAGATGTCACAAGGGCAGCCAAATTATTGACTGAGATGCATTTAGGATTAGAGGTTTTGTTTGAAATTATTTTGGATTTTAAACTGCATAAGGGGTGAAATAAGATCCAAAGGCACTTATTTCTATCACATCCTTGTACAAAATCATAACATGTTGTTGTTTTTGATAGAAAAATGTATAAAAAATAATACACTGTAATATTGGATTTATTTGCAAGTCAATATATATATATATATATATATATATATATATATATATATATATATATATATATATATATATATATATATATATATATATATATATATATATATATAACTGAATAATAAATGCAATTTTTTATGTGAGATGACAGATATAAAGAGATCCAGGAAAAACAAAAACAATGCATTTTCTTTCTTTCTTTTTTTATATAACATTACATTTTAGAATCAAAGAAGTTTTACTGATCAAACTTTGAATTTATTTGACATACTTCCAGGCTCTTTTCTTACCTCCATCCACTTATGTTATTGGTACAGTAGCTCTAGTACAGATGCAGTGGAGCCCTGAGGGAGACTGCAATTCATGATATCAGCTGTGTAATTGAGCCCCATGTTCCCTCTGTTGTCTTTAAAATGAATCAGCTGCTGTGAGCCATAAAGATGTAGTGTGGGCTTGTTTGAATGGTCGTGCTTGTTTTCAGCCTTTCTAGGTGGGTGTGGAGAGGGACACACACATGTGGAACTACAAGCCTGGTGGCCCTCTCATCAGATGGGATTGCTCGTAATTTGCCTTTTAAAGGCATCTCGTCCACATAATCAGACAGCAATTGCACCATTGTCATGTACAGTGGGTGAATGTGAGCAATCTCTATTGTGATTCCAAATTTGGCAGAGTGGATGGAATGACACACTTTGCCCATAGTTTGGAGGGGAGAAAGTCTCTGGGAATAAGGTTGCTCTTAGAGATTGGCTCTGTTGAAATGGTCTGATACTCTTTTATCTTATTTTGCTGTTAGAATGAAGTGCCACGTTGACTGTTGTTACAACTTTCCCCATTGCAGGAGTAAATTATATTTTAAAATATATTAAAATAGAAAACATTTGAAATTGTTATAATATTTCACGATATTACTGGTTTTACTGTATATTTGATGCAGACTCTTTTTTTTTTGGTCAGTTATACTGTCTTTTATGCCATAGGCCTAGTGTATGCAAATTCCTAATAATTAACGAGACTGTTAAATCTGAATATATATAATATAATATATATATATATATATATATATATATATATATATATATATATAACACACACACACACACACACACACACACACACACACACACACACACACACACACACACACACACACACACACACACACACACACACACACACACACACACACACACACACACTATGAGGTGTCAAACAAGAAATAATTATATAAAAATCTGAATATATAGTTATAAGTCTTAATATATAAATGTAAATTGTGAATATATAGTTATAAGCCTGAATATATAAATGTAAATTGTGAATATATAGAAGTAAATCTGAATACATTGTTATGTCTGAATATATAAATGTAAATCTGAATATATGTTTATAAGTCTGAATATATAGAAGTAAATATGAATATATAGTTATAAATCTGAATATATAAATGTAAATTGTGAATATATAGAAGTAAATCTGAATATATAGGTACTCAGATTTGCTTCTATATATTTACAATTTGCATTTATATATTCAGAGTTATAACATAGTTATAATTCTGAACATATAAATGTGAATCCGAATATATAGTTATAATTCTGAATATAGAAATATAAATCTGAATATATAGTTATAAGTCTGAATATATAAATGTAAATTGTAAATATATAGAAGCAAATCTGAATATATAGTTATAATTCTGAATATATAAATGTAAATCTGAATATATAGTTAAGTCTGAATATATAGAAGCAAATCTTAATATATAGTTATAAGTCTGAATATATAGAAGTAAGTCTGAATATATAGTTATAAATCTGAATATATAGTTAAAGTCTGAATGAATAGAGGTAAATCTGAAAATATAGTTGTAAAGTTTGAATATATAAATGTAAATTGTGAATTTATATTTATTATTCTAATTATATAATAGTGAATCACAATGTATGTTTATAAATGTTGAGTATATAAATGCAAATCTGAATATATATAGTCTACATTTTGACATAAATATATCTTTAGTGTTAGATATGTAAATAGGCAGATGTTCTTGCTTTTTTAATGAAAACGGTATGCCTATGTATCCTGTACATGTATCAATGCAGATATTGTACTATATTAATTATTTTAATTATTACTGTCTATCACATGCTGCTGCAATTGTCTCTATTCACTCCAATCACTATTTGTAAACATATGATGTTGTTGGCAATTTCCCTAGCCCTCTCAGCCATGTTGAACTGTGTAGAAAAGATGGGTATTAGCATTGTCACTGACGGTGAGGACCTTTTGGCACCACAGCCAGCCTTTTTTAAAGTATATGGAAAATAATCCTTTTGGTTTAGATTAGTGAGATGCACTTACAATAATTACTATAGTAAAATATTTATATTGATAACTATATACAGTATGTACAGGTATAATAAAAAAAGGGTCACACTTTATATTAGGTGGCCTTAACTACTATGTACTTACCTCAAAAAATAAGTACAATGTACTTATTGTGTTCATATTGTATTGCAAAACACTATTGCTGCTATTGAGGTGGGATACGGGTAAGGTTAGGGACAGGCTTGGTGATATGGGTAGGTTTAAGGGTGGGTTAAGGTGTAAGCGATGGGTCAACAGTGTAATTATAAATGTAATTACAGAAATTAATTACAGATGTAATTACATATAGGTATTTTTAAAAAATATAAGTACAATGTAAAAACATGCATGTACACAATAAGTGCATTGTACCAAATGATTAATTTAAATGTAAGTACATAGTAGTTAAGGCCACCTAATATAGAGTGGGACCAAAAAAAGTCTATTGATATGCCTTACAATAAAGCTATAGTTATATTGAGATGTAGACAATATATATCAATATTTGCATTTATACAGTATATTCAGGATTTATACATATTTTCAGATTTCATGATATGCATTTATATCAACGATTTACATTTATATATTCAGACGTATATAATTATTTAATATATAATACTTATATACTTATATACTTCAGACTTATATAATTAATAAATATATAATTATTTATTTATGAATTCTAACTACATATTCAGATTCACTTCTGTATATTCAGACTTATAACCATATATTCAGATTCACTTCTATATATTCACAATTTAAATTTATATATTCAAATTTATATCTATATATTCACAATTTACATTTATATATTCAGAATTATAACTATGTATTCAGATTCACTTCTATATATTCAGATATACTTCTATATATTCACAATTTACATTTATATATTCAGGATTATAGCTATATATTCAGATTTACATGTATTTATTATTACTTATAAGTATACATTCATATTCATTCTATATATTCAGACATAACAATATATTCAGACTTAAAACTATATATTTACAATTTACATTTATATATTCAGATTTACATCTATATATTCAGATTTTTATATAATTACTTCCTGTTTGGCACCTCATAATATACATATACATATATATATATATACACACACACACACACACACACACACACACACACACACACACACACACACACACACACACACACACACACACACACACACACACACACACACACATTTATAAATAAATAAATAAATAAATAAATATATATATAACACATTTAACAGAGTGCACTAGGCCTATGGCAAAAAAGACAGACAGCCCTTACATAATGATGTTGATAAACGAAAACACAACTCACACTAATCCTATTGAGCTCTTGAGATTAACAACTAAAGAACATGTACTTGAATAAAAGTGCATCTGTCACTAGGGAATTAGAGCTGGGGGAAAAGGGCAAACTATCAGAACAAAGTTTATATGGTGAGGATGTATGCCACCGTGCAGGGGAACAATGGTATTAACAAGCCCCTTCTGGCCCATATTCAAGCTCCAGCCATGTGGCACATGAAAGGGGAGAGTCCTCTTCCCTCCCTGCAGCCACCCATGCAGCAGTGCATTGTTATAACACAGCAAGGGACGGGCTGACTTGTGGTCTGCACAGTGGTGCTAGAGCCAAGGCGTTCTGCGAATTTGTGTCTCTGGACCTGATGATTTTAGGTCCCAGGGAGGTGGATAATGACCCTCTGAGCATACCAGATGGGCACACTTTATTTAGATTGGATGTAGGGGTGGAAGTAGTTGTAACTGTAGGACAGCTCAGTCATAATCTGACATGTAGCTTTCCCCTCCCTCAGCACAAAGCAAAACAAACAGTGCTCAGGGCAATTGTAGATCGGTGTTGCTTCAGTCTCCACTAAAAACCTAATGTTGTCTTGTATTGCTAAGGATCTTTACACACTTGATTACATGTACTGAAGGAAAATCTATCATGAACAGAGAACAGATGGAGAAACAACTGCGGTACTGGTGTTTAGAATTTGTATATATATATAGTGTGTGTGTGTGTGTGTGTGTGTGTGTGTGTGTGTGTGTGTGTGTATGTGTGTGTGTGTGTGAATGTATGTATGTATGTATGTTTGCGTGTGTGTCTATATATATAATGTATATGTACAATATATAAATAATACATTTAAAAAATGTTTAATAAATAAATAAAGTGTTTGATACAGTCTGCCTTGTATTACTCTAACCTCTTTGTCTTTGTATTTTTAATTTTATTATTGTTAATAATAATAACATTTATTCATATTTTTATGAATACAACCCAAATTCCGGAAATGTTGGGACGCTTTTTAAATTTGAATAAAATGAAAACTAAAATACTTTCAGATCACATGAGCCAATATTTTATTCACAATAGAATATAGATAACATAAACATTTAAACTGAGAAATGTTTACAATTTTTTTTTTACAAATGTTTTAAAATTTTACAATTTTATGCACAAAATGAGCTCATTTCAAATTTGATGCCTGCTACAGGTCTCAAAATAGGATGGACGGGGGCATGTTTACCATGGTGTAGCATCTCCTCTTCTTTTCAAAACAGTTTGAAGACGTCTGGGTATTGAGGTTATGAGTTTCTGGAGCTTTGGTGTTGGAATTTGGTCCCATTCTTGCCTGATTTAGGTTTCCAGCTGCTGAAGAGTTCGTGGTCACCTTTTGACGTATCTTTCGTTTAATGATGTGCCAAATGTTCTTTACAGGTGAAAGATCAGCAGGCAGGCCAATTCAGCACCCGGACTCTTCTACTATGAAGCCATGCTGTTGCAATAGCTGCAGTATGTGGTTTTGCATTGTCCTGCTGAAATACACGTCGTCTGGAGGGGAGCATATGTTGCTCTAAAACCTTTAAATACCTTTCAGCATTCATAGTGCCTTCAAAAACATGCACCTGCCCATACCGTATGAACTTATGCACCCCCATACCATCAGAGATGCTGGCTTTTGAACTGAACACTGATAACACGCTGGAAGGTCTCCCTCCCTTTAAGCTTTAGATTTCCAACAAGAATGTCAGATTTGGACTCATCTGACCATGGAACACTTTTTCACTTTTTCACTTTTTCACTGAGCCTTGGCCCACAGGACATGACGGCACATCTGGACCATGTTCAAAAATGACTTCCTTTTTGCATGATAGAGCTTTAGTTGGCATCTCCAGATGGCACGGCAGATTGTGTTTACTGACAGTGGTTTCTGGAAGTATTCCTGGGCCCATTTAGTAATGTCAATGACAGAATCATGCCAATGAGTGATGCAGTGTCGTCTGAGGGCCCGAAGACCACGGGCATCCAACAAAGGTCTCTGGCCTTGTCCCTTACGCACAGAGATTTCTCCAGTTTCTCTGAAACTTCTGATGATGTTATGCACTGTAGATGATGAGATTTGCAAAGACTTTGCAATTTGACATTGAGGAACATTGTTTTTAAAGTATTCCAACATTTTCAGAATGATTAATCGTGATTAATCGCATCCAAAATTAAAATTTTTGTTGACATAATATATATGTATGTGTACTGTGTATATTTATTATGTATATATAAATACACACACATGCATGTATATAATTAAGACAAATATGTTATGTCTATATATGATATATGATATATATATGATATATATATATATATATATATATATCATATATCATATATGATATATATATATATATATATATATGTAAATATTTTCAAAATATATACTGTATATATGCGTATTTATATATACATAATAAAAAAACTTTTATTTTGGATGCTACTAATCACGATTAATCTTTGACAGCACTAATAATAATAAATATTAATTGATGTACTGATACTGTATTTATTTACTATCTTCAAATGCATGTCACAATTAAATTTTACAGAATTTTTATATATATATATATATATATATTGAAAACTGATATATGGATTTGCAAGCCTCAACATGCAAAGAAAGCACCTCAGTTTTCATTTGCAAGACACTGCTAGCCACTGCTGATTCAATCCAAATCACTAGCTGTAATCTATCACACTTCGCTCCTGTGCATTCTGTATTTCTTACCAGGTCTAATTAAATCCTCCAACTTTATTTGCAATGACCCGTCGGTCAGTTATCTTTTCATTAGACGCTGCAGACTTTCAGAAAAAGCACTTATGGGATTCCCACAAAAAAGACTTCAAGGAACCTGTCACAACACCTTGAGCTAGCCATGCGGTTTAATGGTGAGGCAAAAGTGAATGTGACGGTCCTGTCTGAGAAGAATATTCCTCTGAGAGCCACCAGTGACCAAATCTTCTATTGTTGTGATGTTAACTGAACATTGATAAATGACTGCCGTTGACTGAGATGAGTGAATTGGGCCAAACCTCATTTGATGAACCAGAAAATGAAATGATTACTATTGGGTCTTATTGACTGGACTGGGTGGTACACTTGCTGTTGCATCCCTCCCAAAGGTTAATTGGACTTGAACTCAGAAAATCAAGAGGTTAAGCAGGGTCAAAATGACAGCAGGCTCATTCATCACACTCCTCAAATTGCTGCTAATCAGAAATGTCAAGGGGTTCTTGATGATCATGCTCCACTATGCATAAATGTTGTACATATTCAGGCTGTTTTATGCCTTCTGTGATTGATTTTGAAACGAGAACATCATTCCTGCTCACAACAAAGCAGTAACAAACATGAGTGAAAGAAGAACAGCACTCCATAGAGCAGCAGATCAGGATGATAAATGCTACATGATCATTGTTCTATTATTCACACCATACTGCTTAACCTTGTAGCTCCATGCTCAGGCACTTTTGTCTAACAATGTAATATCAGAATGTCTGAGAAGACAGTAAAATATGGATCGAACGGCTATGAAAGTGTACTGAAGAACAGACTCCTTAACATTTCAAGGAGGTCTGAAAAGATGCTGAACTGAAATCTACATGATCATTAAACTTCATAAAGGAACTTTCATTGTTATTAGAACAACACAGCAAAAATGGCCATTCATGTCATATTGTTAAGCAGATAGTTCTAGTCCAAACTACTGATTGGCCAATGCAGCTTTCTAGCTGTGCTCCCATAGCGGATTGCTATTTTGGCAGCACAATAAACACAATCAATTTTGCAGATTAATTAATACTTGCCAGTTGCCTGGTATTGCATTTGGAATTGCAATATCACAGTATATAGTTTCAATCAAGTTGCAAATTAAAAGATCCAAAGAATCCAGAAAAAAGGTCCAAATTCAATTAATTGAATTTAAAAGTTGTTTTAAATTGTAATAACATTTCACAATATTACAGTTTTTACTGTATTTTTGATCAAATAAATGGAGCCTTCTTTTAAAATTATAATGTATAATTTATAATATAGGGTATAAATTTTAACTCATAGTGACAAATATTTGGAATATTCCTCACATTAAACCACCAAAATCAAAAAGTATTTTGATGATTTCAGAATCCGTCTCATCTCATATGATGCCACGAATGACAAAATGACTATCACTATTATGATGGAGGAATAAAAAGCTAAATAATCCCATAGGAGTCATAAGGCAAGGCCAGGCAAGGCAAGTTTATTTATATAGCACTCCATTTCATACACAATAGTAATTCAAAGTGTTTTACATAAAAGGAAGTAAAATAATCATAAAAAAATAATCACAACAATAAAACAAGGAATTTAAAAACTTTTTAAATGATTTAAAAATTGATTTTTTTAATAAGAATTCTCAATTCACCTGACATTGGCAGGGTGCGCTTTCTTACATGCTGGTGAAAAAAATGTCTTGCCCTTTGAAAGGTATGTATCATGATCTGCCCTCATGATAGAGAGATTCTGTTTCAACACGAATCTGTAACATCTGGTGGTACCCTGGAAAACCGATCCCTCTAATCCGGCTACTACTTATTACTCGCCTTTAAAACTTAGAGGACGCTCACTGGCATAGATTCACAACTGCAAAAACATTGTCAGCAACATTATTGTAAAAATGTGGAATTTGTAAGCAGCGTGTGCACTGACTGTCCAAGTCTACTTGGAAGTGTAATTTTAAGGAAGACCGCACGCGGTGCATGTTGCTGGTGATCCCTGCTGAGTGTGACATTCTGATTTAACGCCTCCCCCATAAACCCACCCTGTTCACTGGAAGCCCACATGAACAATGGCAGACAAAGCTCCCCTAATTAGCATGTCACATCCAGAGCACAAACCACCCCCCATCCCTAGTGCTATGGCACCGTGCCGCACAAAACGGGCTGACAGACTATCATATAATAACAGCGTTCATTGGTACGACTGAAAACACAAAGCTGCCTTTTTACATACCGTATATGAATCATCATACAGCTCTGCCTCATTTCGTTTTGACAGGTTTTTTTTTTTTACAAAAGACATGCTCGAGTGTCTTTAGATTTGAATGTGGAACTTTTTCTTATCCATTCTGCCCTTTCTGTCTCACAGAGGGGAGGGCAGGGTCAGACGAGACCTTCCTTCCCCACCAGCCTTTTCTCCTCGCTGCCATCTGCAATCAGATTGTTAGCATGTCAACTCAATCTGCCGGCCTCCCTTGAGTGCCGCTCTCTCAAGCGTGAGCAGCCTTCTCCACTAGCAGCGGATGTCCCTTAACAACACCTAGTCACTCAGCCGGGATCGTCTAAATAGGGGGTGGACGGCGGCATCACACCCCAGCATGTCAGCTGAACTCCTCTGTGACACGCACTGACCCGGGAACTGCCGCTATCAGAGGGACAGGTTGAAGGGCAAAAAGGGGATCTTGCTGTTGCTGACCTGACCCTCAAATCAGCTGAGACGGAGGAAAAAGGAAGGAAACAAATGGACTAAAAATAAACAAGTCCAAAAAGGGCAAAGGAGGGCCATGAAGAGCCTTCATCAATGCAGTTATAGATGCTCACCACTAGATGACACCATGATTGCATGGAATTTATTGATTTATTAAAGCAATCAACCATTAAACAGAGGTTGCTAATTATTAAAATGAAAATACACTGCATTGGACTGCATTGAGATCAGGGTTATTTAGGGAAATTCTTTTGACTTTTATTAAGGGGCATCCATATGAATCTGCGAGCTGGGCAAAAATCCTAAATGAACAATGTCGATCCATATGGCTGCTACAAATGATTTACACTATGCAAAGGCTTCCAAGTCAGATCTCTAAGAATAATGGTAGGATTTATTTAAAAAAAAAAAAAAAGAGGAATTTTCAGTTCACATCTTCATTCACTCAGCAGGTAAGAGATTACAGAGAATATGCACTCACTTTATTGTTGGGTGCACTTAAGTGGAGTGTTCCAAAGCATATAATTACCTTGTAGGCTTCTGGCCCTGAAGTATATGTGGAGAGAGGGGCTGCGTATTCATGAGACATGGGGACCACTACGGCAGCAGATTTAGTCAGCCTGCTCCTGCCATCTTTTCACCCTCTTTTGTGTTTTACCCCTGTTGCCATGGGAATTAATTGAATAGAATTTCAGACATCATTGTCCAGGTGGGAATTTCATAGCTCTGGCCGACATTTTTCACCGCTTCAAATGAAAGCAAGACCTTTCCAAGCATGGTAGGACATACCACGCTGGGTGATTTCATGTCAAAATATATCTTGATTGTTGTAATTCATGGGAAAAATTGCTGGTAGGTTAGTGAATTTTTGAACATTTTAGGATGGTTTAATCTCCGACACAAAACCAAATTAAATATTGAATCATCAACAGAATAACAGCTAAATGCTGCTTTGTATTTTAAAGCCAATGCATGTAATAACAGTTGTTGTTATTATTATTATTATTACTATTATGATGGTTCCCAAATTAATTAATGAACAAACAATAACAAAAAAATAAATGTAAATATAATTAGCATATCAGAATTCGTAATTAACACTAATATATATATATATATATATATATATATATATATATATATATATATATATATATATACATATATATATTAGTGCTGTCAAACGATTGATCACGATTAATCGCATCTAAATTAAAAGTTTTTGTTTACATAATATATGTGTGTACTGTGTATATTTATTATGTATATATAAATACACACACATGCATGTATATATTTAAGAAAAATATGTTATATTTGTATATTAAATATATTTATATATAATATAAATGATATAAATATATACATGTAAATGCATTTAAATATTTTCAAAATATATACTGTATGTGCGTGTGTATTTATATAAACATAATAAATATACACAGTACACATATATAACATAAACAAAAATGTTTACTTTGGATGCAATTAATTGCGTTTAATTGTTTGACAGCACTAATATATATATATATATATATATATATATATATATATATATATATATATATATATATATATATAAATAATAGTAGTACACATATACTACACCATTATATACACTTATTGTTTTATAAAATGCAATACGTAAAAATACAGTTCAGAATTTTTTAGTCTTTTGAAAGTTTTGTGTGTGCAAAATGTAAAAAAAGAATAAAAATTCTGAACTGTATTTTTACATATACATACATACACATATACTGTACATATCTATATAGGACAATTAAACAATAGAACAAACACCGCTGTTGTAGTGCAGTTCTGCTACACTGAACTCATCTAAGTGTCTTTAATATCTCAGGTTAGGGAAGCACCATTTACATTATGAGGCACATAGAACTATCACTGTTCTGACTGACATGAATAATAGATCTCCCCCACCCCCGCTGACAAAACCGAAGAAAAAAAAAGAGAAAAAAAAAAAAAACGTCAATTTGAATGAAAAGTAAGTTCTCCTCATGAAATTGCACAATAAACATTCACATGTTCACCCGCGGGGGTGAACTGTAGTTAAAAACATAGATTTTAAAGAACAACACCGAGTGATCTTTAGTCATGTAATGTGTCTGGCTTCACCTATATGACAAGGAGGTTAATTTCCATCGCCCTGAGACAGAGAGTCAGTAAAAGGTTAAATCTGGCAAATCCACGAGTTGTAGAAATTAAACTCCTTTTATGCAGAAAGCCAGCACATGCAGGGTGCTTCAACACTTAAGCTCTTCCAATCCTGTTTCATTCTCTGGATGCTGCATACAAAGCAATCCATTAGTGTCAGCTTTGCCTGTGATTTTAAGTGGACACCTGTCCATTAAGATTGGCATTTTAGCACAGTTCATCCCTTGCGTTATTTGCTCACACTGAATCTCAAATATAACGGAATTTATGTATCTAGGTTTACAGAAATAGAATTATATGTTTTACTGGAAAGGAACTGCACAAATACACATATATGATTTTATACCACAAATAAACTCAATATGTTTATTTATTCTTGTTGACATTCCAATCAAGGAAAAGGGAATTTTTAAGGGAATCAAAATCCCTTAAAAAGCACTGCTTATTAGTTTGACTGTATGGTGGTTTGCGGTAGAAAAATAGCTAGAGGAAGGCATGATGCTTTGCTGTGCCATTGTAGTGCCATACAGTATGTATCTGCTCAACACACATAGAAAATTACTCTACAATGTCTTTTTGTTCAAGACACTGTAATATAATGGATTTTAAAAAGTTCAAAATAAACTCATAACAAGTCATACACATATACAGAAGTCTGTATATTTACTTACAGACTTAATGCAAAAAAATCACTATAGAAACCTGTCTAGATTGTAAAACATTGTTACCGTACACATAAAAACAAAACTGGTATAGAAACAATTTTCACTCATAAATTGTTAGTAAATTACAGTTACAAAGAAACATCAATCTAACACATTTAAGTTTGAAGTAGAGAAACCGTTACAGTATTTTCAGTCCCACTTTATAGGTGGCCTTAACTACTATGTACTTACATTTAAATTAATCATTTGATACAATGCACTTATTGTGTACATACATGTTTTAGCATTGTACTTATATATAAAAAATAAAATAAAAAAAAAACACCAGATGTGATTACATCTGTAATTAATTTCTGCAATTTCATTTATAGTTACACTGTTGACACATCCCCTTTGCCTTAACCCAACCTTAAACCTACCCGTACCACCAAACCTGTCCTTAAACTTGGTAGGACCTGGATCCTACCTGGATCCTACCTCAATAGCAGAAAAAGTGTTTTGAAATACAAAAAGAAATAAGTACATAGTAATTAAGGCCACCTAATATAAAAGTGAGACCATATTTTCTTGCAAAACATATTCTAGTAATCATTTTTACAATGTACTAACAGACATACACTTTTCACCACTGTTTGTAAGCTTTTAGACATAGTCCTGTTACAATTATTATTGAAATATTGTATTGTAATATGTCTCAGACTGTGCTGTATTTTAGATGCACCCAGTGCTGTTTTCACACTACTGCATAAGCACTAGTTAAATTAACTGATATGTATGTATGTATTAAGTATGACTAGACAAGGTTTGTGTTAAATCAATACAATCAAGATCAAGCTGATATAACATCTTAGCTGGCAGACTGGGGTGTTCAGTTGACAGTTCAGTTGGTGAATGTGACCTGTGTTTAGACATATGCATGTAAAACAGGGTCCCTCCCTCTCTAAATACAAAGTAATGATACTGAATAGGATCCAGGGGTTCACTAACTTCTCCATATTAATCAGAGGCAACAAATGAGGTTCTGTGAAGCACCTTGCATCCAGCTCCTCATTTCCATGCCATAGGTTTTTGGTTACAAGGGTTAAAAAAGAAAGAAAAGGGAAAAAAGAGCCAAGACAGAAGTGTAAGCGATAAGATCAAACGAGGGGGAGTCTACTGATCCCTCATTACCAGGCTAGGCACTGCTTTCTCTTCAGGCACATTATAGCAATGAGATTTAGGCCTGAGTGTCCTCCCTGACAAAAACCCACAAAGGGAATAAACCCCACAAGCAGACCCAGTCAGCTCATCTCCACTCAAATTAATTAGACCCTTCTGTAGTGAAGCCCTACATTCAGGAGAGCAGGAGCCTGATGTCTGTCTGATGGCTGTACCTGACACAAGCACTGCGATGGCGGACGGAGCCTCTACACAGACACTGACGAGATTACATTAGGAACAGTGTGTTGAAAATACTTGTGTGACATTGGATCGACATTTTTAATTCTCTTTTATTTACCGTTTATATCTAAATCGTGATCTTGTTTATGAGCCTTGTTTAGCCTTGTTTTTCAGTGTCCAGAATACAGTATGAGTTGAATGTATTTGTTGTTTTATACATGTTATTATTACCAATATTTCTTTAATACATGTATACATACACACACACACACACACACACACACACACACACACACACACAGATATACATACAGAGCTGGGTAGATTACTTACAAATTGTAATGCGTTACTGATTCCAAACTACATGACAAAAATTGTAGTCAGTAACGTAATCCATTACATTACACATTTTAGGTAATATAATCAGATTACTTTTAGATTACTTTTGAACTAACTCGTCTATCACATTGATTTAAACAGGATAATCTTGTACCATAATGATGTAAAAATACAAAGAGTGAGAAAATATATTCCTCTCATTATAATTAACAACATGAAGTGCATTAAACATTATATTACATGAAGGTTTCCCAAACTGGGGTTTGTAAAGGAACTGCAGGGGGTTTGTGAGTTTAATGAAAGACAAACATGTAATTAAATCATAAAAACATAAAATTAAAATAAATCATTTTAAAATAACAATCTAAATAATTCACTTACTAAAAAAGAAGAAATCTGTAATGTTTACCTGCATGCCATATGACCATTAACCAATGTCAGAGAACCGTGAACATGCAAATGTGATACTTAATTATTAAAATATGTATTTTAAAATCTCAGGGGTACTTAAAGGGGTCATTGATTATGATTTCACTTTTTTAACTTCAGTTAGTGTGTAATGTTGCTGTTTGAGCATAAACAACATCTGCAAAGTTACGATGCTCAAAGTTCAATGCAAAGGGAGATATACAGTATGAGTTACACGTTATTATTACCAATATTTCTTTAATACATGTATACACACACACACACACACACACACACATATATATATCATTGTAAAATGTAATAAAAAACTGATATTACTGTATCATCGCAAAAATTCTAATATTATCAGCCAGCCATAATATGTTAAGACACGATAAACATTAACATCATGATTTTCTATAAAGCTGAGTTGAAACAATGTGTATTATGAAGAACACTATAAAAAATTAATTTGACTCATAATAAAACGTATTCTGAGATTATTTATTTATTTAATTAAATCAACATTAATGCATTCACATCTTCTGCAGAGTTTATAGAGTTCAAATAAATGCTTAGTTGCTAATAATCACAATTTCCCACAATCACTCAGAGATGCAACAGAGATTGTGAAAATATGGAAATGAAGGCTAAAATTTGGATTAGTTTAGCTTCAGCAACATAAGGCACACAATAAGAATTCATGAAAATAAACTACTCGTTTGAATAAGTCATTTAATCTGTGAAGAAATAATGTTTGCAACAAAAGGCTAATTTAGCCTGCTGCAAGAATACTTTTCAAGAAAATACATAAATTACACAAAAAGCTAAAACAATGCTGCATCAGTTTAATATCAATTCATTTTTTTTTTTTTTTTTAATTTCAATTACTGATTGATTGATTGCTGTGATCTGTATGTGAGACCCACCTGAACAAATCAGCCCAACTGTATAAGCTAATTTGTTCAGGAAAACACACACAGCATGCACAACAACAAACGGCATTTCAGTAATTATGGATTAATTCATTAAACTAATTAAGTCCTCTTCACTGGATCAGCTGATAGTGTTGGATTAGATGTAGCTCCTCAATGTGTATTCATAGACGAGGGTTAGAATTAGGAATTGGGTTAAGGTAAGAAAGTAGGGAGGCAATGGTTCCAGATTTGTTGCCACATACTGTAGCGTCATTATGAGCTCTGAGGACCACCAGTTTGCTTAAAACTGGACATGTAGAATTTAAGTTTGTGTATACAGATGGAATAACTTTAACCAGCAAATTATGTCTACTTTTGATCATAATTAGACTTTGGTTCTTCAGTGATTATAATTATCTTAAAGGCATGTTCAACCTTTCAAACCTTCTTCTGACAGAATTTTCAATCATTTCAAGATAACCAATCAGCACAATGAAAAGTAATGTCTCAATATGAAAATATATTTTATATATTCCTTAATTTTACAGATTTAAGGATTCAATTACAAATGCGATTTATAAACAAAGATTACAAATGACAACAAGTGAATCCACTTTTTATTAGGTCTTATTCCCCCACATACAGTAAATGCCTAATTAATGGTGCAGGATTACTAAGCAAGTGGAATTTTCACTTGGGAATGGCAAATACAATCAGGTGCTGTGAAAACAAGAAAAGGAGAATTCAATCGAGTTTGTTGTCACAGCATTCCTCTTGAGTTCATTTCGATAAGTGAATGTTTTCGGAGCGGTGCCTCGACTTTCAATGCAAGGATTTTCAAGAAGAATACACTGCCTCATTTGTTGAAGGGGGGCGAGGGGGCGCTGGCTTGAATTTCACGGTTAGAAAACAGTTACTCTCAGAGCTATTTAGATCTGCGATTACTGCCTACAAAGTAGTTGTAATGAAAATGCAACAAATCACCATGGACTATCCCCCTCCTTTTGTCTGCATTTTTATCGTGAAAGACCTCCTCTGACATTCAGCATCCAAGCGCAGAATAAAGGCAGTTTGTAATGTGTGCAGAATTGCCTTTTCTCTTTCCTTGTAGTAGTACTTAAGTGTCATGTTAAGCCCAAGGCGAGGGAGACTCTCAATGACCTGCGCTGGCTGGATTGTTGTGTTTACTGTATTCTCCTCAATAAGCGCTGCCGAATCCCATCTCTTATCAGTGCATAAAGTCTAACAGATTGCTGACTCAAATTTCCCCTGCCAGCCATGCTGGTTTTTGTCTATTGTTTAGCCTGACAATAGATTCCACATACCCTACAGCTTGAGTTTCTGTCTTCTTTATTTGTGGGGTATCACCCTCTATGCAAGTAACAGCTATTTGCACAACGCAGGCTCAGCCCAGAAGAGGCTCTTTATAGGGGAGAGGGTGCAGAGATGCCAAAATTTGCTGATGCTTTTAGCCGTTTGCCACGGGAGTTGTCATAATAGTGCTGTTCGGGTAATCTTTTTGGGTTAAGAGATGGAGGAGACACAAGTAGATGTGCCTACAGGGAAGCACAGCCCCAGCCTTGACAAAAAAGGGAGGAAAATGTGTGCCCTGTCTTTTGTGCAAAGCAAAAGTGCTGATGGCTCATAAAAGCAGTAAGTATAATTTGGTACATAGCGTGTTTCTGTTTAGCACTTTAAAGTACACATGCATAACAAAAAAACAAAAAAACCCCCAGAACAAACCGTTCCAATGGCAAATATTTGTAATTTACTGTAGATAATGAATAACGTAACTGGACAATGTCAAGCTTTTTATGAAGTCTTCCATTTTTAGCAAATAGTTTCTGCTACAAGATTCTATCTAACCCCTTTTTTGTTTGCCCGTACACGTTTAAACATAAGCAAAGGCTTCTCAGTGGAGATCTCACAGAAGCAAGGCAAGTCGTCAGAGTCATCCGTAATGCTGCCAGCGAGCAGAGTGAGGCGCTGCGATGTTGCAATGCTGTTAAAATGCACCAGGGTGATATTTGAGAGGGTGTCCAAGACCTTAAGGACAGTCGTTACTCGTCAGATAGCCAAACTCTAAATGGATTTTACGGTCTGGATGAGCATACGAATGTGCTGACGTCACAGAATGACAGGACACACGTCTTCATTCGCCAAAATTCCATTATATCTTCCTGTTATAAAGGGAATAATCAAAAGAATTCCCGTTTTAAAGCTGTCTTGAAATGATAACAGATTGTTTAGTGTGTTAAGGTAATTCTGAGTTGCTAAAGAACCAGAACTTGAGCTTCATTATTGTTAAGACTAGACACAATAAGCTGGGTAAAGTTATTCCATTTGTATTCATGAAGAGCAAAGCTTGAATCCTTAACCTAAACAAAAGCAGTTGTAAAATGTTGCAATTTTCACCTGAAAGCGCCAGCATGTTCAGCCTGGAGAACAAATCACAAATCAGATTGGGGAGTTAAAGCTTTGTGTTAAATGCAGTGTAATGCATCCTTTTATTTGAATAGCTGAATATATTTCTAGTGCTGTATGAATAGTTTCTCTCAGAAGTTTTATTTTCAAGAGAATCTGACAAAATTATTATGTTTCATCTAACTCTCAGGGTGAGATACTCATCCTTACTATGATAAGGAAATTGGGAAAATGCCACAGAAGCATATCCTTTCTCAAAGGTGCCAACAAGAAGTTCAAGATGACCTCGGGCTACTTCTGATCTCTTGTCTGAGGTCAAAGAGTCAAAGTGAGCTATTCTAAGAGTTAAAAGACCCCAGAAAAAGAAAGCAGAAGATGATGGCTGGCACATGTCTTTAACCACAGAAAAAAAAAAAAACACTAGTAAACGCTTTTTGAAAGATACAGGTTGGAATGCACCAGTATTAAAATTCTGTCCGATACAGTTATTAGGCCAATAAGTGATAAATTTCCAATATTACAATGTCCAAATAAGTTAAAAGTAAAACTATAAAAACTAAAATCGATTTAACCATCAAAGGATTATTATGAAAAATGGATATTCATTCTGACATTTGCTATGTCATTAAATTAGCGTTTTTAAAGATCAATTTTTAGTGAGTTTTAGATGGCGATGTAATCTATATGAAACAATAGAGGAAATGAGAATGCCCTATTAAATATATTTTTAAAAGGTGTCAGGTTTTAATAATCTGTTAAAAGCCTTGATAATTAAAAATAATATTAATGAGTAGTGGCACAGCCATCTGGTGCTGTCATGTCTTCAATGAAACTCCCATTTTCTCGTGCACTGGTCAGCTGTGGTTTAGAAAATGCAGAGCGAAACAGATGAATTCTCAGACTATGATGAATTCTCAAGTGCGGTATCAGGAAGGAACAAAGAAGTTGATATTTGGCACCACAGGGGTGTTCGTTATATGTGAGCAGCTTGGCGTGGGAATTTTGAGATTTGCTCAGACAATATAGTACAGGTCTAATGACCATATCTAAGAAAAGTTGTTCTAAATGTAGTGCAACCTATGCAGAATTCAACATGTCAAATATCGGACACAATTTAAACAGTTACCTTCTTATCACAGTCAGAACATTACCTGATAAAGGTAATTACCTGGAAGTATCAGTCATCTAGATCATTACAAACTGAGGAAGTCAAGTCTCGCCACTGAAAATATGGGGCCGAGTCTTTCCATGGTGGAAGGGGAAAACATGGTGGTCATGCATTCAAAGCTGTTCATGCCATCCATGTAAAAAGCAAAATATCTCTGTAAAATAACAAGCAATTCCACTTGATTAAATCAGTCAAGTTTGCTGACGGTAAACAGAATCCAGCATAATGCCTCATGTTTTTATTGGTTTAATTTGCCATTTCTGGATTGAAAGGATGCACAGTTTAAGTTAATTTAACTCTGTGCATGTCAAAGTTAGTGCAAGCTAATGTTTAACACAGAAGAAGGAAAACAGATTGAGCTCCATGTGGATGAGCAAACTCCATCCCTAGAGTTAATTATATTGGCCCAGGTAGCTCTTGTTCACAAGTCTTTAAGCTCAGCTGCACACCAACAATTGAGCATAGAGGAGCTGCAATCAAAACAAAGACATCCATCATGTTGTTCAAACCTTTTTCTTCCCAACATCTCACTGAGATAATGAAGACCCTGTATTTTCCTTTTGGGCTTAATAAATCACACACTAGTTAATACTACGGTCCTTCTGAACACCTTAAGATGCAAAGATATAAAATAGGTGCATTTATTTTATTAAGTAATTATATATACGGATAATATATAATCTTACTTAGGATAATTCGATTTATACATATTGCTATGATGGCTATTCCTGTGTTTTTGGTCATTATTCTTGATTTGTAATAAAATCGTATATCTATCTGGGATATTTGGCTCTTCATTTCTGTCTCTGGGGCATTTTAAATGTCTGTTTGCGTCCCTGGCCTCCAAACGTGAGATATTATTTGCTTAGAATGAGAGCAAATCAATGAAAAGTCAAATACAAAGAGGAAGGAAAAGCCACTTTTGAGACTGGAGATGCTTGTCTAACTCCATGGGCACCAGTTTAAAAAAAAATGGTCAGATGTCAAAAATCTTGAAATTGTATTGAAAATCCAAGGCTAACAGTGGTTGCGATTCTACAACATTTACAAGATTTGCACATTTCTTGCAAAAAAAATCTTGTTTATAGATGCAAAAAGAAAAAAGAAAATTGTCAATTGTCCATTGAAATGATCGCACAGACATCTGTAGTAGAGTATCAATTGTTCCCTTCCTTTCTTATTGTAATGGTTCTACATATAACATCTGAAACATAATGATTTAAGTTTTACAAAACTGAATTCAGTAAGCAGCTGTATTCTTTAGACAACAGCACATATTTATATTTGACAAAATCTAAAATCCATATTTTTTCTTTGTCCACATTAGGTACATAATACGGAGTGTTAACGTTTTGCACAAGTATTTTGATACATTTTTATACTATATTATCAACTTGTGCCAGACTTTGATACCTGTCAGTGAGCTTTCATTGGGTAATTTGTTTCCTGTGTTTTGTCTGAATCTGAAAAATAATAAAGAGGGAAATGAGCAGTGATGTTATGAGCTAAGACTGGACGTCTATGCCTCCATGTCATTGTGAAAGACAATGTGAATTTTGCCTTTAATCACCTTAGTGTTAAAACAACTAATTAGCTTCTGTGGTTCACTAACGATGTGTTGACAAACACATAGGATAAGGCACTGGAGTAAATAGAAGGCGGGAGTTAACCGTTTCTCCTCCCTTATCTCGTATCAAAGGACAAAGGGTAATTAGAAACTGTTGTGTGTGTTAAACAATATCTTGCAAAAAAGGAAAACATGCCTTGACAGAAGGATTTGTCTCAGCAAATATTCCTGTTCAGCAGTGAGGGGTTCTTGACATTCTTCAGATAACTGATGAACCAGTTCAGGTTTTCATTAATCTATTGGCCTGCATTATTATAACAACAATAAAATACAAATTTAAATTTAAAAGCAATAGATAGCCATAATGGAATATTTGTCCATACTGTTCCTTAAAAGTACCCTGCAAACAATTATTTGGCATCAAAAGTCATGCAATACATTTCACTGTTAGTTTACATTATCCAAAAATGTCAGATTATTTTAAAACCATTATAAACAGTCAAATTGCAGCATGAACTGTACATAAGTAATGTATATTATAATATGACAATGTAATATAATTATTTTAATATTATTATTGCTATTTAACAACATCACAGTCACGACAAAAAAGCATTTGTACTGGACACGTAGCTTGTTAAATAAAACAATAAATTGTAACAATAATATGAAATAGAAAATTGTAAAATAGTATAATTTGTTGGACTCTGCTCCCATTAAATTGGATTCAAATGTGCTTTGTCATTGCAGCCAAATGCATCACAAAGGACCTACATGTGTGGAATATGCACCTGGAGTCAAATCATGTTATCAAGACAAGGTTATTCTTAAAGGAAACAGCTAATTTACATAGGAAGTTCTTAAAACTGAACAATCATGTCACTGATAAAACAGGAAGCTGAACCATTTTCAGGAAAATCAGCATGAAAATATAGGTCATAGGTCACCTTTGTGCATTGTCTGCGATCTTCATCCACCAAGCCGCATTGCAAAAATGACTTGTGGTGAATGGCAAAGATATGGCAAAATGGGAAATGACTGTAATTTGCTCAGAAGCCCCACAGGCTGAGAAATGAAGTGAAAGAGGCATGGAAAGCTGCTTGCACTAGAAGAATTATACGTCCTGGTGATTATAGTTCAATTATGATGATTTTTTGAGAGTGTTTGCACAGTGGAGGGATCAGCAGAGAGAAATGCATAAGAACTCGAAGGTTGCCCTATATAGCTCCAGTCTACCAGCCTATAGCTCCAGTCTACCTTTGACTCACAGTGACATGCACTAATTCTTGGTGCTTATCTATCAGGGGCTAAATAACTGTTCCCTTCCCTGCCTTGGTCACACCAACCAGAACTCGTCCTCAAAGCTATGGGAAGTGCTTTATCCCACTGAAGGCACCATTAAGATTTAAGTGGAGCTCCCTACATTTTATTGGCTTTTTAGCCTTTTACACAGAAGCCTCCATTAACACTGATGGCACTCCAGAGTCTGTCTCCAAACTCCCTGTTAAGAGTATGGCACAGCGTCATCAACCTATTAGGTCTAAAATGAGTCCTGAGCAATATCAAGCACAGTAAACATGCTATAGGAAATGTGCAGAGGAAGGAAACACAGTCACACAAAGTGGAAGCTCTGCCTTGGAGTTAAAGTCTTCCGTTGTACTTTTTGCCAATACATTGAAGTCAATGGGAACAGAAACTGTTTAGCTACCAACATTCTTGAGTAAATGATGACAGAATTTTCATTTTTCTTTCCCTTTAAGGTTACTGCTATCCAACTATACAAGGAAAAGGGATTCGGATATTTAAAATGTGTTTCCTGAATTAGACAGCATGCATAAAATGACACACTGAAACACCTGGTTTGAGAAAGGCTCCCAAAATGAAACATTACTGCAACTGGCAATGCCAGGCCATGACAGAAGGAAACAAGAAAACTCACTTCTGCCTTTCTGAATTGTCAGTTGGCTACTGGTGTTGATTTATACAATCAATAATTCAAAAAGTTGCTTATTCATTCTTGCGTTGGCCAGCAGCCTCATCGGCTCTTGCCAGAGAATGTCAGCTGCAGACTGGGTCTGACATGTTGCACATGCAGAAATGTGACATAAATATTTCAGAAATATCTAGCACTAGCCAATGGCACCTTGGCAAAATGGGCCACCGCTGGACAAGCCGTGGCTTTTATTGGCCATCTTCTTGCCTATTATGGAGAGGAAGGCATATATCCCGAGCTCCCTGATTGTTATCTGCTAATAAGCATGGCCGACTGAAATCTTTTCAGAGCAAATTGTTGAGGACATCTGGCAACGCTTTCTCTGTGATGCACAGACCGCTGAATGTCCCTCTCGAAAAGGTTGGCATGGCAACATCTGACTGCTATTCAACAGCAGTACAGTTTGAAAGGTTTAGGGCCTAGTTGAAAATCCATTTGGGCCACTACCTGAGTATTTTCCCCCAGCATTCTCATGTTGAAAGTGCAGTAAATCTTACCTTCCCAAAACCCCTTGATATGAATCAATGACAGCTTTGTTCATTCCAACTCAATAATTATTTTCCCCTCTGCTGATACTTGTTTGTGAACCCAAATTGCATGACCTTTGAGTTTTCCATGGACTATTTTAAGGCCCATTTTACTGACCAGTCTGTAGCGAATGTTTTGAAACACGATTTCAAATCAGCACCATGAAAAGATGAGCAGTAAATCAATAAACGTCCAAAAATGTGGCAGCTGGTGGATAGACATGACACAATAGTGCCCAAAGCAAAGCCAAGGACAGAGCTGCTGTGAGGTCTGAATCTACATAATAGGGTACAATAAAAAATAATAACACACACAAGATAATACAGTGAAAAAGGAATTTCTTTTTTTTTGTTAATCTTACTTTTATAATATTTCAATTTCTAATCAGCAGCTTAGGTCCATGAGTCAAAATCACTTGAAAAGGTAGAAGCAGTAGTCCATGTGAATGTATCTGACAAATATTTGACAAATATATATATTGGTGGTATTAAACAATTTTTTTTTAAAATTTCAATACTTACATGAGCACACAGCCCAGTAAATGTGATTTGCAGTCGCAAAAAAAAAAAAAACACACACACAATGGGGCATTAATTGATGCTAAAGTATTTCAATATTTAAACACTGAATTTGTTTTCACTAATTTGAGGCTATTTTATCATTCCAATAAGGTGAGAAGGGCTGATTTTTTGAGAGACAGCACCGCCTCAGTGCTCAGGTCGGCACTACACATGTAAATGACCCCTGACACTTCAAATGGGAAATGAGACACTCCACTTACAGAATTATCTGAAGTGCAATGCATTTCAAGATATCATCTCTACACTAGCCAGAAGGCACCTAGAGCTCACACCCTACACAAAGCTTTGATCACACATATCAAAGCTTCACCTATACTGTATATACAGTATATAATTCTGTACAAAGATGAGGCAGAACTGATCACTGGCATTTTGTTAGCTTTTTACACCATGTATCTCATATAAATACATAAACATATACTATAGATTTTTTTATAATTTGTTGCACACTTACTTTCAATGGGTTTAACTGATCATGCACTTCAATGAATTAGAATCCATATGACTTTTCTTCACTTTCTTGTTCTTCCTTATTGTACTCTGGAGATTCTGACCCTCTGGACCACTAATTATTCTGACGTTGCCACTTCAGAGCCATAATGATCCTATAATGCTCAGATCAATATGAGAGAAGCACTACCTTTTTCATCCGGTCTAAAACAGAATGTGCAAAACAGTCTCAATTCTCATTTCTCCTCTCAGGCATTACTCAGATCTCGAAAGCATGGTGTTTTTAGCATGTTAGCAGGGATGACAGAAAATTTGCCGTTAATTTATGTTAAGTTAAATGACCTCTAGTACATTTACTTGAAAATCAGAGGCAAATTACTGTTGAAATCAGTTTCAAGATAAAAACTAAACAAACAAATATTGGTTAACCTACTTCTCTCGGGTATCTCTTATAATGTTCTAAACTTTGTGTCTTCATGTTACATTCTTCCACTCTGAATCCCATCACAATCCATTAGTCCATTCAAAATGACTGCAATTAATACTTCTGCATTAAACCCTGACAGGAATTATTCTCCTCTAATGAGTTACCAATGTGCAAAAGTGTCTCACCATATTATGTGACTAGCAATTATATTTTCAAGACCCCAATTGCCTCTAATGAAAAGATATTCTGACTTTTTCTGACAAATGATGTTCAGACTAAAACACGCAACTTTGACTTGAAATGCCACAGCATGAATCTTAATGCACACTTTAAAATATTAAAAACAAGGAGCAACAAGCATGTGCATGTACTATGAGATTTTAAACACTGATACATGTTAATGTCACATTTTGTCTGATTTATGTAAATAAATGTTACTATCAATGTTACCAAAATGTCTTTCAATCCCCCCAAGCTCTTTTTTTCAGTCCAGTTGCCATGGTAACCTCCATTCAGCCTGTTTATTAAGGAGGAGTCATGTTTAATTGATCCACTAATGCACTGCCGCGCAGTCACTGGCTTGCAGTCTTTTGTTTCCAGGTCATATTCTAGGTCCAGACATTTACATAAAAGCATTACATTTGCTGAAACCAGTCATTATTAGTAATTTTCCTCCTTATCCGCTGGTGATGACTGCAGTATAAACACAGATTTATGAACGGTAAATATTACGTTGTTGAGGAAATATTATATTGTTTTGAGCTTCTTCTTTTTTTTCTCAGTATGTTTAGTCACAGTGGAAACTGAAAACACAACACTGACTGGGAAATTTGTATGACAGCCAGATCTCTGCTAGTCAGTTCTTTTGGAACGTGCCTTTATGTATCAAACACTATGTAGGATACAAATTACCAGATACATTTCGGTTTCACCAAATCCCCCGGCACGAGTAGACTAAACAATATCACAGCATCATTATGCTAATTATGCAGTTCTCAACATGTGAAATGTTCTGTGAGAGTTGTTTGGAACATGAAATGCTGTTTACACACAGCACTGAAATCCTTCTAAAAATAATACAACAATTATAATAGAGATTATAAAATGAGAGTTTACTGGCAATATTCACAAATTTCACTTCTACCTGATTCTTACAATGATAATTCAGAGATGTATTATCAGAAACAAGTTTTTTTTTTTTTTAGCTTGAATTTAGTAGTTTTCAGTTGAAAAGAAAAACAAAATAGTGGTTTTCATGTGTTAAAGTAAACAAATAATACAAATCTTGATTTCAATAGTGTCATGCTCTGCCTTACCAAATACTGGAAGTGTTTGCAATATTAAAATTTTTGGTATGAATTCTTTTCTAGCCAAAGAATCTGGCCTCATGAGATAAATAAAGAAAAAAAAAATGAATAAGTAAAAACTGTAAATTTGGTAAATGTGAAGTTCCAGGCAAAATCAATTCAGCACGACTCAAGGAATCAAACTAAATCATCAATGCTGCTGACAGGTCGTGGTGCATTTAATTCAAGAAGCACCAATCATGGACTTAGATTGTGATTAGACAATGTGTATGAATTATACATCAAACTCAAGCTTCGGATATCTGATCTGCATAAATCCAGTAATGTCATTTCACATATCAGAGACTCAGAAATGATGGCAGGTGAAAAGTCAGTGTTTATCAATTTCACTTCAGCCCTCCAGCGCAGGACAGTTGTTTATGGCCACACTGGACCAAAGCAACAGATGTGCTTTACACACTGCCAGTCCACATAAGACTCCACTGCTTGAGCCCAGGTGTGCAAATACACAGCAGCTGAGGACAAGACAATCTGTCTCCAAAGTTAGTGGGCACTGGTTAAGCAAACTTGTTTCTTGATAAGACTAATTCAAATTGCTGTCACTGCTATATCTTCTTTGGAAGTGTAGTAGCACTTCCAAAATCAGTTCTGACACATCTGGACATTTTTTTTCCTAAAGAATGAAATAGCAACTTAAAATAAGTTCAACCTTATGCTTTAGTTTCAATATAATACAAAATGCAAACATGTCAACATCCTAAATTTCAAACTTTCTTGGTTTCCTCTTCTGTAAACTGACATAATCAAAAGGTTTTGCAGCCTAATTCACTTGAAAAGAAGTGACACTGACATCAACTTCCATGCTTGCCTGCATCAGCCTATATTCATGCAAAGCATTAGAGACAATCATAAAATTGTGTTTTAAAGAGCATGATCCCAGGCTGAATTATTAATTACAGAAGTCAGGGGTACATGAGTGGCTAATTATAGTTGACAGATTGCAATAAATGTCTTGTAAGTAAATGTTGGGTTTAATGTCGTCATTTCCAGAAACCACAATTACACACGGTTAATTCACATCTGTGCATAATAATCATGCAAAAGATGAAACAATATTAACATTTTTAGCATTTCATTATATTTATACAATATATAAAATTTATATTTATACAATATATATTGAATATTCCCAATATTAAAGGGTTACCACAAAATGAAAATTGTGTCATTAATCACTTACCTCCATGTCGTTCCAAACCCGTAAAAGCTTTGTTCGTCTTCAGAACACAAATTAAGATATTTTTTATGCTTTCTGACAGCTCTCTGACCCTCCCATAGACAGCAATGTAATTACTACGATCAACGTCCAGAAACGTAGCAAGGAGATCGGTAAAATTCCACCGTAATTTTACGAAGCTACGAGAATACTTTTTGTATGGAAAGAAAACAAAAATAACGACTTTATTCAACAGTTCGTCTCCTCCACGTCACCGTAGCGCCATTTTGGAGAGTATCAGTTGGATGCAAACTGCGGATGCTGTTCTGTGTCAGCTTCCTCAATTTATGTATCAGGCAATACATGCAGAATTAATGTTCTATTCTTTGCTATTTCTTCACTCAGCTGCTGCCAGTGTTTTAAGAGATTCATCAAAAAATGAAAATTGTGTCATTTACTCGTGTCATTCCAAACCTGTATGACTTCTGTGAAATACAAAGATATTTTGTAGAATGTGTCAATCGTTTTGTCCACACACTTAATATACAGGGTTCGAACAAATTTTCATTTTTGGGTAGATTATCCCCCACAAAATTTAAAAACGCAATAAAAATCTCATTGAAAAAACTGATTAAAATTGAAAATAATGTTTTCATATTTAGAAACATTTTGGATAATGAAGGAAACACTATGTTTGAAGTCTGAAATTGTCAGGTGCAGATGAAGGGATGAGAGTGAGGACGCAATTGCAGGAAATGAAGGGATTTTTATTAACAGTGAAACAAAAACAAACAAATAAAAACTACCCTGTAGGGGAAAACAGACTGGCAATGCAAGGCAGGGCACAAGGCACACACAACATTCAATGACGAACTGGCAGAGGACTGCAAACACAAGGAGAATAAATAGGGAGCAAATGAGGAAGGTGAGGGAAGACAGGTGGGGCAAATGAACCAATAATCAGGTAACGAGATGGGTGGGGTCAAGACAATAGACATGATGAGAGCATGGCACACAGAACCAAACAAGACAAGCCATGTGTTCACACAAAACAAAAACACAAGCACATGGCCAGCAAAACAAATCACTAGCCATGTGCAAAACAGGACACTGACACGCAGCTAACGAGGAGACTAATAAGCCACGTTTTCACACAAAACGTGACAAACATGAAAGCACGCAGCCAGTAAAAGAAAAAAACACATGCTGCATGCAACACAGCACAGGACAAAAACATAGCACGCAGCCGATAAAACGAGCTGTGTGCAACAAAACAAGGCCACGAAAAAGTATGCGGCCGAACACGAACCGCGTGCAAAACAAAACACAAAACACGCGGACAGAGGAGCACGCGCACGCGCACGCGCACGCTCCCACAGCAAGAACGAACATGGAGTGTGTGTCCAAACCCCGACCTGGAACCAAAACTTGAACAAAACATGAGTGCCGGGATCCGAACACTACGCTGGAACATGAAACAAAGCACGCAGACAAGAGATCACAAGAAAACAAGACATGAGGGGAGTGTCAGGGCTCTGTCACAAAACTACGAATAAACTAGACCGAAGTGACAGAACCCTGACAGAAATATTTGTAACAATAAATATATTTTACTTTGTGACTAAAATAATCTGTATTTAAAAAAACATCTGATCACAAAGTCTACACACATTTTCCACCTACATTTTTGGTGTTCTCTCTTTCCCGAATAATCAGTAAGTGTCTAGTGTCTATGTAGTTCTTTTTTTCTTTCTGTAAATTATGCACTTGAGCACTTTAAATAAAATTGTATTATCACCAAAAAAGATTATTTTTTTTTATTATTGTAACTGTTTGTTGCTGTCAGCTGGCACTAAAGCTGAAGGCTTTTCTTCGTTGATTTTGTCTTCCTTACACCCCTTCTTTCAAGCCCAGTGCTGTTAGTGAAGCTCTAGATATACAGGTACATTATTACTTTTGTGTCTATGGAGGTTTGAGTGACAGAAAGATAAAAGCCATATAGATGTTGCTTTTTAAATCTTTAAAAACAAACTATAGGACTCAGAGTCCGGACATCTCACAGTCCTTTAATAGGTGCAATTATTGCTTAACAGCCCATGGTTATACCCATCATATGTCCTCCTATGTTGAAATGTCAGCACTTTATGACAATCCATTGCCAAGCTAAGCAATCAATAAAAAATGGTACATTTAGAGAACGGGGGTATCAGCTGTAAAATCAATCATTTTCATTTATATTCTAGAAGCTTAACTTTTAGCAAAGTCCCACAAGTATTTCAAAGACAATCGCCAGAACAAAGTCCTGATTAAAACGGAAAGATTGAACCATTTAACATGGTTCAAATGGACCATTGATTGTACATTGGTGAGAAAGTGATAGATGAGAGTGAAAGATGTGAACGGCACGTTTCTGATAACTGGACATGACTGTTTCTTAAGGTCGTTTGAACAATAGGTTAGTCTCAGAGACGCTGATTTACAGAGGATGGTGAATTGAAGAGGGACCCATGGGGACACTGGATGTCCCAAAAAAGAATCTTGGGCTGATTGCAAGAAAGACTGGCCTGATTGTACGAGATTTTTGGGACCTATGCAGCACTTGTCCATGATGCTTCTACAATAGGCAGTAAATACACGGGATAAGGTGGAGATCCTTGACCTAATGTGATGACATTTTCTGCACTGTCCTTCAGGACACTGGCTAAAAGCAACAAGGCATCTCTTCAGACTGAGGGGAATCGTTTTGCTCCACTAAGTTCTTTGTAATCATATTTCCGTAAAGCTATACCGAATATCCTGCAAATTAAATTGAAAGACAATTTCTCAATTTGCAATTCAGTATATGTATTTTACGCTCATGATGTATATCATGATGTACTTAATAAAATCAATATAGGACACTTCCTTAAATCAAAGCTAAAGTAACATATTAGACAAACGCTTCAGTCTTCTGAATTCAGATCAAAGTATTGAGAAAAAAGATGATTTTTGAAAACATCTCCCTAAAGTAATGAATAGCATTTCTGAAAATATGTTTTAAATTATATACACTCATTCCAAGTTACAGCAAAAAAAAAAAAAACACAACAACAACAAATAAATTGTACATGGAGCAGGTCTCCTCACAGGAGCCACCATGTTGAGATCACAATGACGAGCTGAATACTACTTATTTAATCTCAGTGACCACAATTGGACACAACCTTAATGGAATAAATTAATCATGGCTGACAATTGCACTTCTTTCAAATTAATCATGGCTGCCAACAGAATATTTTTACAATGGTATCAGTAGCCAAAAACTTGCAAGTCCAAGACGACTGAAGTATCGGCCATTGCAACATACAGTAATGGAAAAACATTACTAAATGCACCTTTAAGGAGTTCGCCCCAAAATTCTAAAATTCTGTCATTTTTAATTTTTTTCCCCATTTACTCAACCTCGTGTCAGTTCAAACCTTGGACCTTTTTTCTTTTTCTTTTTTGTGTCCATTCAAAGCTCTCTGGCTTCCAACATTAGTCAAAATATTTTCTTTTCTTCTGCAGAAGAAATCATACAGGATTGGAATGATCACACAATTTTCACATAATTACACGGCAAACCTGAAACTAAGTAATCTAAACTAAATCTGAGTCATGTTGCTACCTAAGCCAGTACGTAGGAGAACAACATAATTACATCATTCCTGTTACTTTTCTCAGCTCTGAAAGAAACAGACTTTTCACAGTTGATTGTGGTTACAGGATGGGCCGCATATTACGACAGTTTGAACAGATTTTAGTTTGTGCACCAGTGTCCAGTAATTATACATTTAAACAATGATACCATTTAAAACACTAATATAAAAGGTGATACAATTAAATACAAGAAAAAACAAGCTTCTGTTTTCAGTTCACTGATTCCCCTCAAAACAAATGCAAGCTGCACGTGACATGTTTTACGTAGAGTCTATTTCTGAGCAAGCCACAATTTAGAGCGCTAGGCCAAATTACTGTTATTGAAATGACCCGAGATGAATGATACCTGCCTCCCCGCTTTCCAAAACACAAGCTAATTAATTTGTCCAGAAGACTCTGTGGCATCTGTGCAATTGCTCGGGCCTGATTTCCTCTAGTGCAGCGTCCTGGCTTTGAGAGCACTATTAAACATTCTCATATGGAGAGAAGGGAGGAGAATATAATTACAACCAATGTGTTAGTATCAAGTGGGACCTGAGGAATGTCATTTAGGTCAGACAGCCATTCCTTAATCAGATTTGCTCTTTTCTTTTTTAATCAAGGCATACAATCATTGGCCAACGTGTCGGGTTATAATGCAGAACTGTGGCCTAATCTTTCACACTCACATTTTACTGCCTTTTGTGTGTTTAATCTTCAGTGCTGTCAATCACAGCCAGGGTTGATTACTGCAGTATTCGACAGTGTGTTCCTGAGGAATTAAATAGGGACATGACGTGAGAGTGACATTGGAGGTCTGGCAACCGATATGCAGATTTGCGTTGATACAGTGTTTCCAGACCCACCCACAGGTTCAAATCATAATTTCGTGCTAAGCCGTGAACTTGTTACCATGCAACCTACAAGCATCCTTGGTTATCTGACGACACTTGATATAACTGTTAAGTGACACAGACAAGGGCATCGTGAGAACGCATCAAACATCACAATCAAAATATTTGATTTCTTATATTCTTAGGTAGCGCTTCTGATTACACGTGTGTTTTTGGAAAGTATAAAGAGAGTGTCAAAATGTGAAAAATAATACAAACATCTTAGTTTTTATCAATTACATTGCCATGGACTTTATACGAAAGCATCCCTTCATCACAGCAGTGACTGTTGTTAAAAGCCAAAGAAAGAAGCTATGAAGCGCTTCAGAACAACCATCTTTTCTAGCGATTCAGGAATTTATCAAAGGTTACATGGCTCCTAAATGTTTCATTTTAGAAGTACTGTAGTAATGTTTACCAATTTCAAGAAAACATTTTTTTTTTCCCATTTAATGAGCAGTAATCAGATAATATGGTGAACCTCTGTAATATACTGATTATCATCTCTATCTATGAGCAAACAGATTATCATTCTATGCTCCCTTTTCTGTACAGTGATTGATTTACCATTCACTATGATCTATATATACACTTTGCAGCCCTGTGTATGAGTATTCAGGAAATATATATTGGACGAAAGAAATAGTGATACATTTATCTAATCGTCCTCAGAACACCCCATCATGCTGTGTAATCAATAAACTTGTTTTAGGCAAAGCACCTTTTCTAGTGACTCAGACATTAACCCTCCATTAACTATTTCAGAGGCTGTTAAATGCACCTCAGTCAATAATGCTAATTTGAAAAGCTATTGTATAAGCTGTTAAGAAATGTGTATTCATATTATGGTAAAGTGGCAATCTTTATTATGGGCTATTACAAATTGCAAAAAAGTCAATATGGTGAGGGGAGATATTTCACACCGAGGTGAATTATGGTGGCGGAGTGGAGTTCTAAGCGCTAATTTTAGTGGAAGGACAGCTTTTCTCCTCCTGGTCAATGCATTTTAGGACACTGATATTGAAGTGATGGGGAGACCCTCTGCCAGGCTTTAACCTCAGCCTGTAATTAAGCCAGATGGAAGATAATAAATGTTCTGCATAATTGAACATTACTTTACTGATGGTTTCAAGCACTCATAAGGGGAACCTGCTGGGGTCAACATTAATGTCCATCATGTGCAAAGTGTAATCCGTTTTATACATTGATATTCTATAAGGCAAAGGAGGGAAATGAAATACTTTTTTTTTTTTTTTTTTTTACAGAACACTGTAAAACATACATGTTCCAATTAGAATTAAAAGAATATTATTATGCATATTTACAGTTCTGCTCATGGTCAATAAAAACACAATATAACAGAGATGATGCAAAACACCAGTTTAATGAAACTTTAAAGGACCCTTTTTTTTTTATTAATTTATTTATTTTGTAGTGGTGCTTTCCCAAGTGAAAATAAATACTTAAATGTATCTCAGATGTACTTATTTCATGCTAGTATGCTACAAATACATTTTCATATTTATGTACTTTTAAAAATATGCCCTGCAATTGTACTTTTGATATACTAAACTAGTATACTGAAAGTCTGCTAAATTGGAACAACTAATTTTGTACTTAATGCACTTTTTAATTGTGAGGAAGTAGTGCTGAAGTCCAACTAAAGATATACTTAGTATATTTTATTATGCTTATGTGGAACTATTGCAAGTATACTTTAGGTACACTTTAAATATTTTGCATTTAAAGACCGATCTTATTCAAAGATCAGACATTCCTCATCAAAAGTGACATTAAAACATTTTAATATTAAGAAATAAAGTAATTAGTATGCCAAATAAAGCTTAATTATAATTTTTTTATCAGTAAGTCTCGAGTTATCCGTCAGTAAATATGTTAATACATTTTAACTATAATTAGTATGAAATAAATGTATTTTAAATATATTACTTTTTTACTAGGATTATACAACACAGAAATACACTACAGAGCCTTTAAGACCTTTTTCAATCTCCTAAAACCATACAGCAAGCTCAAAAACCTTACTTCTGTGAAGGTGCTTTAAAGAAACAATGAAAAACTATTATTTTGAAGATTACACTATAGGTCACCTAGCTTGGATGTTGTTGTAACAACTACACATCTGAGATTATCATAAATACAGAATCTATATATGGAGTATTCCATATACAGAAATGATAAAACAATATGCCCTGCACTGGTGTATTCATAATTTTGCAGGTTGATCTCTGTACAATGAAAAACCTAGAACTTCAGCATAACATTATCCACAAAACAGCATTTTATAACGTGAGAATGACTTGAAGGGAGGGAAAGCCTTTCACTTGAACAGGCATGACAACATGAGGTAACGACAAGCCAATGTTACGATATCACAGAACAATTTTAAAGTGCGTTTTAGAAAAGCTATTTGAAAAGTCTTCAAATAAGTTTTTCAGTGGACCATTTTGTGTCAAAAAAAACGCTACATTCCCAAAAGACATGATTAGTTCATCAAAACTACTACTGTTCACGTTTCTGTGTACCAGTACAGCTCTAAAATGTTCTCAGTTTTACAAGCAGTGAAGTTTTAATTAAGACAAAATAGCTCATTTTAGCCTGTCTGCTGCTCATTGTGAGTTTGAGATTTTCATTACGGTTCAAAGAAGTGCTTGTAAAATGGTCACTGAAAAATTCAAGCCCAATTACAGTGTCAGTCTGTCGGACAAATTGCCCTCACTGAAGGCTCTGTGACAGGTGCATTGTGGAAGAATTGATTCTCACCGAGGGATAAGTGAATTGTCATTACGTGTCTGTTTCTTATGACATCTAGCTGGATGTCCTCTGATTCGTACCAGTAGATTTGAATCACTGGACTGTGCAAATGAAAACTCACGCTAGTGCCGGCATTAGCGAAGGGAGAGATAAAGGCATCCACTTCACAGGTCAAGAGCTAAAGCCTTTGAAAGGTTACAGATCAGAAGAGAGGGTTAAAAGATTTGTAAAGTAGACCTCAAAGGAAAAAACAGAAAGAGTGGAGGAAAGAAACATACACACCGAAAAGACAAACCTCAGTGATCGCAGTAGTGGGGGGCGACCCTAAACCCTGACGCCTGACCCGTTCGAAATGTGGCCATCATTGCGGAAGCCACACGTCGAGGGAGATCAATAGAATACCTGCAGGCTCCATTAGCTTAATTAGAGAGAGGGCTGAGCTCCAGCGCAGGCTCCTCTGAATGCAGACAACTTTACTCTCTGGATTATATGGGATAAAAGCTGCTTGGCTTTCTAGACGGAGGAGAGAAAAGGAGCAGGTGGCAGTAAAGAGAGACATGGGCCGCTGCTGCAGTGGAGACAGGTAATCCGGCGGACTCTTGGCCAGCAGCTCTTTCAGCGTAAGGTGTCTCTAATTGAGGTATCAGCAACACGGGTCTTGGCAGAGACCACTAATCAAAGACCACAGATTGAAGCATTTGCTGGCAACTACTACAGAGGAGAGGAGAGACAATGTGACAAATGAAAGATGCAGAAAGAGAAATTAAAGCTCAAACTTACTATAAAGGCTTTAATAGTCAGTCTCCCTGTGAAAAAAAAAAAGTCACTGAAAGTTATGGCAGTCTGATTCAAAATTATGTGGTGAAACCAAAATTTCAAAAAGAAACAAACGCTTGGATGCATTTAGAAAACAGACAAAAATGTGAAAGATTTCACTCAATGGCACTGGAAAAACATCTGCCTGTCTTCTTTTTGCAATTATATATACATGGCTACTTTTAACTGGCTGTCAATGGAGAATGATTTTTGTGTAGTTACGGCATCAACAGCAGGAACTAAATGGGGCCACGCTGGCAAGACCTGGTCTATGGAAAACAAAAATATGTTCAAGGCTGCTTCATTGATTTTATCTGAGTATGAGCCAATCAATGAATTCGCAGGTTTGTAACCCTGCAGGAGTTTATTTAAAAATAGTGAAAAAAGAAATGAAAAAAAAATCCATGTACTTTGGATAATGATTCACAAAGGCATTTAATGTATTGCAAGCAGATAAACCTAATTCATGGATTGAATTCAAATATAAAAGAATTTTGTTCTGGTTATGATAACCTTCCATCAAAAACACTGAGATGTTGTGAATTGCCTGCACACTGTTAGAGCTTACATCAGGCAGAAACCCAAGACATTCAAGTCAAATTATATATTATTTGTAGAAGGGTGAAGGACATTAAACCATTACCTGAGGGAATGAACAATCAAACAGCTACACTGTGTCTCTGTCCAAACAAAAGCAAAATATGCTACTTTATCTAGCTTATTATCTCTTTTATGCATTTAACACCACAGTGGTTCTGATTTTAAACGGTTCTCAGAATTTCTACATTTATCTTTGAAGAAATGATCAGAAAACACTCAGCACGTATACCTAACTTAAGTCTCTCGTAAAGACAATTTACACCTCAACATGTAAATTCTGTCATCATTTACTCACTCTCATTCCAACCCTGTATAACTTTCTTTTGTGAAACATGGAAGATATTTTGAGAAGTGTCTCAGTTTTTGTTCATACAATGAATGTCAGTTTGGTTACCAACATTCTTCAAAATAACTTGTTTTGTGTTCCACCGGAGAAAGAGAATCATACAGGTTTGGAACGACCAAATAATTTTCAATTTTGGGTGAACTATCCCAATTGTCAGCATTTTTGAAGTAAAAGAAAAATCCTCTTCTTTCCACTGCACCAAGAATAATAATGTGCCATTGGAGCTGTTGAAAGATGTTATCAGAATACTTACCTTGTATTGAAAAATGGATTTTCGAAATTGTGATGAATATAACAAGCCATAAGTGAGCTGGTTTCTCTACACCTATTTCGAGTAGACTTATTTACCAACCTGTACCAGCATGGTTGATTAAGTGAGCAAACCATTCATTTAGTTTATCAGTAGTATTTTTAATATAATGCTTCAGAAGAACGCATGTCAGTTTTTCGCAAAGTGGCATCGTATTTTATGTGTCAGAGTTACATGATGACATTACGGTTTTACCTCAGACAAACAATTACCAGCCCAAGTGAGTAATCTGAGGCTATGAAATCATAGCTTTTCCTCCTGGGGGGATATGGTAAGGGGAACCTTCAATGTTTTACACTGGCCCTCTGCCAAAACACTGCATCGGATCACTTTTCTGACGTAGCAGAAGGATAAGAACTGGTGTGTGCTATCACTCAGCAAATGTTACAATATTAAGAATCATCCAGCCTGCTATTCTGTATACAGAAGACAAAGCTGATTTGATGTTATTTGTTTTAAGTTAGCAGAGTCCGCAGATTTAAAGTATAAGAAATAGAGTGATACTGTAAATTAAAAGGGCAAGCAAAAATATTTAAAAATATAAGTCCAAAAACATATGCTCTAAACGTAAAGTGCACTTGAACTGTTTCAACATAATTTGCATCATTGTGATCATTTTAAAAGCCTGTATCCCAACCGAGGCCCCTGATGCTCAGGAGCACTCAGGCTCTTTGCCGGCCAAACATTTAGACATCAATTGTTACATCATTTAAATAGGTCAGAAGTAGCACCGGCCTCTGCCACATAATAAGCCGAAGAGAGATGTGGTTCTTTCAGTCCCTCCACAAAAGTGTTCTGGCTCTTTATTCTGCCCTGAAACCCGATCGGACAGAGGACAGAAGACTCGTACAATCAAGGATGGTACTGAAGGAAATGCACCTCTGAAGACAGACAGTAACTCACAATTAATGAAGGGAAGAACAGCACATGTAAGAGCCACTATATTCATTAATCATACGCATGAGCTCGTCATAGAACATTTCACACCAAAAATAGTATACATCTACTCATATTTTGAGATTTTATTTCAGAATCCCTTACGGTATCTAATACTAAACAACTTTGTATTTGTCCCTCAAAATGTACTTGATTCGTAAATAATGAAATTTGACGAGAAAGATTATTCTGTCTATGGAACAAAGACCTCATTTTCATTATTTGTAGCATGTGTCCTCAATCATTTTAATTAAGCTGTGACAGCTTTGTTATAGACTCCAGAGGAAATGAATAAATAAATAAATTAATAGATCAAATGTGAATGAGTTCAAAAATGAAAGGCTAAGAGAATCACTTGAAATTAAAATAATCGATTGCTTTTGTTCCAGGTAATATCTGACACCTAATAAACGTCAGTTACAGCAGAGCCGCATGGCTACATGGCTAACCTAAGCAAAGGAAAAGAGGTCCACTTCATTAGAAATACAATAACCCGACGGTGACAAAAGTCCAAGGTCTCCTGCCAAGGGGGTTTAGAGCAGGTGATGATGGGGAAAGAGTTGATCCGCGTTGGTTGGAGACGCTAGTAGCGATGACCATGAGGCCAAGGCAATCTCATGGGTAATGCCAGTGCTCAAAGGAAGCCAACTGTTCAGTGAGCTTGAGAGCGTGTTACTTGTTTCTTAATTAACCTCCCGCCCCCATCTTGCGTCATGTATTGCCAAAGGCTTGTCAAGTGACAGACACAATGCAGCTCTTTTCAACCAAGCCCCAGGGATTCCCTCTCAGTGTTTGTTTATGAACTTCAGGCGTCTGGGTTATTTTATCCAAACGGCATGACAAATCCAAGCCGGGATGTCTTTTATGGTTGGGAACCGGCAGTGAGAGACTGCTTAACTTAAAAAAAAAAATCTCTTCTGACAGCAAAGACAACAATGACAGCACACAGATCACTGCAAGATGTGTTTTTGTGACATTCTCCAATGCAGGACACTAGCCGTCTTTCATATCTGAGATGAACGGGGTAAGTGGTCCTGTTCAGCTGCTCTGACGGAAACAAATAGATGAAGAAATGAAAGCATAAATTCATCTCATTTTCAGTGCGATTCCAGGTGGCTAAAAAGACACAATGAGCTCCAGAGCCCTCACAGGAGGCACCACTAAATAGTCTGCTGACACAAAAGACCAGCACTTCACGAATAAACCCAAGAAACCTGCTGCAAAGCAAAAACAATCTACAAAGTGCTGATGAACAGGTGGAAATATACTTGGGGGTTACATAAAAGCCCAGTGTATAAAAGCAACGGAAAAGAAGGGGTACATTTGCAAACACATAATCGTAATGTGCCATCCTGACCTAATTTCACCTGGGACGAGACAGATGAAAAGTACTAATCAGCAAGCACAATGTGGCACCCTTTGACCGAATACATCTGCACTTTTGAAAAAGGCTCTAAACACACTCTCAGAAATAAAACAAAAGCTGTCACTGAGGCGGTACCTTTTCAAAAGGTACTCTTTTGTACCTATTAGGTTCAAATATGTACACTTTAAGTACTAATATGTGCCTTTAAGGTACCAAAACGGACCCTTTAGGTATAAACATGTATCTTTTGAAAGGGTACTGCCCCAGTGACAGCTTTTGTACCTTTATTTCTGAGAGTGCAGGGGCAGAAATAAAGAGCTATTGCTGACCTGTGTTTATAGGCCACTCTTCATGGTGTCCTTTGATTATGTGTTCTGTTTAAGATTTTAATAATAAGTATTGTGCTACTGTAGTTTAAACATGGTACTAGTAACACCACAGGTTTGATTCGCTGACTGAACGCTTGTTACTCAGGGTTGTATATATTTAATTTTTAATATTTTGTGCATTTCTAAAATCTGCTTTTTTATCTCCCCTCTAAAAATAGTGCAGCTGATATCCCCTGCATAACAACATAACCACATGGCACATGCTTTTTAAAACATCGTTTTCCATTCCTTGGGATGAAGTGCGAAAGACCCAAAAAACAAGATGGTTTCTTGTTTATTGACACTGAGGGTGTAGATTTGATCAGAAAATATGCAAATGATTTCCCCCGCTACATTTAATCTGCTACTAATTTATGATCTACTTATTGGTTGGGAGAACAGGGAAAGGTACCGATTTTCTTTAGGGTGGTATGTCTTAATCAGGGGGGATTAAGGAGCGGAATTGTGAGCGACAAATTAAAAAAAATGCTTATCCTTAATTCTTATTAATTAATTAATGAGTGGCTGGAAAAATCAAGGGGCCTTCAAATATTGTTGTGGACAATATTGGAGCCTTGGAGTCAAAAAGGCTGAGAATGTTATGGGTGTATTTGGCACAAACGCGCACCAGTTAGAGGTACAATTTTTGCATTTTTTTTTTATCCTGAAACTTTATAAACTGATAATATACCTTGGTATACTTTGAACACAATGCAAGTCGATTTGGATAAAAGTGTCTTAACAACAAACAGCAACAAAAGAGTGTGGCGTTGATGTGTTTAGAGGCCATGACACGTTATACCTTGTCAAAAATAAAAACTCCAGTGAAAAGATGAGCTTCTATATCAGCGTGCTTAAAGACAGAACAAACAGTAATCATCGCTCAATGCGAGGCATGACTCTGCGTTTGTCCTGTGCAACAAAAGCCAATCTCCTCATGAGGACCGTCCATTGACGCTAAATAGCCAACCTACTTAATTCTCTCCTCTCCCAGCCGAACAGTGTGGCAACGGCAACAGACAGCGCTCATTTAAACAACAAAGCACATAGACTTCCATTCAGACTAAAGCTGTCCTCTTTCAAGCGTGTATTCTAAAGCCACTTTCTGTTGCCCCCATCTCAGTTACCCCCTCAGTGGACAGAAACTGAGTCCACACAAAGTTGAGCAGTTCGTGTGAGGGAGTGAATGGGGTGGCCTCTCTTCCAGTAAAAAAAAAAAAAAAAGGAAGAAGCAATCATTGAGCCCAGCACACCTGAGGGGTGCACCTTTCGTATTGTCTATGGTGGGCTGGGTGGAAAAATAGTCAGGCGGAGGAGGAGAAACATCAAACAGGTGCGGAATGGGCATTGTGGTGTTTATGAAAGATTCTTTGATAAGGATAAAGGTGCCGCTTGAACTAAAGTGATTTCAGATGAGCTCATTGTTACAGCTCTTCTAAGGTTCACTTTTAGCACCTCGCGGGCAAAGACTTGTGTTTCTTGAGCTGCTCCATTGACAAAACCGTACATGTGTTTGTTGTTAAAGGTAAGCCAAGCTGATTTACTTCTCTGGCTCGAGTGGTGCGCTTGACTTTGCCGTAGGATGATGTGACAGGTGCGTTGGGCTAGTTGCAGACGATATCGCATTAGGCAGATTTCTTGATGTGATTTCTACAGTAGAGGATGCCAGTTTGATTATGACATCTTGCAAACTTGAGAGACAGATCAAACATAGGCTAATTTCTCAATTAGAATGTGTTATGTTCTAGATTGTGTCTAAATCTAAAATAGGGTTATGTCAAGTTGGGCTAGAAGTCACTTACCAAATGTCTCAGGGAATCATGACATGCTTCTTCTATAATCTTGCTTCACATGCAGTTTTAAAGATGCAGCAGTTTTTTATTTTATATATTACTAATTGAAAAGTAAATGTGGATTGTGCATGGTGGTTATTAAAGAACAATGTGCACAAAGCATTGAGGTAAGACAGTGATTCTGTCAGGCTCAGGTATTGATATCTGAAATCCAAAATTTGAAAATACAGTTCACCTATGAATGTATTGTACATGCCCTCTGATGTTACTGGTTTTGGCGGAAGAGCCAAACGCCAAACCAAAGCAATCTTCTGTTTTAAGCTTGAGGTCTTCATGGAAACCGTAAGGCATATATACAATTACTATGTACATTTAAATAAATCTTTTCATAATTTTTAATAGATCAATGTTGAAACAGGCCTAATGAATTATTACAATACACAAACTAGCAGACAGCTTCAGCTTCAGTCTGAAACATTTACACATTTACAAAAAACCTTCTTGAACGCTGTCATACTTATATGCCATCTTCTTTCCACTTTCTAAAATTCCTTTTTCCAGTTGATTCTTACATTGGTGTTTAAATAATTAGACACAGCAAATAGGTGGCAAGAAACTGATTCTGGAGAAATGGTTGACCTGACTGAATATGACTTGTACATGCAAGTCAGTTCTGTTATATTACATTTAACAAATGAATATGCTGGTATTGTAATTTAAGGATGCTGTAATGTTTATATCACATTTAGGCACTTTAAATTAATTATATTTTGATTATTCACACAGTGAAAAAAAAATATCAATATCGAAATGAAAAGCTAAATGCTGTTGTTGTCCCATCAAAAATGATGTCACTTCCTAGAGGATGCTGCCATTATTGAACCAGCTTTTATTTGTTAGATTAATAAACTGAAATTGAAGACACAATAAAACAATCCACAGAAAACATGTTTAGATTACAATGAAAAGAAAAAAAAAAGCATCTTGGCAATATCTGGTTAGGATTAGGGTTAGGGATAATTGATTTTGTAATAAATGCAAACTAATATACTTGTGAGTTTAATATTGTATTCAATATATTAAGAAAACATGTAATAAAATGCATAACAAGAATGATAAAATCAAGACCATAAAAATGATTCAGATTTAAACTATTTTAAATTCTTTAGAATCTTAAATCTTAAATTATTTAGATGCAAACAACACTAGATATTTGTATTCACGCAATATTTGTATTCCTTTTTTAACATATCGCAGCTTAGTAAAGACAGAGTCCTTATTTGCTTTTCATGAGTAAATATCTATTACAATCCTAATGAGAAATTTACAGACATATAAATTGCTCAGCTACTGGATGCCAACTGTAATATACTGTACATATTCAGTTTACTGTATTTCAAACCTCCTTGAACTGTACTCTTTATTTAGGACGTCACTGTTATATCATGGATAGCTATATCACTGTCCTGGAATATTCACTCTTGATTCCACATTCTACAGTATCCAGCATCTACAGATGCTCTATTTTCTACTACTGTCCTTCATTCCCAGACTGGACAGTAGTCAGTTTTATCACCTGTTTGGAGATAGAGGTGGAGTGATAACCAGTGAGTGGCAGATGATCAGCAGAAGCAGACATTAACCAGATGGCCATAGGTCAACTGGCCACTATGGGAAAACAGCAAAGGTGATACCGCTCAGACAATACATGTGGGTCCCTGATTAAGAAAGGTGAAGGTCGCTGGAGGCGAAACATTTTTCATTCTCACATTGGGGCTATTCTCCTTCTTTCCGCAGTGTATCAGAATACAGGATGTTCCATGGATTGCGTTCTCTCACAACTGTCTCGTCCTCAATTCAAACCTCCTGTGGGTTATGAGGCCGATATACGGTTTCTCCCTCAGCCACCTGACCATGAAAAGAGTGTCTGACTATGGAGAGGGGGGGGGGGGGGGGTGCACTGACACCAGCCAGGGGCACTAGCTGACAAACTACTACCAGTGAACCAAAGGCAGGGGGTCTGGAATCAGGAAACAGTAGAAGACAAGAAGAATGACAGACTTTTACCTGTTCTTATAAAATCTTCCCTTGTTGACTTTAACAGATCACATCGGAACACAGAGCAGAACATATCGTTTCTTGTAGGCTAATAGCTTTTTGTGTGGCCTGTCTGTGCAAAAATACTTGAATTGGTGTACAGTACAATGGAATGATGAATGGTAACTCATAGTGTATTTCGCAACATTTATCAAACACAGTCCACGTCAAGGCTGTATTATTGGTTCAGAGGAATTCTCTGTATCCAGTTACATTCACCATTGTTATGACTTTATGAGCCAGGTTTTACAGATGGGCACAAAGGGAATCTCATTGGAAATTATTGGCTATTTACTACAAACAGTAATTTGCGCAACAATGTAATGCCATTCACGCTATGACTAGCCCAGTATTGTGTATCCATGCTCATAATTAGCACTACAATTGTCAAATTGTCGTAGTGGGAACCTTTTGTGCAGTATTTAGTCATTTTATACCTTGATACATTCAATACCTTAATATGTTAATATTGCTAAATGAATTTCATTAAACTACCAAATGTCTTCCAAATAATAATTTTAAAATTTTACTGTTGCAAAAGTTTATTTGAAGGAACTTAATTTTAGCCATTCTGATGTATATTTCTTGAAAATTTATATTAAAAATGTAATATTCACATTATATTTTATATATATATATTAGTCCAAAATTACCTGCCTTGAATTAATGTATACTCAAATTTATTTTTATTGAAATGTATTTATTTATTTACGGTAATATATACATATACATGCTGCCAAACGATTAATTGTGATTAATCGCAACCAAAATAAAAGTTTTTGTTTACATAATATATGTGTGTGTGTGTGTGTGTGTGTGTACTGTGTATATTTATTATGTATATATAAATACACATACAAACAGTATATATTTAGAAAATATTTGCATGTATATATTTATATTCATATAATTTATATTACATATAAATATATTTAATATATAAACAGAACATATTTTTCTTAAATATATACATGCATGTGTGTCTTTATATATGTGTATATTTATATATATGGAATAAATATACACAGTACACACCCATATATTATGTAAACAAAAACCTTTATTTTGGATACGATTAATTGCAATTAATCTTTTGACAGCAATAAAATATATATATTTTAAATGATCAAAGGCTTTCCTGTGTTATTTGAGGGGTATCTAAAGATGCGCATCTGCTTGAATCGTGAGATAAATGGAAATGTTTTAATACACTACAAGTCTAAGCCTTGTAAACTAATATGCTTGTAGTATTAAAGCGCTATGACGATCATTACACTATGAATTCATCACTCAAGCTCTTCTTTCCCACAGAAGAAAAAAAAACCTTTGTGCTCCACCCAACCCTATACTGTACATTGCTTTAAACTTGATATGTTGGAGGTGAACAGAGAGAAATGTGCCCATAAGAACAGATATCTAACAAAAGGCCAGCTCCTCTGAGGCTGATACTCCAATGCAAGACAAAGAGTCCTGCATTGAATACTTTTTTGAAAAAAGAGCATCTAAAAAAATTAGTACAGCTTGGCCCATATACAGTATACAGTAAAGTCAGCTTCTGAAGCACATCAGTATAGGTTTTGGGTTGCAGAGGAGACTGGTATTGAAATTTCATTTCACCTCTCCGTGCTGCCATTAATTGCTTGAGGAGACACACAGAGGTTTCCCTTACAAATTGGTTACAGATCTTATACCTCTATCCTCTCCATTTTTTATGATGAAGTTTAAGCGGGGTAAACTGCTGGACACTTCTCTTTTTTCTTTTGAATTATTTGCCCCATTCTGTGTACTCCATTATATTGATTTACTGTATGTCTAAAGGCACTCTCTTTGCATCTCTCTTGTACAGCTGCATTTAGATATCAGTATTTATTTGACAGTCTGTATTTCCTAAACAGAATAAACCACAGAATATACAGTGTTGAAATAGTAATACTCAAGTGTTATATTTATTGCAGTTAAGGTCATCATTACGTAACATATTCTGGTATCTGTATTTCAAATGACAAATTTTTATATACAAATAATACTATTTTGTTCTTTTGATGTTTGTGATAGAGATTAGAGAAATTACAATAAACCATCAGAAACTCAAACTGTGGCGCAAGCTAGTGATTAATCTAGATTTCGCCTTTTTTAATTTCTGTAAGCGGTTTACGTGAACATTAATCATGTTTCACACATTCATCTGGTTGATCTGTTGGCAGCGGGTACTGTTCCTCACTGTGATTAACCGGAGTAAAAAAAAAAAACAACAACAAAAAACAAAAACGGCCTAGATTTCCTTATGACCTGAAATCTACTACTGGGTGACTCATAAATTAAGAGATATATTTCTGTAACTGATAAGGCCAGTCTACATTACACACAGCTGAGTACTCTTTATTCTTCAAAATATCTTATTTTGTGTTATGCAGAAAAAAGAATGTAAATTTGGTTTGGAAGAGCATAAAGATGAACTATCCCTGTATAGAAGGTTGTCTTTGACATAGGATCCCCAAAATTATAACTGATCAGCATAAATGTACTGAATTAAAACATTTTACATAATTTTTTTCACACTTCCCAATTTTTTGTTAACTTTATCATCTAAAATGGTGGAATAAAAAAAGCTAATCTCAATACATTTTAATCAACATCAACAACTGTAAAATAATGCAAAACTGTTAATGTCATAATTTATGACATAACAGTCGGTTACACTTTATTTCGATAGTCCACTTTAGACATTCTGCTAACTATAAGTAATTTTGTAACCAAGTGTCAACTACATGTCAACTTATTCTCATTAATTTGCAACTACATGTCTACTAACTCTCAGTAGGGTAGGTTTAGGGTTAGCAGAATAAGTTGACATATACTTGCAAAGTTTCTTATAGTCAGTATGTTGTATGTTGTGGGTCCATCAAAATAAAGTGTTAGAAGATATTAAGCAGACAGTCTACTAATACTCTAATGACTGCTAGTTGACATGTAGTTGCAAAGTTACTTTCTGTTAGTAGGATGTCTAAAGTGGACTATCGAAATAAAGTGTTACCTAACAGTCTAATAGCAATCCCAGTAATTTTGACTATTTGATACATGCTGTCCTTTACTATCTTCATGTGTATGGAACAAACTGAGCTTACATTTACAAACACTGCACAAAAAAATACGATGTTATAGTGTTTTATACTTTTCACTATAGTCATATAAAGCAATAACAAATCAGAAAACACTCAATTCTAAGAAAATACTTACAGTAGAATATCATCACCTTTTGTAAAGACTATTATATAATATAATATATATATATATATATATATATATATATATATATATATATATATATATATATATATATATATATATATATATATATATATATATATATTACTTCTGTATCGCGTTACATCACTCAAATTAAAGAAGCAACGTGCCAACGCTGTGCGGTTCCATAAGGTATGATCACTAAAGGCAGATCACATCACACTGGATCTGGTTTAAAGTGCTCAGTCTCTCTGGCCTCGAATATGCCCAGACCCCATAAGGGGCGAACAACTGCTGTCATGCACGGTCACTATTAACCAAGATTAACCTAAGAAGATCACCTTTCTTCATATAGACTGATTCCCTATGCACATCAAGAATATTGCAAGAAAATGTTCCTTATAAAATATACATATACAGTACACCTAACCCTGTTTTAAAGTAATTGACCTGCAACTTCTGCAAAGTACATGTGCTTTACGGTAGCGGCTACACTTGGTGCCTGAGGGGTATAAATCCCATTCAATTTTAATTGTTTGTTGATTAAACACGATGCTGTCGATGAGATGAGATAGCATTCTCTCCCCTGCCATTGTATGCAGATGTGTGACAGGGTTTCATCTGCCTAGAAGTCGATCCCATGCCCCCGGCTTATGTGTCTCATCACGGCTGCGAGTATCTCTTTCTTTTATCTGTCACTTTGAGTTGAAGAACGACTGATATCATTGAGCACTGTGGCTATACTTGCTTCCTTGCGGTCTTGACACACTTTCTCTGGATTTATAGCATCAGTGAAATCAGTGTGTGGCATCTTCTGCAGGTATACTGCATAAAACACATTTAAAAAGCCTTTTTTCACTTTGCCATAGGTAGAAAATTATTCAAAACTTAAGTAAAATAACCAAACGCAGAACTTTTTCAGTTTACCCCAAAGTAAACTGACTGAAGATCGCTGAAGATCCCAGTTTTCGTTACATTTTTATTGTGCGTTTTATGGACATAAATTGACTATCATTAAATTTCGTCAAAAAGTCAACAAGACAGTTTCATGCTTTTAGCACTATGCTCTGTAAATAGAAAAAAAAAAAAACAAGTCAGGGGAGTGGTCGGTACTTAGCATTGCTGAGATCAAGTTTGCTGACATGTCTTAGAAGGATGAAGTTTGAAAAGAAATGTGTGGCTTAAGTGGATATAACGGCGGTGTAATTCAAGTGCAGTGTGTGTGGAAAACTTTATCAAAATGCTCAAGGGCATATTGCAATTTCTGTTTGAATCTGATTAAATGTGTCCTATATGTATTCACATCTATGCAATTAAATATGGACATATAATATGTAATAATGTGATTTTTAAAAGTTTTTAAAAAATGCATAAAGGAATATGTACACCATGTAAGATGTAAAAGTGTGCCCATCTCACCCTACAACTTACAAACAAACAAATTAATAAACAAACAAACTTCTTGTGATCCCCCTTAATAAACAATCCAGCATGTCAACCCATTACTACGACTAAAAGTTCCTAATATTCCTCTACCAATCTACAAGTTGCACAGAAAACTATTTGTAAACCAGTGCTTGGGTCTGGTAATATTTCATATACCATTTTCAACAGACATGTTTCAAGTGTCGTCAGAATATATTAGCTTAACTTTTTGTGCTTAGCTGAACTCACTTTCTATTCATACAATAAATTGTTGCTTCAATAAAAGCTCCTATCTATTTCCATTAAAAAGTAGGCAGTCAAATTTCAGGCAATACACAGTGTAATTGACAGCTATAATAACAAGAATTATTTCAGACCCAAGAGCACAGTGTTGAGGCTGCCTAAGTGAATGCCTACAATATATGTTAAAAATACAAGTAGCTTAATTTTGTGGCGAGCAGAGGTAAGCGGAGTGGCCACCTGTAAATGCGCCTGGAACAAAGCATTTTGTTCAAGGAGAGATGCAATAAACATGGGGAACACATTGAGTATGTGCATGATTTTTATCACTGCAGGTTCACTTTATAAAAACGATGTCATGACAATTTTCTCTGGAAAACACTGGTGCACCTATAGGATTTTTTCAATTTGCCTTCTAAACCCTATGTCGAGTTTTTACGAACTGTCATTTAGTGCAGTGCTTCACCCTTAAATAGTATGGAGCTATTTTCATTTTTTTCCCCACTTGTTACATGAATTAAGTTCAGTGAATGCTTTATATACATATACATAAATAAACTTTCAAGAAATGTAGCTTTGTACATTTACATTACATCTTAAATAGACCTATTAGCATAATAGGAATAACATATTTACACTATACATTAGTGATGTTTTACGCACGTTAATGCTACTCATCTGATTCAATGATAATGTCATTCGCCTTCAAAAGAGGGGTTTCATCTTATATGACCAGGGACAATGGGAATGGGAAAGTGTCATTCTTTCTTATAGACTTACAGGTCATGTGCACCCTTGGGTCCACACTTAGGCATCAAACCTAAAGACTCTTTTCTTCTGATTTTTATCAACACCCTGACAGTGCTGAAAGACATGGCTTTTGTGCTCTGTCGTCTATTCAAATGTGTCCCTCCCTTCTTGCATAAAACTGTTGAGAGTTTCATGAAAGCAAATGACGAAAAAAAAAAAAAAAAAAAAGAAAGAAAAAAAGGAAAGAAAATGCCGCTTGTACTAAAATCTGCCATAAGGTTAATGAGAATAATATGTGAATAAAGGTCTTGGTGGATTTTTTGAATGGAAGAAAAAAAAATGTTAACGGTAACATTTTAACTATTATGATGCAGAGTGTTTATTTGTGTTAAACTGATAAAGTCCTCAACCGGTCATATAGACAGTCAAGATGCATTGGATTCAATAGAAAGGGCCTGTGTGGTTTTCCTGAAAGTTGAGCTCGCTGCATCAATACAGGAATACACAAAGAGAAAGAAAGGATTACCTCAAGAAGAGAGAACAAACACAGGATTTTCTGTGGTCTTCTAACAAGAATGCCACAGTGAAAAGGCAGAGGCTGAAAATAGCATGTTAACAGCTCATGTCAGTCAGTTGTTGACAAGAGGCCTGCAATCTCTCAGTGTAGTGCCTATCAATATTCTAAACAAAGCTCCTTCAGTAAAGCAGCTCAAGACAAGACCCTAACATATGTACAAGAGTCCCCTCTCCACAGTAAGTAGACCACCGGCTGTCTACTTCTGAGTGCATGACCTTTACAACTTTGAAAAAGTTAAAGGGATAGCTCACCCAAAAATGAAAATTACCCCATTATTTACTCACCCTCAAGCTATCATAAAAGTACTCTGCACGGCTCCCGGGGGTTAATAAAGCCCCACTGAAGCAAAGCTTCACAAACCATAATCTATAGCTTCCACTGACCGCGTGGATGACATAGGACGGAGGCGTAGTGTAAGCTCTGGTGAGAATATGCTAGTCTCGTGAGAACCAAGTTTTGTTTACAGCAAAGGAAAACAAATCTTCTGTTGGCTTATATCAAAATCTTTTTTCTTTACAAATCCTCATTTTGGACTTCTAATTCATGACCGGTGTTTTGTTTTGCTCTCTCTTCCGTCATTAAAAAATCATTTCAAAAAGTCATATACAACTAGGATGCCTGGAGGGAGAGTAAATCATGGGGTAAATTTCATTTCTGAGTAAACTTTCCCTTTAAGGGACTTCAGTCTACTAATTGAGATGCAAAAAGTCAATGCTCTGACAAAAACACAACAAAATGATGAAACTTGCTTGCAAAACCAGATAATGTTTTTTTTATTTTTATATATATATATATATATATATATATACATATATTTTTTTGTAAGTTGCAATCATAATGCTCAGACTCTAAATCTTTGTATCCATAAGTATGCTGTCAAAGCCAATGCTTTGTTTTTAACTTTAGACAATTTCTAATGAAAACTGTAGTTGTGTGTTGGCAATTACTGATTGCATCTTTAAATACAGTCTACACATTTTATGACCAGAGAGAGCCATGGTATCTAATTTTACCTCAATTTGAGTCACTGTGCTCCTTAATGTCAGACCAATGAAGGACGGCATTTATGTCTCAGCAGGCCAGTCTTTATCTCTATTAACACCGCTGCAATTTTTGTCCATTTTGACAGAGCACTGAGAATGTCTGTTGTAGCCCTGTGTCTTGGTAGCCAGTTTACTTTTTGACATTTAGCCTAAATGAAAATCTGCCTCAAATGTTACAGCCATCTCCCTGGTTACACATGAGGCATTGAGATGCTTTTGCTTCAAAATAATCATGTCAAAATAAGATTCGTTGAATGCCATGTTGACGGTGACTGACGTAAGCGCAAGATGTAATTTTGATGTTGACATTTATGACATACAACATATGTAAATGAGGAGTCTGATCAGGATTTACCAGTTGTCGTCAATCAGAACGGAGCATGTGTCTTTAAAATGACAGTGCTCATTACCTTGTTCAAACAAAGCCTAAGTTGTTGGGTTTTCTATTACGAACTTGTTATTTAGTGCCGGTTCTCTGTCTTTTTAGCTTTGAGTGATGAGAAACTCTTCAACATTTCATTATCTCTGACAGGGTACATCCAATATCTACCTATTTAGGTGATATCATCTCTACTACTGTCTCCTGAACACCATAATTATCTCAAAGAAGATGGAGGGCTGTCTTCAATGAAAACTGAGTCTAATTGTAAAGGCACATGTACTTTCATGTCAAAAACCTTCGCTTGTAAAATTCCATCTCAAATCATTTCTACTAACAATGAAAAGAGGCACACCATTTTATTGCCATCACTTCATATTTATCGCAAGCAAAGTTCAGGAACAAGTTCATCTGAATTGCTCTGACAATGCATGTGATACCCAGGAAAAAACTCAACTCTTATCTGCTGAGTACAGTTTATATAGTTTAAGTAAACTACTTGAAAATGCAAATGAATAGGTCACAGAATATGTTAAGCTATTCACAAACAATAATGAGCAAAGGTGACTAGGTGAGTGACTGAATAACACTTAACTAACACTGCGTGACACTGAGCCTAATGCAAAAAGTGTGACACCTTCAAATGTAGTACTGCCATGTCATATTTCATCTAAAATCTAATTGCTAATGTTATACATGTTACTTGTAGACCATTATTTAAGCCAGTAAGATAACTGTAGACCATACTGTGACTTTTTATAGAAAGTGAGTCAAGCACAAATGTTTAGGTAAAACAGTGAGTTTGTGTCATTTATATTCAAAATTTATATAACCATATGCCATCTTAGGCTATGACTGTGAATGACAGTAAATGATAACTGCATGCTCACACTAGTACGTTATTAAAACATTAGTAGGCTATAATATAACACTATTTATAAAAAAATAAATTAAAAACTTTGGTCTGTTTGTTTGAGCATTCTAACCTGAAATGAGATGGGGGAGTTTGGGAAAACAGTCTGAAAAGATCATTATACAGCAACAGTATTACACTATCAGAATCGCACAGCCTATAATATAATATAATATAATATAATATAATATAATATAATATAATATAATATAATATAATATAATATAATATAATATAATGTATATAGTGTGTGTGTGTGTGTGTGTGTGTGTGTGTGTCTGTGTGTGTGTGTTTTGTTTTTGTGATTGTTATTATCTATATGTTATCAAATTAAATCATTTACACTGAAAAATACAACTACATTAAATTATGAGATTCTTTAAAAAAAAAAAATAAATTTAATATACAAACAAGAAATGGTGGAAATTATACTTTTAAACTAAACTAAAACGCCAGTAGGTGCCAGTAGTGAGCGTTTTATGAGTGAGTCGTTCATTCAAACGATTCGTTCAAACGGCAGATTCATTAGATGTTTATGCATGAGCTAATGAAACTTTGACTCAACCGATTCGTTCAAAACACTGAATCATTCAGCAATGAATCGGATGGTTGCTTAGAGATGCGCTGTGCGCTGTGGTTCCGCCAAAAATGTAAGTGACCTAATATTATTGTATTTGCTCATTGAACTGTTTATAGAACTATAAAACAGTCGTAATGGTGAGGGATGTTGCCTTACTAATTGTATTTTAAATATAAATTTTGAATTTTTACCTCAGTATGCTGAGTTTCTTAGTGTTGCGCGTTTTGATTTCTCCTCGAGAGGCTGCGTGAACCTCGCCTCAGCAACGCAACCTTATACTGTCAATACAAGCATTATATACTATATCCACTATTCGACACTTACTCTAAATGTAATAAAATCAGAATAATACTTGCGTTTTGGTGTTTACCTAGTTATTTTTGGTTATTGATGTTTTAATCATGTTACTTGTATGGCATTAATGAAGCGTTAATGTCGAGCCCCGGCCCAATTTAAACCCTGCATATACTTAATGTCTTAATAAAATATCTCATGATTAAATAGTTCTACATCGCACCACAACAACCAAAACAACACATAGGCCTAACCTAGCAAACTTTCTTTTTTGCGTAATGCATAAGGCAGGTTATAAACGCGTTGTTAAATACATTCATCATAGCTAACACGATGAAAGAATCCAGTTCATAAAGGTAGGCCTACAACATCCACAAAAGTTATTTAGCCTATGTAGCCTAATGTTAATATCAAATAGCTATACAGCAAAGCTGTCTTTTGTAACAACTCGACTAGGAGAAAAAATAATAATAACTTTTCGCTTTTTCGTACGCTTACCATTTTATCAACTTTTATCAATATCACCTTGAAGCTCTTCACTCGAGGCGAAAATTGGCGGCTGTGCGGTTACGTAGTGACGCTGCTTCTGCGTAATTTGGTGCAACTGTTAAATCTGTATTCTTTTTTTTTTTTTTTTTTTTTTTATTGCTGAAATCAAGGACATACAAAACAGTACAAAATATCCACATAACACTTGAACAGACAACAACAAAATAAAACAGTAAAAAAAATACACTAAAAAAATAAATAAATAATGAAAGGAAAAATAATAATAATAATTTTAATAATAATAATAATAATAACAACAACAAATGCAATAAAGGGCCATTGTTTGACATAAGACTCCCTACACGAAAACTCTAAGTGCAGAACAAATTCTGACTAAATCTCTGTATTCGAAAAATGTTCGTTGTTGTTGTGTTGCTCACGTAGTGCGATATCTTTCTGCAGTTCCTGACACAAATTTATTGAAATGACTAATCCTTACTGCAGCGCAAACACAACAGGTTTGCAGCAGGGCCGGCGCCAGTGCATTTACATTTCAAGAGGGGGCACAAATTACGTTGAGCGGGGTGGGGTTGATCTGTGATCGCGTGCAATGCCTTTCTTATGCGCGCTATTTTTTCCGATTTCACTTTCACTTTCGAACACTTTCAGCAAGGAGGGGAGAGGATGGAAAGGGATGCAAACCCTTTTATCGATTTTATTTCGATAAACATGACACAAAACGCTATAGCATTAATATAACATGAAAAGAGTTTGTAACCCTATTAAAGCACAGGATGAAATACAGTGAGTGAGTCTGGTAAACTGTGAATTAGCTGTCATCATCAGAGCTCGTGCAGCCAGCTGCGCTGGAGAAACTGCGATGACCGCAACCCGCGTCTGCTCGCGAATCGCTCTTGCTGTAGCCTACTGCTTCAAGTCAGATGCTGATTGATCTGCTCGAATCGTATGTAATCGAATTGTATGCCCTCAGCAGACGGTGCGCCCATGCTCCACCAGTTTATTATCCATTAACGGTTTAAATAAATAAGTTCGTTAAGAAAACTGAGGGACCCCCCCCCCCCCCCCCTCCAGGACTACAAGGTATTAGATTTTGATATATATGTAGCTATGTATATTTTGCTACAGTATCAAAATATGTTGCTGCTACAATAGACCTACAATTGATGATGGTGGGTTAATGTAATTAAAAGTTTCTTCCATTAAATAAGAAAAACAAGGCATTGAAAGAGTAATAAAACTGGACCTTATTGGATTAATCACACAAATGGCCTATATTTTCATGCATTTTCATGAATCTGTATGGTGTGGAAAGTTTAAAAAAGTAATAAAGCAATTATTGGCTGGAATTATTATTATTGGCTGGAATTACCCCAAAAAATTGGGGCATAATGAAATGTAAACAATTAAGCAAGTTTTTCTTAATTATCCTTCACTGTTTGGTCATACCTGCTTGGGTCGTATTGGATAACCTGGCTTTTTTTTTAGCATGAAGTGTGGTGCACATTGCAGCTGGCCAAGATCCACTAGAGTTCTACTTGTGGATATGTTACTACTTAATGCATCAAGCATTTGAGCACTACTCTACAGTCTTTAGGTTTTCCTCTAAAGCACTTGCTTTATCAACACAGTTTCTTGTAAACACATCTTCGTTTCCAGGTGAGGTGCACTGGTCACTGGAGAACCCTTATAGCCAGCCAGTCAGCGTGAGATTGCCAATTTTTGGAGGTTTTGAGACTAGTTACAACATACTAAAGAGCTAAAAAGTATGAAGAATATCCACAGTCATTCTGTTATTTTGTCATTCTGTATGGTTTTTAAGTAAATAATTATATGTAAGAAAGACTATTTGCGTTTATGTGGATAATATATATTTTTTAAAAGTACTATACCACATAAACATAACATAAACATGTTTGTTGTAGCACAGGAGCTTGGCTTGATTATATGCGGCAGCGTCATACTCTGATTAGTGCTCCAGTACCACGGCTCAGACCGACAGCTCTTCAGTATCCCAGGAGAGCCTCACCTAGTTAAGGAGGCTTATTAGATTTGTCCTATGAGAGGAACGGAGAGTAGCTGAAGAGAAACACGGCATATGGACATAGACTTGTGTCCCGCCTAATTACAGGCATTATCTCATTTGCTATTGTAAGGTACTGTTGTGCCATCTTCCATTTATTTAATTATGCTTTTCACATATTGGCATAGGGGCCATTTGGACAAAATTTCCACACGGAGGGGGTTTTACATAGTTAAAAAAAAAATCTGCCTTTTCAGGAGTGTGCTGCAATTTGTCAAGCAATTAGCCACACTAATTAAATTTCTGTACCTCTAATCAAACGAATATGCTAAAACATTCTTGCTGCTGCCAGTCCGATGTCTGTTCACATTTAACTTGATGGTTTAAAAGAGGCTCCTACTCTGCCTCCCCTCTCCACTTAATCACCTCATTTGCATTTTATATTGGTAAATCAAATTAAGCACCCGTAGCTTTTAACTTGATTGACTGTGGCCAGGTCCACTCAGATGGGACTTTTTGCAGAAAATTAGACCAATTTTAATGTGTGCAGAGCCTAGTTCCCCGCATTCAGCAAATCACATTCACTCAGCTAATTAAAATGATTTTGCCCCCTTTATGTGCGTACCCTCGCATGTGTGTTTGCCGGGGGTTTTGATAGATTTGCCCACCTGGTGTTGTCCATCTCCTTTTCATGATTTTATAACAGTGAGTTTTCGTTTCATCTCCCAGAGGAGTGGGCCCAGGCATCAAACGCAAAAAGAGAAATAATAAGTTGTGGCACTCTAGCCGCTTGCTTTGACTGCATTTCTGTTTTACTCTTTTAGGAATCAACAGGGAACGATCTGATCACCGCTGGGAATTTTTATTCAGATAGAACACGATGTTGCTCTAGAATATCAATCTATTCAAAGGCACAAAACAGATGATAATGTAGTCCATTTTACATGAAATGAAATTGTGAATTAGAAGCTTTTTTTATGCATATAAATAATGCATAATGTTTCTTTAAAAACATAACATTAAGGGGGAAAAAACACCACCACATATATGTGCATGGCCACTACAAAAATCTAGATGAAGGATAATAAAAGAACAGGGAAAGCGAGGAGAAAAGGAGAGGGGGTTGGAAAAATTATGTGTTGAGGGAATAATCCTGGGCAGGCGCAATGGATGCAGCTCTCGAGGACAAGGCCTTGTGCTGCTGCCCGCGTGCTCCCCGGGATGTGACAGTCAGCTTAATTGCAGCTTTTAGGATCATTACTGCTAGAATGTGAATGTCAAAATGGACAAGGCTCTCAGCCCCTTTGACAAACAAGTGCCTTCCATTTTGCAGCATGAGCAACCAAAGATATGGAATAAGAAAAACTAAAAAAAAAAAAAATCAGAATTCAATAATATTTCTAGCCTGAGCAAGCTAAAAATGAATATTTTGTTCAAGCACAAAAACACATTGACCAAACTGATGGAAGTAATCATTTTCATTGGATGGATGAAGACAAAAAATAGACTGGATGTTTAGGCTATTCCACAAGCCTTTTGTTTGTACATTTTTGTTTTATTTTGTTGATCCATGAGATTTCTGATATTTCTGACTTTTAGAGAATTTTAAGATTTTTCTTCATATGGGTCAAATAGGAATATTTTAATCAAACTCAGTTGTCTACCAAAATCATCTGGAATTGCTTTTTAACATTTTTTTTTTTTTAAATATTTATTTCGATTTTTTATTTTATTGCCAGTATACTATTACAATAACAGAGGAATCATTTGCTCTGATTATTATTGCTTTAGCACAAAAGTTGTAATTTATAGCCCATGTATGCGCAGCATATTGGTTGCAGTGTGTGTGTGTGTGTGTGTGTGTATATATATATATATATATATATATATATATATATATATTGTTACTCGGTTTGTCCTTTTATCTTACACCTTTAACCCAATGATTATTCAGGTAGGGTATAAGGATAGTCAAATCTAGTCTAAACCATGAAGTTCTCTCCCGCCCGCAGGTTACAGTCCTTCGGGAATGACGTAGAAGACTCACTTGTGCTTGTTCTTGTTTGAGGCTCAGTTTGTAGTTATAAGTAAAGTCTCACAGGAGGCAATAGTAACAATAAAATCTCTTATTTTATTAGTTACAATACAAAGCAGTTAATGCAAAAATAAAAGAAAATCAGCTAAGCTTCAAGCTCTATTGGAGATACTGTTAAGCGCCCCTCGTTAGGGTCTCAGGTGTCCTTCACGCTTAATGCAGGCAGTATCTGAAGAGTGGCGTACTCAGACTTTTTATACTACTTTTTGGGAAACTCCAATTCAATATCAGTCTCTGTGACTAATGGCCGATTGCCTGATGTCCTTCCGTCTTCTCATCTTCTTTTAGCACTCTTCTCCTTCTTTGCTGTAGTCTTGTTTGTTTTACCTCCACTTGTGATTTTAAACCTTCTCTTCACCCCCGTGTACCCACTTAATAACCTTTGTGGTTAGTTACAAACATTAAGTTTTCACACCTGTTCTACAGTATAAACACAGGAAGTCATGCACATTTATCTAAGCTCTACATCATTATCATTTAAAGTATTTTCATATTCAAGCATATATGGCATCAACTCAAAAGCAAGCAAAATAAAATACCATTGAAACAGGTAAATAGCAATATCATTATCCATATCCAAAACAATAATATATATATATATATATATATATATATATATATATATATATATATATATATATATATATATTTGCTTGGTTTATTTAAATTCAGATGCTGCAAACAAATACCTCTGAACAAATATGAGTGAGTGATTCTGTGTTTAGCCCATGCTTATCAGAGAACCCACTGCCCTCTACCCATCACATAAACTGAAGAGGACCGGAATCAGTGTCTCTGGGTAATATGCATAATCGCTGAGGTGCCTATTCAGTGGCTTTCAGTCAAGCTTGTTTTTGTTTTTTGCATGTTTGCAGAGTGTTTTGACAGCAACTCTGACCGAAAACTCGCTGATCGCACGTGACAAAGGTCAATGTTCTCTAGAATTCTACAAGCAGGGGAGCACTGAGGCCAAGTGTGTTTTTGTATTGTTGTATGAGAGCAACCATGATAGTCATAAACAAATCAAAAACGAATGTGTGGATGAGGTTGCACATTGTTTTGTGTGTGCGTGTGTTTGTATGAAGTTGGACTGTTCAGAAGTAGATATTGCATTCTAAAAAGGTACATTATCACCAATATTTTTTTTAACAGTTTTTTTACTTAAGGCTAGAATTCACTACATGACTTTTAAAAATGGAACAGATTTTAAAATACTAGGCATCATACACTTCCCAAAAGTTATTCTGAACACAACAAACTAACACAGAAATATATGTCTTATTGCTTGGAGACACGACAAACAATATTTGTTCTTAAATATCAAGCTTATTTCATATCCTCCAAGTTGATGGATTTATGGTCTGAAGCTAAAATACAGCATGCCATTATCTGTGAAATCTGTCAACTCCACATACCCAAATTCTGCAGACTGGCTCTGACTTTCAGCAACTAGCACTGACCCATCCAGATTGCAAATCGGGGCAAAAATCTGTACAAATGTACAGTAGTGTATTGCAGCCTTTAGAATTGTCAGACTATGTATTGCTATAGACGCCCTGCAGCCCTTCATATCAAGAGCATTTTCCAAACCTTTCACAACACTTTCTTAGTCGGATCACGGAAATATACTACTCCCCAGGAAGTAGCCTTATAAAATGTGGGCTTAATCTTTTTTAGTGCGCTATCAAGGAACTGAACTGCTCAATTCCCCAAGCAGGGCTTCTGGAGTGCAACGGTGCAATGATTCAGAGGCAATGTGCAGCTGAAGGGGTGTAGGTTAAAAGGAGGTGCCTTACGGTTCGGTCTAAATGGTCCATATGTAAAGCTGTTTGCGATGTTAAGTTGCCCTTTGTGTGGGCGTCTGCAAAGCAAATAAATAACGTTCCATAATTTGCAGCATGGCAACACGTCGTGCGAGGAATGCGCAGGTGAATCATTTGCATTCTAGATGCCCGTCCGACGTAGTCGTTAATCTCTTTCATGTGCACTCGTAAAAGTGCCAGTGTGATGGAGTCAAGGCAAAGCGGCTTATTGGTGGACAGGTTAAATACTAGGACACCCATGACATGCCTGCTTTCCCACACAGGACCTTGAACCAGGCCGTCTTGCAGATTCCCCACATCATTATTAGGTAGCACATAATCATGTCACAGGGAAAGCGCTTTGTCCCATTAGTGCCTTAATTAGTTGTGGCATCTCTGTTTAGATGTCTGAAATGAGTAGCTCTAAATTAGTTAGTTTCACCCGCAATGGTTCGAGTTTACTGATTAAATTAACCCCCATTGTGTTAAACAAGCAGGACTGCTATTCATTATGATGGTCGTGTTGACTGGTCACATCATTTTGTGATTATTGTTATTGGTAAATGCTGTTTATTCAAATAATGCCTCTTTTGTGTCTTGACACAGTAACAGTTTTTTTTTGCACATCCTCTGGCATTGTTTAGCCCTAAATGCTTCTCTTGTGACACTGTCCTTGTTGTCTAACAGAAATATTGATGGGATGATTATTTCAGATAATTTATATGGATCCTCCAGGAAGATGAGGGGTTGTATTTTGTCATCGAGTCACATTTTCTGTATCATTGGACAATTATCCTTCATTGAAAAATCTGTCTCTGCACTTTTGCCTTGTAGCCTAATATTTTGGTCCTTTTCCTCCTGGGAGAATCAGTATTAGATTCAATATAAACACTCATAATGGGGCTAGTAGAGGATAGAGACAGCCATGCAAGGTGTGATTGTTCTGCCTGCAATCTCCAACATAATACTGGTGTGCGAGACCCCTCACAATCTGACAGCCTGAGCAGCCTCATGAAAATATTTCTTTTGAAGATAAATTACGGCATAGGTCAAACGCCTCCAGAATATTTCGCATCAGAACCACATGGTCTTCACAAACTCATACTTCTCTTATTCACTTAAAGATATTGGAAAATGTGGTGTATCAGGTCAGTTTGCACGCAAAAATTGATTTATAAAATGTTGCACTATTGTCTTGGGTTTCAATTTCAATTTTATGGAGTAGAGACGTGCCATGGGAATCAGATTAGAAGAAACATTCCATATTTAACACAGACACAGCAGAAACCAACTATTCATACCTGCAGGTTTGTAAGTTGATAAAAGCTAACAATTAATTGATCAAAATGTAAACGTATAAAATGTCAAAAATAAAAAAAGTAAATATCAAGTAAATATTTTGACTGACAAAAGAAGTTTTGGAATCCTTGGAATGAGTGTTAAGTTCTATGAGGTGACAATGCTTAAAATGTTGATAGATATAGACAGATAGAATGATTGATGGATTGAGGGATTTTCTCCCAGATGAGAAATGATGCATCGGTGCTTATGAAAGCAAAAGGCAGCAAATTATATATGCAGTATTTTAATTAGTTGTCTTAAAAGAAAGACAACAATGCTGCTTTTGTAAGGAAGTGAGTCATTAAATATACATTGCGTCTGTATATAAATTATGCTCTCGCTGGAAAGACTGTAAGGTTAGAAGACACGGTTATTTCAGTTTTAAAACGGCACCCTCCAGGCGGGCACACAGACTGCTCCTCCACGAGACACTGTCGTCCTGAATCATATTCTGATTATTCTCAAGCGGGTGATACAGGATAGCAATTGACGGAACTGATAGTAAAAGAAGGCATCAGACAGTATGTGAAGAGATAAGACTGATTGTGTGTTCAGACATCCTCACCTGTGAGGCCCAGGGGCCCCTCTCTTCTATGAGAGTCACTCATAGACCTCTATCTTCTCTTGGGGCCTCCTGATCTGTATAAGCATAATAATCGGACTCAAATTGGCTGTGAGGGGAAAAAAGGTAGACTATTGAGTCACAAAGCATTAGTGCATGGCTGTCCCAGTCGACTGCTTCCATGAACAAATGATTAAGGTGTACTCTTTATACATTTTTTATAAGTGCTATCTCTGTTGGATATCAGCCAAGCAGGTCCAAGTAGAATTGGGTCTTTCCACTGCTTTTAAAACAGACGTTATATAGTCGACTTATAGGCCTCCAATTACTCATGTGATTTTTTATTTTTTTTTCCCCGAAAAGCCATCCCATTGGATTTCTAAGGAAGCATAGTGTTTTGTCTCCTGTTAAAGAGACTGACACCGGAGCAACGTGACTCTTGTCATTGTGGGCTTTATCAGTGATCTTTCTCTGGATGTGAAGGGCTTTGCCCTGCCACCTGTTCAGGCCTTCAACTTCTACCGAGATGCATATCATGATTTCTCATCAAAACTGCTTCCAGACGTGAGATTTATAATGAAGTGGCATAATTTCACCTAATGATGAATATGACTTGTATGTAGAATTCATGTAAAATATTAAGATTTGCCCTGTTTACACTAGTGCATTTTCGTTTCAAAACGAAACGATCCCCGTTTACACTGGCGTTTCCTCTGCGTTTGAGAAACAATATCCGTTTACACTACACAACCGAAAACGCATGCCACGTGGCCATTCATACAGGTACAACCATAGAAATGTATTGATAGATCCCTATTATTTAGATGGCGGACACGTCTGCGTGCTTGGAGCGGTCGAATGGGGAATCTACCCATACATTTCTACGGGTACAACAACGAGCATGATGTTATTGTTTACCCGGTCGTCAAGGATACGCGGAGCAAATGTGGGCAGCCACGCCATCGTTTTCCAAAGTCTCCGTTTTGGTCCGTTTACACTGAAACGCAACCCCGGAGTTTTCAAACTAAAACGAGGTCTGCAGCGTTTTCAAAAGTCTCTGTTTTTGACCTCGAAAACGCCGGAGTAGTGTAAACGAAATTCTTAACCGTAGCTAAAGTTATGCGTTTTAAAACGAAAACGCATTAGTGTAAACGGGGCCTAAGTTTCTGTTCCTGTTGATTTGTATTTTTGTGAATTTTATTGAAATTTAATGTACTATTTGTCATTTTTTTTTCTACAAATAACTCCTCTTCATTTCCTTTGCTTCAGATAAAGTATAAATATTGACAATAAATTCTGAAAACTACATAGAAAGCCATGTTGCTGTGATGCAAGAGGAGCCCCAGGACTGATTTAAAGAGATGGTTCATCCAGAAATGAAAATTCTGTCATAATTTCCTCACCTCATGTTGTTCCAAACCCGAATGACTTTCTTTCTTCTGTGGAACACAAAAGAAGATATTTTGAATATTGTTTGTAACCACACAACATTGGAGCCCGTTTATGTCTATATTGCACAGTATGAAAAAAAATGGAATGACATGAGAGTGAGTAAATGATGACAGAATTTTAATTTTTGGGTGAATTATCCCTTTAATGTTCCAGCACATTAAATGAAAAATAAATTAATTTATTACATTCTAAATGTAAACATAGAATCGGTAATCAGAGTAGTATTTATGTCATGATTTTGCAATTCTATGCTATTCATTGGTAGTACACAAAACATACACAGGTCATTTAGTCTGATAACTGATCTAAATTAGAGTCAGGTGTTTCTTACAGCTATTTGATAATTTAGTTGATGCCTAGAGAGGATTTGCGTTGCCTTGGTTTCCAAGATGGTATCATAGGGTGGCTTGTGGGCTGTTTAATACATGTTGTAAGCTAACCAGTCACCCACCTCAATCAGCATATGAGTTGCCATGACAAGAGTTACATGTACGTAAATTTATACAAGGGTATAAGTCTGTGTAATCTCCTTTCCGATAAGAAGTGTATAATGGTTAATCTGCACTGCAGAAACTAACATGTGGTTTAAATAAAGTAAAATTAAGTGTAAAATGATAACTATACATATATAGTTTCATATGAAATTGATTTGTATATTAATGATTTGTCATTTGAGTATATGACACTTGCTAGGTCATCACATTCTAATGTATCTGACATTAATATATTAATGTAATATATAGACAGTAGTGCATTGCTTTTTAAATATTTATTCATTCTTTGACTTCATTATATAATTAGTGGTCAAAATATGGTCAACTAACATCAGAACAAAAATGATATATTTTGTCTCTTAACCTTTAATCTTTATGACATTTTAAGTTTTTGCTATGCATAAAAGATCAATCACTATCAATCACTGATATAAACGCACACATGCACAGAAACAATATGACAATTCACAACAGTAGAATTTTTTTCAGTTTGTTATAACAGCAAAAATAAACACTCCGTTTTTAATTTTATGTGACCTGGTATGCTTTTTTGTTTTGTTTTGTTTTTGGGGTTTTTTTTCTCTCTGTTAATCACACTGTAAACCCAGCATTGATGAGTTCCCATCCAGGCAAGACAATTACAATGGTCCTGTAAAGTTGTTTAAGCAGGAACATATAAAAACCTCAATGTGTCCTTATAAACTGTAGCTGTGGGGCTTGTAGATCTTTGTCTTTGTAGATGAATAATGTGCTCCTTGACCTATGATAGGCAATTCTACTTCTTCTAAGTCTTTTATTATTTTAAAAAGTCTTAGTAAAAATCAGGGAACCTGTATCGCTGATCCGTTTGCTACATTGTTTTCCCGTCGTCACTCTTGCCTCTGCCTCCAGTACTACTGTAAAAAGCCTACTCCCTAGTGTGTGTCATATCCCGATGAAAAGTTTGATATACCATGAGCAGATGTAGAGCTGAAAATAGGAGTGGGGAATTGTAATTCATATTTCAGTACAAACTAAAATTTCAGACCTGAAATTAATGTTATCTGTTTACATTACAAACAAAACCCTGTGATGATCGGGATTACAAATTGACTGAGTTGGATTAATTAGAAGTCGTTTAACCCTGTACACCCAGTAAAGCCTGCTATATGAAATAATAGTCAAATATTCAGTTTAGTCATTTCATTAGTCATTTGAAGTTGTGTATGTTGTGTATTTGATGCATCAGGGTTTGTGGCTCATATATTATGTTATAGGAGAATATGGAGAAGGAAAAACACATTGACACAGACCATTTAGATACCTTAAAATTTCTCTTATCAAATATGATACAGTAGACTTGTAGGGTTAAGGGTTGATAGGGTTAAGGTTTTCCTAAATTATTCGTTTGTGAGGTTTAGTTTAGTTCATATTGCCAGCTATCTTGCTGTATGGAATGCTCAAAAATGTAAACCCTATTAATCAGAAGAATTTTGTTTTGGTTACCAAAAATCCTGCATGAACACTGCACCGCACTTGGCCTGAAAACTTTTGCTGTTCTCACAAAACGCAAACCAAGCTTGTCACCCACAAGTCCCCTTCTCTGTATGTCTGTGTCAGTTTATGCCATCATACTCCCAATGAGACTGTTTTGAGGGCATTGGCCCCTGGAAAAGAATGAAGAGTCGGCCCAGGGGGCTGTTGTGAAGAGACCCAGGCTTTTCTGGGGCTGAGAAGTTGGAGTGTGCTCTTTTCAGCCCCGAGCGTGATTCCCCTGTGGATCCGTTAGGCTCGACTCACAGGATGCCGTAGCTCTTAGCATTCTGTTTTTCACACGTGTTGTGCTGACAACTAACACTTGGAGTGTCCTCTTCATTGACACATTCCAAAGAGGATCAGACTTGACCAGCACCTCTCTCTCTCTAGATCTGCTGACAGACTCTGAAAGTCTCCAGAAGAGCCGATGTTGAAAATGCCAGCTTTCAGACATTCTGTCCATCCAAACTCTTTTCACCCAAAAATGCAAACTCTCTCATTATTCATTCACCCTTATTTTGTTCCAAAACTATTGACTCACTTTCTTCTATGAAACATAAATGTTTTGTGTCATTGTTATGTCTCTTTGGGGGTTTTTTCCCTTCTTCTTTTCTTCAATGCAATGGAAGTCAATGTTAACCAAAACTGTTTAGTTATCGGCATTCTTCAAAATGTTGTCTTATGTGTTGTCTTATGTGTTTGTACAGGCTGAGGGTGAGTAAACAATGACAGAATTTGCATTTTGGGGTGGACTATCAATTTAAACACAAACTCAAGTCGATGGTGAGGCTCTTTAAAAAGCTGATCAATGGTTTATTCATAGATAATTTTCCAATGTGTTGTTCCAGGTTAGGAATACATCAATGTTATCATCTCTAAAACTGTTCTGGTATGGAATTGTAAATGTTCACAGGACTGTTGGCAAGTAGCACAGCCTACTTGATCAACACTTGAGCAAGAGATAAAAAAAAAGACTGACCTCGTGCAGGATTTGACAGTTAAAAGGATAGTTTACTCGAAAATAAAAATATTGAATTCTGTCATAATTTACATGACTCTGTGAAACACAAAAGAATATATTTTTTAAGGTCAAGTGTTGTTTGTACCTCAGTGTTCTTCAAAATACCTTCCTTTGTGCGTCGGAAAAGAAAGAAAGTCATACAGGTTTGGAACGACATAAGGGTGAGTGAATGGATTTTCATTTTTGGTTCTCTTTAATGTTACATGTCTCATTCTTTTAAATATACAGTAATATTCTCATAACATTACAGTTCCGTCAACCATCTGCCATTGGTTGCCACTGCTGAACAATTGTGGGTTGAGCTCACCAGCCTCCCTGGTGTTGTGACTCTGTGGTCAGGCTTTGGACCTTGGGGAGGGATTGCTTGCCTGGTTCACAATGCAATCGGGTCTCATCCAGGAGACTGTGATTGTTCCATGGAGCCTCCTCCAGGTACAGTGCTGCTTTTGTTCCAGTAAGTCAGCAAAGCTGAATGCAGTCCGGGAGGCTCAACCAGCTTTGGGAACTATTCTATCAGGAGGCTTTGTGCTACCCAACGGTCTTCTTCTGGCTGTAGAGGACTAGAGAAAAGAGCTGACATTTTAAACAGGGGATCCCTACTTCATAGACGTCTGATGCCACTAAATGCATTGCTCAACAAATGACCTAAAAGTGAAGCATTACAAGTTTGGGTTCTTGTTTTGTTTTTGCTAAATATTACTATTTCATATTAGCTTGCAAGTGTTGTTCTTCAGTCATGGTCAAATTCACAGCTCTTCTGACTCACCAACATGTGACTCAACGAATCCAAATGTGCAGTGAGCCACAGTTCCAGCTGAATGGACCTGGCTGTCATAGTTGTTGTGCTGTAAAAGAAAGACTATACATTTATTGGCAACAACAGTAACATGAAATAATATTGAGTAAATAATCAAAATAATACATTAGAAATGTGTGTGTGTGTGTGTGTGTGTGTGTGTGTGTGTGTGTGTGTGTGTGTGTGTGTGTGTGTGTGTGTGTGTGTGTACAGGTTTATATATCCTGGTGGGGACTTAAACCTGAATACACACAGATTCATGGGGGACTCGTGTCACGGTGGGGACCTAAATTGAGGTCCCCATGGGTACAAAAGCTTATAAATCATACAGAATTAGTTTTGTTTGTTTTTTTTGTAAAAATGCACAAAGTTTCCTGTAAGGGTTAGGTTTAGGTGTAGGGCGATAGAAAATACGGTTTGTACAGTATAAAAACCTTTATGCCTATGGAGAGTCCCTACAAGGATAGCTGACCAGACTCTCTCTCTCTCTCTCTGTGTGTGTGTGTGTGTGTGTGTGCATGTGGGTTGGTATTTGTGGTTTACAGGGACACAAATTTGTTTAATGACATGAGTATGACAGAGGTATTACAATATGAAGTTGGTTTATGAAGACACTGCCTATGTCCCCGTAATTCAAAAGGCTTAAAAAAACATACTAAATGGTGGTTTTTTTTGAAAATCTAAAAATGCACAAAGTTTCCTGTAAGGGGTAGGGTTAGATGTAGGGTTGGTTTAGGGCAATAGCACATACAGTTTGTACATAATAAAAACCATTACGCCTATGGAGAGTCCTTGTAAACCACAAATATCAATGTGTGTGTGTGTGTGTGTGTGTGTGTGTGTGTGTGTGTGTGTGTGTGTGTGTGTGTGTGTGTGTGTGTGTGTGTGTGTGTGTGTGTGTGTGTGTGTGTGTGAAAGAGAAGTGTCAATATTTTTTTTTTGAAAACCAGTTGACAATCAAATTAAAATTAAAGGGCTACTTGCATAATGTACAAATGGTAACCTTTCTTGTTTTAAATTGGGAAGCAGACAAAATTATTTGTTGATATATATTAAATCTACATCAATTTTAGTGAGTGGAACCTCTAGTACAATAAAAACAGTTTGATTGCTTACATGACAAACAACGTTTGCAAAGTGACGTAATATTAAAAACTTTAGACATTAACAAAAGAGTAAAGCTTTGCGGTTCAATTGTGTCCTACAAGTACTATCATCTTGTGGCTGGTAGACATTGCTACATCTTCAGTAATTCCTAATCTGATGTTGGCATGTTGTCATAGTCTTGTACATTTTGTTCTTAATTCAGTTTGCCTTAATTTACTTTTAATTGGGATGCAAATAGAAAATGCAAAAATAGCTATACTTTTCCTGCCTGTCTTTACTGTGTTTTCATCATTGAGCAAATCATTTTTTTCTGTGGTAGGTAGAGTATACAATAATCAAAGATTTCTAATTCTAAATAAGGTAATGTATAGTATTGAATAGGTCTACCATATTCATGATGAGTATCTAAATTATCTCAATTTGCAACAACTTTGCACAAAGGAAGCATGAAAGTTGAGAAGAATAATGCCCATAGTGATCGGTCATGTAAAGAGGAATAGTCAAGGTCATGGTACCAGCATCTGACATGATTTCCTAAAAGTCTGGAGTGTTCGATATTGAGGTTTAATTCTGTTATTTAACTGTTTGTCCTTTAGCAAGCTCACTGCAGCTCAGTGTGTCACTGGTGTCAGCTAAAGTTCATTTTGAAATTCTTGATTTTCTCCTCTTTCCCAGTCACACAGTGGTCTTTCAATACATGTTAATACTTTCTTAGTATATAAAAAGTAGCCTAAATATGTTAATGACAGAATTGCTGTTTTTGGGTGAACTGTCCCTTTAATTGTGCTTTGGCCTGCAGTGCCGTTAACCACAGTATTTGATCAAACGAGAACGGATTTGTTGTCTCTTGCCTAAGCTCCTTATATTTGCGTGATATATTGCAAACACCAATGCTCAAATTATCATTAGAGAAACATATAAGCTACAAAAATGGTAACATTTAAGAAAGCCCCACGTGTCCGACCGTTTACTTACAGTACACGTCAAATTTTTATTGATCAAATATTCCTGAAGATAAGTCTACATATGGCGTTGTTCTTACATCAGTCTTTGATCAAACGACAGGACACGTCAATTATGATAGATCATTCGGAGTCGACAATATTCTTTTCCTCCTTTTTACTTCTTCAGCAAGTAAAAGTACACAAAAGTGGCATGTCTTTCGACAATAAATAATAAAATATTTTGTAATACATGAACAAAACGAAACCTCCAGAGCTAATCAGTCATATTAACTTAACTTAAACCTATACACATCTTTGGGAAAGAAAAAAGTTCTTGGACGGACACGAACACATGAAATTCCCACACAGCTTGTGGCAAAATAGAGGTATACCTTGTTGCAATGCTTTAGTACTTGGGCTTGATGTTTGAAAAGAGACCATATGATATAACAAAACTGTAATCGCAGTAGACCTCGGCTGCCATACCCTCTTAATGGATAACTAGTCCATTTCGATCTTTTATAGAAACAGAATAAACAGTCATGGTTTCAATATAGGCTACTCACGTTGCGCACAAAAGTAGGCTATATGAATGTATATTAGATTAAGTTCTCTTGCGACTTATATCCGTAGAGGTCCAATGATTTGTCAGAAAAGTGGAAAAAAAAAAACGTGGAGGGTTATTTGGCAAAAGTGTCGCCGACCAGGTCCACTCGGTCGCGGAGCACTGCAATCATCATGTCAGGTTCGGTGTGTGAATATGTGCGCCGGCTGGGTCCACTTTCGCAGGAGTTTGCAACTTTAAATGGTCTTTTCGCAACACTCGTTGGACCTGCTCGGTTGGAGTGTGTTTAAATCCCATGATTGTCATCACAGTGTATAAATACAACCAAGGGTTGTTTCGATATAGAGGCCTCGTGCAGTTGGAGGATGGGTTTTTATTCAGGAGCGGCCCTAAATGAAATAGGGATGGAAGAAACTTCACGAGCCTCTCTCTGAGATTGGTTCCCGGACACGTCCTTTTCCAAACTTCAGGTGCAGAAGATAATCCACTCGCCTAGGCCTCTATAGGACTCGCTACCATGCTGTTTGGTGTATCTGGCAGTTGCGAGGACATTGAGGCGACCTCGCTCCCCGTGGAGTTCGAGCCTGGTCCTCCTTCAGAAAAATTCACCTGAAACATGCAAAATGTATGCTATTACTATTTATAATTGTTATTATTAATTATATAATTATTAATAATAGTATTAGATGTGGTTTTAATGCGGCGGTTGCTGGTCCTATGTCCTTTACGCACAGTTGTGCGCACTCACCAGTTGCTGGAAAGCAGGCTGGTCGATGTCACTCTGCAGTGCGAAGTCACTCAGGACTTTCCAAGGCGGCTGGTAACTCTGCACCTCCACTTGGTTTGCCTGCAAACCACCGTCGTGTCTCTCTGGACTGGTCGCCACCATTGGAGTCCCTGTCATCCCCTGGATGTTCTGCAGATGACCACGAATAATTTATTTGCAGTCAAAAATAGAGTTTACAGGCCGCATTACAGAAAAGTCCCATCTCAAGTCTTACGATCCAAGAAGTTGGATATTCTAAATGAGACCATAACTGAAATCGCCATGGTTATTTTAAGATAAGATAATATTTTTAAAGTTCTGAATATACATACAAACTTTATTTTTTGGAAAGCCTACATGCTTTAACATATTGGCAATGCGTCTACATGCTTTAAGATAGCTATTTACAGTAGCCCATCAAACAGCAAACGCGTAAATCTTATGACTGGCTCTTCTTTAAAAATAAAAGAACCACGTAGTTGAATGTGTTTTATTTACTTATTTTGGGGGGTTTATCGACTGAAGCGCCAATAGTCTCACCGTTTTGTCGTTGGGTTGCTGCTGCTGGAGTTGTTTCATCAGTATGCTCCTCTTTTTGTCCTTGCAGCGCTTGTTTTGAAACCAAACCCTGATGACTCTCGGGCTGAGACCCGTCATCTCAACGAGCTGCTCTTTCATGAGGGCGTCAGGTCGAGGGTTGGCATTGTAACAAGTCCTCAAGGTATGGAGCTGTTTTTCGTTGAGGACTGTCCGGACGCGGGTTGTTTTCTCAGGTTGCTTGTGCACATGAGGTCGAAGCGCAGGCTGGCGTGCCGAAATGGGCTCTGCTGCAAGAAAAACGAAACAGAAAAAAAAAGAAAAAAAAAATGTTAAATGCAAAGAGATCTTATATAATGCTCGGAATGCGTGAAGAATATATGCAGTGATCAAACTGTCACGTAATTTAATTGGATAAGTCGGAGGTAGCCGAGGCCCGTCTAAGGTAGAGGTAGCCTACTTATGGAAAATAATAATAGGCCTATTAAATAATAATAACAGCAATTATAAAAAATAATACATTAAAAACAATAACTTGAAAACGGAGTGTTAGTTTTCTCATACTCTGTGAATATATTTGATGGTCTGCTTACGAAACCGGGGTCGAGAGGAAATTTCTCCATATGCGTAAAAATATTATCTTTAGATATATTTCTTTCCATGGAAATATGCTGCTTCACAGATGAAATTCTTAATTCTGTATTATGGCGAAGAGAGTAGCCTATCCTTTTAATAAACTTGAAATGCAGCCATGGTTGCAATCCCTTTTCTGGCAATTATATGTTCCTGCTGGATGCAGTAAATTTGGAGGGCGAGTATGACCCAGATAGGTTTACGACACTTAATTAAAGCAATCTGTGCATACCTCTGAATTTTAAATAATAAGGTGCGCGCGGTGTGCTGCCCATGACATTACTTAAAAGCAGCTGGTTATTAATAAATTTGCATTAACAACTGATTTTGTAATGGTTTATTATTATTATTATTATTATTATTGAGTTTATTATTTTATAAGAAAATAAGACACCTTAATGTAAATGCAGAATAGCACTTTGGGAGATTTCTGAGTTGAACACTCGAAGCTTATTTTATTTAAAGGGCCTTTAAATGTAGACTATCATCACGTGCTTCAATGTGACATTTTAATTTAATTAAAATGCATTGAAAAAAAATGAATCTGTCAAATGATGGTACCGTAATCGCACACACGTAGCAAATATATTATCGCGTATTTCGAATTCTATAATATATAAACATTCAAAATGGCATTTTCTTTGTATTTATTTATGAAAGGATCTCATTTCTTTCTTAAGTACATGTACAAGCTGACATTGTCGCGTGGTTGGCCTCTAATCAGCAGAGAATATCTATTTCATGCATGAATAGCTGAATTCAATAACAGACAAACGGAGAAAAAACGAGTTATGCTGTCAAAGCACCACAAACTGGTTAGCTTGCTTGTTAATAACATTCACGCCTTGTTATCACACAACATTTATTCATCATAAGTCTCAGTCTTGTAATGTATTATATCACCATAAAGCTCTTTTTTATCTTGCACAAAAAATTAATAAATAAATAAATAATAATAAATAAATAAATGTTTAGAGGAGCTTTGTGTCTTTTGAAATCCCCCAAGACAAATAATCCCCGAGTCCTTGAGCAAACAGCGCTTTGTAAGTTGTGGTAGAATGTTATGCCTACCTGCCATTTGTAAAGGTCTCGCCGGATGTAATGGGCTTAATGGGTCACCAGCACCCATTGTCGCCCGCTCCACCACGTCATGGTCGGCCCTGCAGAAGAGCCCGTCTTCCCGCAGAGCGAACTCATCTCCTGGGATGAGCTGCCGACTACACGCCACACATCTGAAGCACTCAATGTGATAAACCTTCGAGCGTGCTCTCATCACAAAGTCATTCTTGCTGAAACCGATGTTGCATTTAGCACATTTGATCCCGTATAACCTGAAACACCAAAAGTACATTATAATGTGTAATGTTTCAGTAAAAAAATACAAATAAATGGCATAGCTAATAAGTTTTAACAGCAACTCGATATGTCAACAATATACACAATATTATATGTAATAATAATAATATAATAGGCTATATATATATATATATATATATATATATATATATATATATATATATATATATATATATATATATATATATATATATAATATTAAAAAATCTATGGCGAAATGAAATGGACATAATTGTAAGAACAACAAATGCCATGTTAAAATAAAACATATTTAAAGACAACCATAATATAATTTATTTACAAAATAATTAACCGACTTTATAGTTAGCAAAATTCGTTAGCTTTATTATTATTATTTTAATTATTATGATTATTATATAACGACATTTTAACGTATTATGGATATTATTTTTCACAGTGGTGTTTGTCTTTCACAAAAACGTGTCCCATTAAAATAATGCTACATTACTGTCAAAAAATATTTAAATATCGCGATGAAATTTCATACGGCAACATGCTGCAATGCCATAGGCTAGATATGAACAAAGCTTCACAATAATTGTCGAGTAATTGCGCTGCAGACTCATTTAAGACTGGAGATTAGCATATAGGTGCTGTCCAGTACAAAAAAAAAAAAAAAAAAAAAAAAAAAACATGAATGACAGCATGCTGCCGTAACGCACCAGTGAATAATGAGAGGTTACTGTCATTCAGTCATCCACACTCGAAAACTAAAACATGACCTAATTGATCTGCGTTACCTGATGTAGTCCCGTTTACAGTAAGTTTTTCCGTCTCGCACAAAACACGTACAGGACTCGTCCAGATACTGGTTACATTCTGCACATTTCAAACACGCCGCGTGCCACTCCAGGTCCGGAGACACGCGCAGAATATACTGGTCATGGATTTGATTCCCACAGCCGACACACAACGAGATTAGACGCTTTTCTGATTGAAAGAGAAAGCATAGGATGTTTCAAATTATGTAAATATTTATTATTATTATTATTTAATTATAACTCTATACAATGCGCTAATTTCCCAATTTTATAGCTACTATAACTTTTGTGTAGGATTAAACATATATTTAAACACATGTTTGACATGTTTAAAAACAATACTGGATGCTGATAATAACGGTGTATAACTAAAAAATGGAATAGAATTAGAATCGACATAGACTAATTATTATTATTAGCTATTATTAATAGCCTTTAATAATAGCAATATCATAAAATAATAATAATTAATAATTAACTAACAAAAATTAAATGGTCAGGAATGGGCCCTATTTGTAGTGATTTAAGAGGAAGAGCGGTATCAGTCCCTATAACACCGGCTTGTCACGATCCCTCCGGTCTCTTAAGAACTTTTTAACTTTTGCAGAACGCGAAACAAACTACTAAAGTCATAAAAAATGATCGGCATACAGGCATATGGTTGAAAATGAATCGCCAATATTAGCAGTAAGTGTCATTAGACACATATAGACATTAAAGCATAACTTACTTTTTGGTGGATCCCCCATGTCTCCCATGTCAATAAAGTAAGGCGGTGTTAGGTCCACTTTAAAACCGGACAGAAGGCCCTTAGTGCCCGTGTTTTGATCTGAGAAGGTGGGAAAGTGGCCGAGGGTTCGAGGTGTTGCAGGACTTCCCGGAATCGAGATGCTTGCGATTAGAGTTAGGGGTGTGTGTTGAGCTCCTGTGCTTGGTCACAGTATTGATGGGCCACTCTTGTCCCTATCTCTCTCTCTCTCTCTCTCTCTCTCTCTCTCTCTCCCCCTCTCTCTCTCTCGCCTTCTCTCAAACTCCGTCGGCTTCAGGTCTTCTCTCTCTCTATTGGTCTGACGTAGGACACTCATACGTCACCTTTATGAGAAGCTGATTGGTTATGGAAAGAAGACCAGCTGTTCGGAGCCCAGGCCGACGAGTTGTTGCATTTACTTTTCTTATTTCATTCATACATTTTTTCCCTCGAATTTCGGCAGCTTCGAATTAATTAGACTACATCTGAAATATGTTAAAATTAAAAGTAATAATAATGATGATGGTTAAACAGAAGGGGGGAAACAGGCGGGGAAAACTATATTATTGCTTATTTAATAGCCTATCTACGCTTTAATATTTATTTAAAAGGAATCGGTCTAAATTGTGATGGCCTTTTTAGTCAGGATATTCTAGAATGGAATTTTAAAACGTATTTAAAAAACACAATTATAACAGGCTACCTGTTATTTCAATAAATATTAGCTCGAGCAAACTGAAAATTGTTGTAGGATATTTAATAGGCTATCAAGTCGTTATGATAGGCTAAATCTTGCGTTATGTGAAGTAAATGTGGTAAAATAATCTCTGTTGGGACCGATGGGCATGTGAAGTGAATCTCCCTCGACCAGTGTACAGATTTTTACAGGGAAAGGCGCAAATCCCTATTTAGGCAGTTGCACACAGGGGTGCATAACACGATTGAAATCGATGGCACATTTCAGGGTTGTCGCTATTCAAACTAAAACGCAATTACAGCACATAATTGCAGATAATGGCCGTTTTAAACTGCGCAAGGCACGTGGTAATATAATCTCAATGTAAGGGATGGATTGGTTGAACAGGCAGAGCATAGCACAGTGTTGACTCAGATTTCCTGACTCTTTTGCAGCGACACGGCAAATATTAGCTGATAATGAGAAATTTTTTTTTTTTTTTGAACTTAAGTTAAACTCTATGCTGTCACGTCAACCCAAATCATTGAGATTAGCACTGTTTTCCAACACTCTCTGATGAGTTTGTTTTTTTTTTTTTTTTTTATAAAAACCGAATCTCAATAGATGCCTTTTAAATTGGCGAAGAAAAAATGCAAAATATATTTGAACGAATTTGTAAGTCTCCCACTGACAGTGATGGACAAGACAAAACAAGTGTCAGAAGTATGACAGCAGGTTTGCAGGCAGCAGATCGTCGCTATAACAGACACAAACACGCCCTCTTGTGTTAGCAGCACGACCCAAAGCACAACCACCAAACAAAGACAAGGAAACATGGGCGAGAGCTGGCATTGTTAACTCTTCATTCTGCTCAAATTTTCAATAACACGTTAATGGCCGGTGATTATTAAGTATTTGAGAATTTAAAAGCCATTTAATAAATCATAAGCATGTGAAATAAGGCGTTGTTTCTGCTACAACTGGTCCATCATGTTTCTTTTTGGTGTTTCTCAGATAGCCAAGATCACAGTTCAGATCACGCAGCTTATCGCTAAATTGCAGTTATTTGTGGAACAACATTTGCACTATGGTCCTTGGTAATGACAATGCTGACATATTTTTTAAAACCCAAGCACGTTATACTCCACTTTTTGAGCAAATTTCATGCAATACTGAATTAGTATTTGTAGTCTAACTATGTCCAAGAACCTCTACAAAACCATCATGAATATGTTACATGAAACATGGTGATACTTAAGTGTGTGTGTGTACCTGTTTTTCTATTCAGGTGGGGACTTAAACCTGAATAAACACAGACTCATGGGGACTCGTGTCACAGTGGGGACCTAAATTGAGGTCCCCACGGGTAAACAAGCTAATAAATCACACAGAATGAAGTTTTTTGAAAATCTAAAAATGCAGACAGTTTCCTGTAAGGGGTAGGTTTAGGTGTAGGGTTGGTGTAGAACATACGGTCTATACAGTAGAAAAAGCATTACGCCTATGGAGAGTCCCCTCAAGGACAGCAAACCAGACATGTGTGTGTGTGTGTGTGTGTGTGTTTAATAGTGATAGACTGATAGATGATTGATAGCAGCTTTTGTAGACGCATTTGTATGGGCGTACAATACAATGTGACCATAATTCATGAAATCCATAACATTGGTCTGAAATCCAGCAGGGTACTAAAGAAATATTTGGAGAGAATGATGCCTGATATGCACTGTGTACTCAGGTCAACACGTTCATCAAAAATAATTACATAACAAGAGAATAAAATATATTGTGGAGGTATATTCTTCAGCAACATTAATTCATTAATTCACAATTAAGCATTTTCAGTGTGCAAGAATTGTAGTATTTTGCTACAAACTGTGGTGTGCAGATTTTTAAAGGCCCATGCTTCATCAACAGTAACGAGCACATTGTATAAAGCTTTTCATCCCCAATTGTTTGGCAGTAGATAATAATCATTATTCAGGATAAGTAAGATTTCCAAAATGCTGTAGATTTTACAAATACATGTATGTTTGTGTGTGTATGTGTGTATATAAATATTGGATTTTTTCCACCCTTATGATCAGTTATTATAAGACAGAAACAATGGATTCATTATATCAGTAAAAACAATAAATAATAAATATAAGAGAGATTTAATGTTTCACTTTATTCACACAATTCATACATTTTTATAATGCTGCATCTCTGAAAGCATGGTATTTGCTAGCATTTGTGCAATTATATTATCAATGATATGCTGTTTTCCTGTATGCAATGCTCCACCCAAATCATCATATTTCAAATGCATAAATACGAAAATAGTCTCATACCAACATAAACCTAAATTGTTCAGTTTTATTTTGTTAAAACAAATGCTCAGATGAAGTGCTCAAAACATAAAATCCAACAATGTAATGCCTCAGATCATAATGTGACAACTTCACTTGCGCATGTAAATCCTACGAAGATCGATCACTCATCTCAGAACAATGATTGTTGGCTGTTAGGCTTAAAGGAGTCATCTTACTCTGTGTTATACTCTTAACAAGAATACCTGCAATCCTTACTGTATGATAATCACTGGATAACAGCTCAGAGGTGAGCCAAACAAGAAAACAAGACACACACGTGCACATTAACAGTACAGCCTTAACCCTCTATATAATTTCTCTTTTAATTTTTTAAGTATGCTAATAATATCAAGATAAGATAAATTATGATAACGTTAGAGCTAGCTTAAATATAATCATTCAGGATCTTAGTATCCTGTTGTTTGCTGTCTGAATATAAGTACGACCCTCATCCTGACCTCTCATTAACCTCTGGTTTCATTGATCACCTTCACCAGCCTGGACTGAATTTGGAAATGCTTTTGAGAGGTAATGGAGGATAAAGCACAACCTGAAGGATGTGTGCTATTGACAAAGTATGTTTTATGTAATGTCATTCAGTTCAATAGCATGCATTAGTTCCCTCAGTAAGGAGAAAGAAAGAAAGAGAAGAAGGAGCAAATCTATTTTGTGATATGTTGCTTTGAGCAACCTCTCGACCCCACAGACTGAAGACCTTGGATGTATGTTTACACTTGTGCCTGTATATGTCTATACATGTGGCGTGACTATAGGATACCAGTTATACATTGATTTCTTTAGTGAATGGTTTATATGGTTGCAGCATTTGTTCTCAAAGACCACAGCAGTATGTGCTCTCTTAGCCATTTTCAGGAGCAGAAGTCTCAATGTGCTTGTAAATTTAGGTTGTTAGATTTGATGCAAAAGTCTCCCTCAGCCACAGTAGCCGGTTCTTACAGCTCGGCAGGAGTCCTTCAAGATGAATGGCAGGAGCAGCGTTTCAGCTGCTTTGCAAGTGTATGTGCAAGCGTGTGTGTGTATGTGCGTGTGTCATCATTTCTTTAGACCTAATGCTTTCTTTTCTAGCGGAGATCTCTTCACACTAAGCCACTGTGTTTGTGTTTCGGGGTGTGCGTGTGTCCACGCTAGATTTTCTCCACTTTTAAAAATGACTCGTTATGATTACAGTTTAGCATGTTCTGAGTAACAGTGCTAAAAACACAGACGTTTCAGCTGGAAAATCAGAGCTTTAAAAAGAGGCTTCTCACAATGACAGAGACATCAGTGATTTTGTCATTGTTAGGTGTCGTATCCAGTGTCTTCAAATCACATTTTCTTTCCATTTATAGAATTTTTCAGAGGAACACCATGAAGACAGCTGCTGGATTATGCATCCTTTCAAAAGCACGTTGAATTGACTTGCAGTGGAACATTGTGTTTTTTTATTTTGATTATTAAAATAATTATTCTACTACATGTGGACACAATAAAAATCTAAGGATCTAATAACATTTCCATCCTTTTCAGACCTATCTAGTCAATAAATATCACAAAAGTTTTGTCAATGTTTAGGCTTCTGCTTTTGTTTATTTGTTGATTATATACAGTATCATGCATCAGAAAAAATAATAGACTTTTGTTCTCTAACTAACCTCCTCAGCCAGATGAGACATACGGGTATCAGATTGTTCAGGATCTTTGGCTGATTCTAATCATTTCGCTTTAATTAACTCAAACAGCTACAGGCTGGAGTCTGTTACTGGTTTGTTTATAATATTCAATCAAATGCATGAGACTTTATTTTTTTCCTCTTAAAAATGAATAGTCCTTTTTTGCCTTGTATGGCATGAAGAACATTTAATATAATTTCCATGGTGCTTTATAGTGTAAAAAAAGATTAAAATGTTCTTTAAACTAAGAAAAAAGAACTCTTCAGTAAAAGGTTCTTTGGGGAACCCAAAATGGTTCTTCTATGGCATCACTGCAAAATCTAATTTTGGAAATTTTATGTTTTTCGCTCTGTTCCTGTTAAAGCAGCAGTTTTTATTTTACATATGCGTCAGAAGCTTCTGCTCTTTGTGGATCACACTAATAATCACACAATCTCAGAGTAGCTTATATTGTTGCTTTCAGCTGTAATGTACTGGCTGGCAGCCATATTAATGTCTGAGCCAGAATGAAACGAAAGCTGTATCACTCACTGCCCACCATGAAGACCTTGGCTTTAGGTCATTCTTATTTGTAACTCAAGGCAATAATGTTTTCATGAATGTAATTAGGATCAGGCTAACTCTTTAGTCAGAAATGTGTCTGTGTCCTGCGATTTGGCCGTTTGACTGCGAATAACTAATTAGTATCATTAACAGAAGTGCTATTGATGCACTTTTTGTACCACTAAAAAAACTCAGCATTGAATACAGTGTCAGTGATAATTTTCTTGAAGTCAAGGACTACTCCTCTTTTGCTAAAGACATCTCCAGAAGGCCTTATCAAGGTCTTTCGTTTCCATTTTAATTCCATTTTTGTTAGCCGTCAGAATGAACTCCACACACACGAGTCTGTCCACTCCGTGTCATCATTGAGACGCCGGAGGGGTGAAGATCTCATCTGGGTCACTGTGGTCACACAGAGCCACAGACCATATGGTTGCCTTAGTCATGGCCTACCTGAAGCAGCAATGCTAATCACTGAAGACAAGTGCCACTTGACACCAGAGTGACAGATGGTGTTCCTGGGTCTGTGTACAGGACTACTGCCTAAACTCGGCACCAGCACCGCAAACCTTTTCGCCTCGGCTTCGGTCGGACTGAGAGGCACAATGAAGGTGATGATGTGTCAGGGACCATTATATGAGATGCTTCCCACCTCCTCTTGTTTTGACCCTTGGGTATATCCTTGCCCACGGCTATGGCTGACGGCAAATTTCAACACTCTTAAAGGCATTTCATACACAACAGCATGGAAGAGGAAGATGCACCAACAACAGATAGGATGTTCGAATGGCTGTAAAGTTCATTGTTTGAACAATGTAAATTGTCATTCATACATCTAAGGATTAAAATTATATTTAAGTCATTGATATGCCAATGCTTTTCTTTGGCCAAGTGTTTATCTTTGCTTTGTTTCTTTTTGTCTCTTTTTTTTGTATCCATGAGCACTGTAGAAACACTATATGTGACTCTGGACCACAAAACCAGTCATAAGGGTCCATTTAAAAAAAAAAGAAAAAAAAAGAAAGAGATTTATACATCATCCAAAAGCTGAATAAATAAGCTTTCCATTGATGCATGGTTTGTTAGGATAGGACAATATTTATATGAGATACCACTATACAACTATTTGAAAATTTGGAATCAAATTTTCAAATAAAATCCTTCTGCACAATGCACATTACAAATCAAAAAATAAGTTTTGATATATTTACAGTTGGAAATTTACCAAATATATTCATGGAACATGATCTTCACTTAATATCCCAATGATTTTTGACATAAAAGAAAATTCCATAATTTTTTTTTTTTTTTTAATCAATGTAGAATTTCCATACTTCTGTGTCACTCTTTTGTGTGTTAAACACAATCTATTAGACATCTTAATTTTAATGAAAAGATAACATGAAAAAATATATAGGGGCTGTGTAAAACGTTTAGTCATGCGTTTTGTAATATAAATCCGATCGCTCAAACCACTTCAGGAGGTGGTCTGGGCCGCATTCCAGACGAAACTGGACATGTGTAAATGCATCTGGTTGTTGAAACCACATATGTAAATTTTACTCCTCCCAAAATGTAGGCTACCTATTAAACGTATGAGACCGTGTTATAGGCTATGACTGCACTAATGCAACACGCATCGCCGCGAACGAGTAGCTGAGTATCTCTTCAACAAACAGACGCGCAAACTGCCGCGAATGAAACTGAAAGTAAGACGCAGACGCTCAAAACAATCTTCTTCATTAAAAGAAGTAAGACAAACTTATCTTTCCAGTGCTGATGCCGCGCGCTCTCCTATTGCGGTCTTGAAATGAGTTGATAATTAATAAAATGCAGCTTATCTTTTGATTTCGTTGACGTGAACATCGTGAATTTAAATATAGCGCGAGAATTGAAGATCGGATTTATATCTGTTTTGCGACTATGTGGCCAAGTGTGAATGGAAACGTTTTAACAAATCAGATTGATATCCGATCAGCGAAAACGCGCACGAAATGACCAGGTGTAAACAGGCCCATTCATAATCTATGACAAAAATACTATTATAAACTAGGTTAATGGATACTTTTGCACCAAAGATTATTCTAGAAAAATTATGAAAGCTAAAGTTTCTATAAAATCTATACATTTAGTGAAAAAACATTAAGTGAATATGTGAAGGACTAAATCTGGTAAAATTATACACATTGCTCTTTGTATTGTTGTAAAATACATTAATGAATACAAGTAAATGTATGTATTTATAAATATAAACTACAAGATTAAAATAGGCAACATTTCTTTTAAATGTAGGCTATAGCACAGTAATGAAGCCAGCAACATATGATAGAAGACTCCTATCTATCATATGTTGCTGAATCCTCCATTACTGTGCTACATATTAGATTATTAATAGCCTTGATAGGACAGAACAAGAAAAGCTATAAATAATCTTTCATTGGCAAAAGCATTAATACGAAAAGCTCCAATAGAGAGCGGCACAAATGCGCCTATGCGCTTCCCTCGCGCAGAATGACGCGCTTGAAGCAGCACGGAGTCACAGAACGCAGCTCCGGATAGAGAAGTTCAAAGCACAAAAAGAGATATTTATGCGTAGCTTATTAAATCTGTGTGATAGTTTATTGAGCCTTTCCTTTTAACATTTTAAAATTTTAGTTATTGTGCCCTTTTGGAGAGAGTTTCGTCGTCTTGACTGCCGTAACCGAACGTGACAGTTTGAATGCTGAATGGAGGATGACAGACAGATGCAGCGGAGAGAAGAGTTTACCTGAACCTGAGTTTAAGGACTTAAATATTCATCTGTACCTCACATTAAACTATGGAACGGCTTCAGAACACTTGGACTTTGACTTTATGGTGCTTTATAATGTTTTTGTGTCTCGTCTAACCGATATCGATCCGCAGAAAATGCCAATATCGGAGCCGATACCGATCCTGAATATCGGATTGATGCATCCCCACTGCTGAGTCTCATGTTTTAGTTATATTTTAATTAAATTACTAGGTAAACCAATAACATGATTTATAAAAAGAAAAAAGATAATGGGCTCCAGAAGGAATTCCTTCTTAAGGGTGCATTTGTCCTATATGTAGCCTACATGTAGCCTACAATCAGTTCTGATGTAAAGAATTTATTAATTTAGCCCTTCAACATTACAGCACTGATGTTGTCACATCATGCATGCAGAAAAAAGAAACATGAGACATTCCATTGCTGAATATTCGTGACATATTAACCATGCAAATTTCAGCTGTATTAATAAAACCATATAAAATTATGTTCTTAATACATATTCATATCTCAATTTAATGACTTCTGAATATTCAGTTATCATACAGACCACTGGTTTGTCTATCACTTTCTTGTTTTTTCATTGACATAAACATGACATATTCAGCTAACTTTCTCAGGGCCATCTCTAATTGTGTACCGAATGCTGAATCAAACTGATATGTTACATCAAATGGAAAGCAAATCTGCTTTCTTCATCAGATTAGCAGGGATTTGTGGGTGTAGTAAATGGGGGTTTTGCTGTCCTCTGACAGACAGGGAGGAGCAGTAAGAGCGCAGCCGGCTGATGCATCAGGCTGAGGGAGTGGTTTGTTTGTCTACTGGCGCCGAGAGCTTCTCAAAAGCTCTCTCAGTTTGAGTGGCTGTCTAGGCATTACAGGATGATCCTTCCAGCAGCATGATCATTCTCCTCTAAATGCTGAGGAGACCACCCCTCATTGTCCAGTGTGTACTTTGGGATACACTGATATTTTAAAATGTAATAATTGGTATCAGCCAATAATGGATATATATATATACTGGATGATATCACCATTCACTGTATCCATCTGGTCAACTTTGTCCCCTCATTGCCCACAACAATATTCGAAGGCCCCTTGACTTTTACAGTTGTATGTGATTTACTGTATAATAATTTGTAAAAAATATTTTTACTCCCAGTTTCTACCTGACGCAATATATATTTTAGAGCCTGGCAAAAGTAGAAAAATGTATTGCATAAAATGTATGAAAAATGCCCATGGATTGATAGGATAGCAAATTATATGACTTGTCCATGTCTAGAAATCACAATTTAAAATTAGAAGTATCTTGACTTAGTTGTTGTTTCAGCTTGTTTTAGTGCTTGTTTTGTCTTTATTTTAATGATTTTATGTCATCTTGATGCCCCCAAAGTTTGCTGAAGCCCCATAGTGGACCCCGGGCCCCTTGAAAACCGCTTACTAGAAAAACAAAGCTGAGGGGTAATATTTGTCAAATTAGCGGAAATTAGATTGAAATCATAAAAAAGAACTAAAAGACATCAGAATTAGATGAAATAGCAGTTACATTTAGCTTCTTATGTGGGGACATTTCAAGTCTTATTTTTTGTTCAACTTTCATGTGACTTACTGCAGTCCCTGTTGTGCAAAACTAAGTCTTTTTTTTTTCTTTTTGGAACAATGCCACCTTTAAGAGGCCCTTAAAGTAACAACAGTGAAAAAGATTTTTCCATGGCATTTTCCCCCTCTCATTTCCTTACCTACCACAGAGTGCATACCTGCAGGTGATCTGAAGGCCTGTAGAGTGGCAGGGCATTGAGGAGGAACTACAAGCTGAGAAATGGAAACGTTTAGCTACGTGACAGCCCGGAGCAGTACATTAACATGACAGGCCATCTCTTGTCACGTGTCAGGAAAATCAGCCTGGCATCCCAGTCTCCTATGGAGGTGAGCAAGTGAGTGTATGAAGGAGCTTGAGAAGAATTAGAAAAAGCTAATCCCTCTCAGCGTTTCTCCCAGTCAACAACAAGCCTCTTTCGTGCTCCATGTAACCTTAGTGAAACTGACACCTCTTTTCATCCTACCTGCCCCAGGCAGTGGCTATCTTGTGTTCTTTTCTTTTATGTAGCCAAAGCAAAAGATACTGGCAGAGGCTTTGTGCTAAAGTGATAGTTCAGACAAAAAATTGCAATTGTGTCATGATTTGCTCATCCTCGTGTCGTTCAACACCTGCGGGACTGAACACAAAAGAAGATATTCTAAAGAATATTGGTAGCCAAACCATTGCTGGTAGCCATTGGCCTCCATAGTAATTTTCTTTTTCCTATAGAAGAACCAGCAGCTGTTTGGTTACCAGCTTTCTTCAAAATATATTATTTTGTGCTCAACAGAAACTCATGGAACAATATGGGGGAGAGTAAATGATGACAGAATTTTCACAATTACTTTAAATCCATATGGCTTAAGGAGTTCCGTTTCACAGTGTGAATAAGACTGAAACCTCATTGACTGGTTTTCATAACCCACACAGAGAACAATTCTGTAATGCGTGTCATGTTTCGTGCTAAATTCACATCAGACAAAACTGTAACCCAATAGTTAGATTTGGGCTTTCTCCTTGGCGACAGCAGGCCCATAGCAAACAACAAAAAAGACATACCTGGCATTCCAGCCTCGTCTCCACTCTGCCTAAGTGGATTGGAGTGTATCCTATCCCAACATTCTGCCATTGTAACCAGTGAGGGAAACCTCATCAACTAGCAATCCAAGTGTGAAGTTGGCCCTGCAATGCCCAATTACATCCATGTGAGTCCTCCATGAAGTTTTGCCATAACCTTCGTCATGGTACAGAGGTGGTACAAAGGAAATCTTAAAGAAGGATCTGACCATGCTGGAGATGTCAGCAGCATGAGAGATGAGATCTATGAGAACTCTTCCACCACCTCCTCAGGAGTGGTTACCTACCCTTATTTGAAAAACACAAGAGGCCAAAGATCAAGCAAAGGTATTGAAAAGCACAAAGCGATGCAAAACATCCATACCCTCTTAGAAGAGCAGTGAACCTCGAAAGCATGTTCTGTACTAGTACAACTACCGTTCAAAAGTTTGGAGTCAGTAAGGTTTTAAAAAAGTTTTTGAAAGAAGTCTCTTATGCTCACCAAGGCTGCATTTATTCGATCAAAAATATGGTAAAAACCATATTAGTGTGAAATGTTACTGAAATCTAAAATAACTGTTTTCTACAAATTCATTTTTAAATGTAATTAAAAATGTGATGGGAAAGCTGAATTTACTCCAGTCGTCAATGTCACATGATCCTTCAGAAAACACTCTAATATGCTGATTTGGTGCTCAAGAATCATTTTTTCTTATTATCAATGTTGAAAACAGTTGTGCTGCTTTTTTTAACATTTAAACTTTTGGTAACACTTTATTTTAAGGTGTCCATAATACAGAGTAATTACGTAGTTAAGTACTTAGTAGTAGCCGTTGTACTTACATGGAACAAAATGTACTTACCATGTAACTGTTATGGAACAGCCTGTAATTACATTTTGTAATTATGTAGATGTAATAGGCAGCTACTGTTACACATATGTAACAGAGTGAGCCTGTTACACAGCTACTTGTACACTTAAGTACAATCTTGATACACTTTAAGTAGCTTATGCCTGTCTAATATTCTGTCATTTTAATGTAATTAGAAAGGTATTACATGTATTTAAACTGTGTACTGGTGGGTTAAATCAAACTAAGGTGCAGCTGGATAAGGTGTACAGTACAGATACACATGAAGTACACTTAAGTACAATCTTAATACATTTATTTTAAGTAGTTTATGCCTGTGTAATATGTAAATTTAATGTAATTAGAAAGGTATTACATGTATTTAAGCTGTGTACTGGTGGGTTAAATCAAACTAAGGTGCAGCTGGATAAGGTGTACAGTATAGATACACATAAAGTACACTTAAGTACAAACTTTATTTTAAGTAGCTTACGTCTGTGTACTTACATTTATAATTACGTTGTATAAAGTCTGCAACATATATATATAACAATCTTTTGGTTACATTAGTAGCTGTGTAACAGACTCGGTCTGTTACATATGTTTAACAGTATAGCTGCCTATTAAATCTACATAATTACAAACTGTAAGTACAGGCTGTTCCATAACTTAGTTACATGGTAAGTACATTTTGTTTCATGTAAGTACAACAGCTACTAGTAAGTACTTAACACCTTAAAATAAATTGTTACCAAACTGGGTAACAAGTGTCAGGATTTTTTTATTTTTTTTTATCAAAAGAACAGCATTTCTTTGAAATTATATATATATATATATATATATATATATATATATATATATATATATATATATATATATATATATATATATATATATATATATATATATATATATATATATATATATATATTACTGTCACACACAAAAGCATTAATTTCTTATATAAAAAAAAAATGTTAAAACATTTTTTACTTACACAACTTTTACTCTAGAACTCTAAAAGATGAAGGAAAAGCTAACTCAAAAATAAATATTCTGTCATAATTTATTACCTTTTTGTTGTTTCTAAATTCAAACATTTTTCTTCCATGGAAAACCAAAATTTCATTTTCAAAGTATATTATCGCAAGTAAATGAGGGCTAAGCTGAAAAAAGAAAAAGAAAAAAAAAAGACTACATGTGACTCATGTAGTCTATTTCAAGCAGTTATGTGATGGCCTTTTTATGAGAAATTGGCCATCGTTTGCATGATTATTCACTGATAATTGATGTGAGTAAACGGTAACAGAATTGGGGATGAACTATTTACTTTAATGAAATGTAATGGTTTTGGTTTTTTGTGAAACCAGTTTTTTTGTTTTTGAAAAATTCTTTCCATGCCATAGCACAAAATAGCATAGAATTCTTTCCATGCCGTGTTGTGTCAGAAGTGTGCCATATATGCATTAGACATATAGTTGTAAAGCCACTGTAAATTGCCCTTTAAATAAAGTGTTCGTGACAATTATGAAGAATCAAGCAGTGGAAATTACTCTTATGAGTGGAAAGGTAGATGTGAGCACTGCAGTACTCCATAGGGAGGCAGGCAGAATGATCCTGTTTTCATATGCCGGAGTCATTCCCCTGCAATTATCTTAGTGAATGGGGCCCACGGAAGGTAATTGCTTTGTTTTTCAATTATTTGCTGAGGCTCTGGTAATTTACTTCATTCTATGAAATATGCCAATTAGACATTTTAATTACAGTTTTCACTGTATCACTTCTCCCTGTCTCTGAAAGGATGTAATACTGCTATTAGCTAGACACAGAGGAGAAAAAAATGACTCACATTTCTCAAGCAGATTCAAATTGGAGAGATTGGCTTTTTGCAGAGCTTTTTGCCCACATCTTCCCAGCTCAGACAGACAACAGAATTCTAGACAAAAGAATTCTAATTGACCTTTATTTTTATTAGAACCCGGCAGTATTAATGGTTTAGTGCATCCGCAGAGCAGCAGACTATAATGATAACAAGCAAAATGCAGGTTTGTGTTAGGTGTATGCGCGTTTTATCTATATATTTTATAAAACGTTGAAGTATATAGATGCTGAAGGGTGTTATATACAGGTTAGCTGCATATTTATTGATCTTTATTGCAAATAATATTATTTATGTCTGCGCAGAATACAGGAAGCATTTTCCCTTATTATGCCTGACTAGCACAACAAAAGAAAACTAAATGAGAAAAGGTCATAAGGTGTGTCTGTAAACCCTTCACGTTTGTCCCTCTTTCTTTGAGTACATGAAATCTTCCACTCATTACTGTGTCTTCATTTGTCCTTGGGACTGCAATTTGATTTAATTTCAAAGATAAGTTCACAATTCTGTTCCCCATCACCCCCTCCCACTTACTCTCCCACCAGTTGGATTGTGTGTGTATTTTTTTTTTTTTTTTTTTTTGTCGTCCTTAGGAGCACTTAGGCGTCTAAGAAACAGGCATCTGTCTTGAATATGGCCATCTCTGCCAACCCGCAAGGGCAGTAGAGAGCATCATATGTCTTGAGGAAGGTCTAGAGAACCCTTTGTCTATACCTTTGGTAACACGGACTGATGAATGATTCTGATCGCTGGCTCTGAGTAATATATAAAGTCATCCTACAATGTACCTTTGCACTAAATTACGCTCACTCAATAAGGTTTGACAGGTGCGGGTACTTCACCAGGCTCTTTTATATCTCTCAAGCATCAGATGGCCTCCATTTATCAGTAGCCAACCAGCCAGAGATTTCTTTCTCTCTTGTTTCCTCCCTTTGTATATCCTTCGTCTACACAAAATGCTGGTGTCACGGAATTGTGAGTCGTAGATGTCTTTGCCAATGTAAATATAAAGACTGTTTCAGCCTTGTAATAAAAAAAAAGGATATTTGAATGAACACTGATTTTCTGCTAGCATGGCAAGCTAACGGGGAAGGTTGTTATTGTGTGTCCAATTGTAGCTGTTTGGCACAAAGCTGAAGGGCTTTGTGGGTGGGGGTGTAATGTTATTGTCAGTGATCCATTAGCGGAAATTCGGGATTAATGAACATGTAAACATTTTAGTAATCTTTGGACTGAGGTGATAGGCTGGATAAATGTAGACCTTGCGAGGAGCCTTTTAGAGCCCCACTTTCCGATAACATCTATGAAAGGAGTATGTTGAGTTAAGACAATTTGACTTACTTACAGCTACAAGTGTTACAGTATGGAAACACTTCTAAGCATGCAATGCATTTTCTTTTGTTTGATAGATGTAGCTAATCTTCTAAAGAGACATTTTGGGCAAGTAAATATAATTTGTCTTCCAGACAAATTCCAAACTTTTTTTCCTGTTAAACTAAGGGATTTAATGTTGATGCAACTACATAAATAACAGTTTTCCATTTCAATTAGTCAAGATAAAAGCAAGGAACTGCTTTCTTTCTTTCTTTCTTTCTTTCTTTCTTTCTTTCTTTCTTTTTGTTTGTTTTTGTTATTTAACTTGTATGTGATTACATGCACACTTGTATGGGATTACTTCCACACCCTAACCCACACACATTCTTTATTAATATTCTTCCTCTAAATATATGTAAGATTAAAAATTGTCTGTAAGGTCTTTTTTAATGTTTTTAAGGAAGTCTCTTATGCTCTGCAAAGCTGCATTTATTAGATTAAAAAAATATAGCAGCCATTTCTCCAGTCTTCAGTGTCAAATGATTCCTCAGAAATACAGTATGGTGCTCAAGAAACATTTCTTATTATTATCAATAATGAAAACATTTGTGCTGTTTAATATTTTTGTGGAAACCATGATATATTTTTCAATCTGTCAAGAGAACAGCATAACCATGTCTCTAACCATATGTTTATATCAGTAGTAGTCCCTTAATCATGATTGTGACCACAAAGTCTGTTTACAATGTCTACCATTGTAACATGTTTACATCTGCTAATTGCTAATTATAATTATATATATATATATATATATATATACACACACACACACACACACACACACACACACACACACACACAGTGAGAGAGTGTATTGTGTAATATATATACATAAACATACATCATACATATATTACTTTTACTCTCTGCACAACTCTGGGTAAATTGGATTGATTTTAACAACTTAAACATATTTGTAGTGTGCACCAATCATACATAGGAATATACAAGTATCGGATCGGGACTCGGTATCGGCAGCTAATCAATATTCAAGGACTCGGATCAGTTAGGGGGCACAAAAAACCTGATTGGGACATCCCTATTTCAAATAAAAATCTTTTGTAACACTATCACACAATCTCTGTCACTTTTGTTCGATTCAGTCCTCCCTTGTTGAATTAGTGTTCATTTCTTTCAATAAAAATATTATATGTATATATGGTAACACTTTACAATAAGGTTCATTAGTTAACATTAGTAAACATGAACTAAGAATGAACTTCTACAGCATTTATTAATCTTAGTTAATGTTAATTTCAGCATTTAATAATGCATTATTAAAATCACAAGTTAACATTAGTTAATGCACTGAACTAACTGGAATAAACAATGAACCACTGTATTTTCATTAACTAAGATTAACGAAGATTAATAAATAGTATAATAACTGAATTATTTATTGTTTGTTCATGTTAGTTAATACATTAACTAATGTTAACAAATGACACAAACACACACATATATATGCTGAAATATATTTAACTATCATATATAACATGTATTGATTTTTTTGTCTTATATTTCTCAATTCTAGAATTCTACAAAAGCAGTGCCTTTAAGAAAAAAATGACAGTTCGTCGACTTGCTTCTGGTTGTGTGACGGGTGAGAATCTGCGGGCCCCTTCTTGAAAAAACTGTCCTTAGGGCTTCAATTAATCATCACAGTCATTAGACTTGCCTGTCAAGCTGTGAGGCCCTGTGTGCTCAGTCAAAGGGATTTGCTTTTAAGCTAAACAAATGTTAGCATTATGTATGTTGAGCTAACAACCTGTCTAAGAAAATAAATGTAGCTGCAGCTTTTCAATTTTAGTCCAGATATCACACTTACTTAAGGCAAGCGGACAAATTGTGTAAGATATCTGTCAGTGCATCTGTGAACAAAGCTAAATAGATTTGCTGCTTTTCATTCTCTGCATATTGGTTACAGAATGCCAAACCTACATCGCAAATACTATGATGTCATCATAAAAAGCTTGTGTTTATTTTTGAAAAATGTAATAATACAGCACTTAATTTATAATAGTATTCATTCATTCATTTACTCATTCATCCATTCGTTCATACGTACATTCATGTGAAAGACAAACATCATATGTGTCCTGGGACAATGTTCCTGCACTTGGTGAAGGTACAGTAGTTGTTGTGTAAAAGCCACTCACAGCCCTTTGGGGAGATTCACTACAGGAGGTTGTAAAGGTCTTAACATACATTCTGCCCTTTACTTTTCCCTTGGCCTTGCACTAATGTCTTGTAGTAACTGGACCAAATGGCCAAGAAAGGTTTTTTATTTTTATTTTTATTTTTTTACCTTGATGCTATGATGAGAATTATTTGTCTAACGAAGAGGATTCGAGACAACACCACAGAGCTGTACTTGTGTTGCTGCATACTGTACCTCTCAGCCACTACAGGGTTAGTCTTAAAAGTTTTATTTCTATGCCTAAATATTATATTATTCATATATTATGTTTATTTTATTTCCTGTAATATGTATTATTATTAGTAGTATTATATTGTCACATATCATATTATCTATTTCTTATTGATGTTGGTACATTTTAAACTCATCAACCCATTACAGAAGTAAAAGTTATGTCTGCTTGATTTAGACATTTTAATTCTATGATTAAATTGTACAAATTCCCAGAATGTATCTTTGAATATGTATATAAATGTCTGTGAATGAGGGCAAATGGTTTGGCCTGGAATTAAATTTTCAGGTGGGTTTTGATATTACTTTTTGAATATGTGTCAGCAGATGTCAATCAGCTTACATCACTTGATATTAAAAATAACAATGAACAAAGAAAACAAAGAAAACATTCCTTAATGAATATCTACCTTCAACACGTAGTCTGGCCACCTCTTCTCTAGTAATGAACACACAGATAGCATAAACCTATCTATTTTGTCTGTTTCTCATTTCCACTCACTGCTGCTGTCTGCATTTGTTTATATTCCAAATCTGATACAGCAGGCAGATTTGTGGGTTGTTGCCCTTCCACAAATTTCTTTGAATGGCAACATGTTCATTTACATGCACACATATAACACTATTTAAATTTGGGGTCAGTACGTTTTTTTAGTGTTTTTAAAAAAATGCCTCTTATGCTTACCAAGGCTGCATTTATTTGATCAAAAATACAGTAAAACAGTAATATTATGAATCTTATTACAATTTAAAATAACTTTTACTATTTTAATACAGTATTTTATTTTTTATTTATTTATTTTTTTGCCTTTAATGTGATAAATTGAAAAATGACAGTAGACAAGACAAAGTATAGAAAAATTAACAAACAACACCAACACCAACAACAATAAAGGAATGTACCGAAACCAAAGACAGATATATGCATAAACATTATAGAATGTGCGGCATTATTGGTAATAAAATTTTGAATTTTTTACTTTTTTTTTTTAAGCAGCCATTACTCCAATCTCCAGTGTTACATGATCCTTTAGAAATCATTCTGATATGAAATCATGAAATCATTCTGTGCTCAACAAATAGTTCTTATTTCACAATGTTGAAAACAGTTGTGCTGCTTAATAATCTTGTGGAAACACTTTTTCATGATGATTTGATTAATAAAAGAACAGCATTTAAAAAAGAAACAACATTATGTTAGCAACTTGAAATGTAGTTTTTTTTTTTTTACAGTAGCTTTAGTTGTAGTTGAGAAAAATGCTCATTTTTGTCAGTGTAAATTATGCCACTAAACACCTCATCCATTCCGATATGTGTACAAAGACAGGATGTATGAGAATAAAACAGACAACAAGCCACTAAGTACCTTAAATTAAGTCAGGGGTTATGCCCCATATCTAATTGAGTATTGTAAAACAAAGTCCAGGCTGGCAGAGTGGTAGAGTGCTGTAGGCCGCAGGCAGACATTTGCAGCAGTGTATGTAGCCGAGGTGCAGCCCTATAACTTACTGACTGGGAGGTACTTACTATATAATGCAATATTCCTGCGCTGCAGTGTGCCATTTGTCATTTGAAGCGGGACACAGATTATGGCTTAGGGCAGTGCATCTGTCCTGCAAGTAGCTAAAAGCCTCCCCAGCTGAGCTTGCTGATTTAGCCGCTGGAGCAGAGGTCAACGCCCCCCCCATTACTCCTCTCCACCTACTTTCTCTCTCTCTCTTTATCTCCCACCTACTTCCACACCCTAACCCACTGCTAGTCTGTATCTACATTCAGAGTGCTGCTCTGTTTGCTAATGCACACTCCCTAGCTTAGCACCCACTTAGCAGTGTCCCCTGATTTCCTGTGACAGTCCCTGCTAGCTAAGCCCTGCGTCTTAGCGGGTGACTAAATGAAACATATTGACTTCCCACTGGGCTCAGCCCTTGTTGTTTTGACAAATCCTCCTTTGGTGCTGATCAATCAGGGCTTCTCAATGGGGAGTGGAACGCTCCCAATATTTCATTCCCTAGTGTGCTCGCACACGGGGCTGTGGGGCAAGCGGGCGTATTCAATTTGGGCTCATAAGAGCAGCCCGTTCAGTCCGTCCCCGTAATTTACCCGCCGTGCACGCACGACTCGGATGAAAAGGAAAGGGAAAATCATCAGCCCCCCCTTCCACAATGCTGACATAAGTTACAAGCGAAAATTTTAATTAGTAGGGCGGCGCACTGCGATAATTCACTGCCTCTTCTGTCTGTTTGCTTGTTTGTCATTGTGAGCTTCTATTCATTGCATCTGGCATCTGCATGCCCTGGGAGGGGAGAGAGAGATGGCAACAAAACCAGCATTTAAACTCAAGGGAATAGAGGAACTTATCTTGACGTTGTTCAGTGATTCAGGATTACAGACCTGCAGCAATAAACAGCAGACTAATAATACAGACACTTCCTTTTGTAGTTAATAGTTTACAGTGTTTATTTGCTTCTGCTTTCAAACATTTTAGACTGTTTCTTTTTTCTTTTGTGTCATTAAACCTATTGTCAGTTTTAAAGAGGGTGTAACATGAGACCAGGTAGATAATTGCACAGACAAAAATAAACATATACTGTAAGGTCAATGATAAAAAAAAAAATTTTTGTTTGGTGTTTCTTTAAAGGGATACTTCACCCAAAAATGAAAATTCTCTCATTAATTACTCATTCTGATGCCATCCCAAATGTATATGACTTGGTATGGTAAACGATGGTAAACAAAGTCGATGGGACTCCCATCGTTGCAGCTTCAAAAACCATGAAAAATGAATATGACGGGAATCCATACAAGTTGATGAATCAATGTCCTCTGAAGCATTTTAGAAGCATTTTGTTTGTGTAACAAAAATACTAATATTTTAAACGTTTTTTTTTTTTTTTTTTAACTATAAATAATTTGTTCCTGGGTTGAAATGTGAAAGTCAATGCTTGAAACTCCACATTTCTTATTGCACAAGCTTCAGAATTTACTTACATCATGCTTCACAGCGTTCTAATTTTTCCATCAGGCGTGAACTCATGAACCCACTTATGACCATTGGCCCAAAGTGATGGTTTATAGTTAACATTTGTTTTTAAATATTATTATTTCAGAGCAATTTCAAAATTCACTTGAATGTTTTATTGAAGCATCAATTTTGGTGGTCCACTACACTTACATTATATGGACTCCATAATAAACATCTGGGACAGCATGATCATGAATTTTAATTTTGGGGTGAACTATTCCTTTAAGTCTTTCAGGTGCTTGCTTTCTATCCTAGCTAACCTGACTGAATTTGATACAATTTCATAGTGGAATTGAATTAAGTATAATCAGACATACATCTGCCGGCGAAGTCTTGAGTCAAATCCTTTGTTATGAAACATAAAAACTCTGGCTATTTCCAGAGAACTGTTTCTCACCGTTCAGCAAAACTTAGTGTCTTATATCTTATTACCAAGTTGGCCCTGAGACGATTGTGAAAAATTTGCAGAAGCTGGTGTCATGTCGACAGGAAGTGATCAAGACCATAAATATTTCACCTGGAAGAGTGTGTAATCGCTGTGTTGCCTAAACTAGAGTACTGTTCTGTGCATCCCCTGCTACTGTTCATCATTTATTTACCTCACAGTCTGTTTGCAAGAGCCTCATAGTTCTGCAGCACTTGAAAGCACGGGACTAAGAAACAGTTGCAGGGGGCTGTAATCAAAGACGTACGTCCCCCCGTCACGACCACCCCTATCGTTCCCTCCCAGAATGTTAATAATGTCAGTCTCCACCTCCCAATCTGGTCTATATACCACCAGAGTCTGAGCGATGGCTTGTGCCTTGTCCCAGACCACCTCAGGCCCCTTGCTGGCCTTTGCTCTCTCTCATTGTCCTCCTCCATGTCAGGCGGGTATGCAGTGACATGCCGTCTAGCTTGTTAGCGACCCATGAGTTCAAACTGTTGCCATCTGGCCTGCTGGCTCTTACCCTGAGTGCTTTATCTTGTGTTAGCCTCTGCTGGATGTTCAGATTTTTCAAAAGACTGCGGGTGGAGCTCACACAGAGAGATGCTTGGAAAGGATTTGGTTTGGTGGGACTCTCGAAACTTTTTGTTACTATTATTATTTCCATAAAACCTTTTTAAATAGTGTTCTGAATAGTCAGTGAATGACAACATTGTGTTTTTGCAGTTTTTAAATATGCATTAAGCATTGGGCGAGCAATTTTACCTGTTACTGTTGCTTTACTAAACTGTTTTCTCTGCGGTTTAGCACACGTGCTCTGACACATTGATGTCACTTGGACGTCCTTCTATGGTTGTAATTTGGCGGCTAATATTCGCAGCATATGCAAGTTCAGTCCAAACCGTTGCATCGACAGTATTTCCATAAATTTGCGTAATGCAACAATTTTCCATTAACAAAAGATCATTTAGAAGTCATATTGTTGTGTTTCTAGCTTTCATCATGCTCTGCTGATTTTCATATAAATGTCTTTTCTAAGGCACTCAGGTTTGTGCCGAGCATTATGTTAGCACAGAGAGAGAGAGAGAGAAGAGCTTTAGTGGATATTCATTTATGGCTTGCATTTTAGGGGGGAGCTTGGAAAACAATGAAATATTTATCATGGAAAGATGAATGGCACAGACAGGGAGAGGGCACTAAATTATAAAGGAAAGGTTAGGATCTAATTGAATTAGGATGTGTGGAGAGCACAAGCTAGCCAACTGCTGAGGTTCACAGTGCTGCCACAAGTCTCCCCATCACTCTTGGTTTCACTCATCTGCCTCGCTGACTCTCCTCTCTAATAAGGGTTAATGCATAGTAATAAATCACATTACAAATTATTAAACATTTATTTGCTACAAATGGAAAGATTTTAGCAGGGATCATTTGTACAGCTTTCATTCGTTTACAAGGTGCTTCAATTAAAAAAAGACAGATTTTATGCTGATATTATGTATAATTAGTTATATCTATAGAGATAAAAGAGAGAGAGAGAGATTAAAACATCTTAACAGTTAACATTAAAAAAGAAATCCTACAAAGTACAAAAATTATCGACATTTTCTTGGGAATTTGGTATACCTGGTGTGAGCTCAAGTCAATAAGATTTAGTTGAATGTAATAACATTTGATCATTTTCAGGAAAAAAAAAAAAACCTTTCCGGATCGAAATGACTGATACAACATGAGGTTAAGTAAAAAACAATAGCTATGCTTCATCACTAGTTTTGTTATTTCATATGAAGTGTATGAATGATGCAGAATAAATGGAGAGAGAAAAACGAATAGAAATAAAATGTGTTGTAAGTTGTCTCTTTTTTAAAATCTATTGTAAGTTTTATCTTTTAAAATGCACTTTAAAAATAAAAAAAGAAGCAAGTTTAGACCTTGAGGTTGATGCCATATTAAACTGTGTGAACAAGGCTGTGTGAGATAGTAATGAAACTAAGGCTGTGAGGAATAGACGTATAGTCTATACACTTTATATAGGTCCAAGATAAATCAAACTGGAATTTTTTGTCTAGTTAAAGTTTTGTAGAAAGATGTTTCATCAGCTGAACAACTGACAATCCATTTAACACTTTGTACTTCTATTCCTCACAGCCTTGTTTTCACTCCTGTCAAAAATGAAATGTGTCTGCCCTGACTAAGGTCTGTTGGCTTTGGTTTTGGCTAATAATTGATCATTCCAAAAAGCAATCGGAGCAGATTAATCAGTAAAACTCTCACATCAGTAAATATACAAGTTTTTTTTTTTTTTTTTTTTTTTCAAAAAATAAACCACCAGAAAATAATCTTCTTGCAAATTTGCATGCATTGTTTTTTTTTTAATTCAAAAAGGATTATAGAATTGGGAAAAAATGACATTGTTCATAATTAGTTATTTTAATACATCAACACATTTTCATTTATAGATTTATAAGTACAAAGTACCTGCTTAGGGGCCCCCTAGGGTCCGTGTTCTCCTGATTGGGAATCGGTGATTTAGAATATTACATTTTCCAATAGAATTTTCAGGCTCTGCAAACAGAGGCAGACAAAACAATATGGCACCACTTTGTACTTTTTAAAAGAACATATTTTCATTTCTGTCCATCCCTCCCTCCCTTCCTCAGGAATAACCTCATTAGAATTGAGGGAATCTGATTGTGTATTCCCGTGAGATTAACATTTTACTGCTTAATTTAATTTGAGGGGCTGGCAGAGCAGGGTAGTGTTCAGAGGGGAAAGAAAGAAAGAGAAGCGTGCATCCATCTAACAGGTGGCTAAATCGACCTCAGCTGGTGCCACCTCGGCCTCTGACACTGACCTTGCTCAGAACAAGCTTAGCTTAGTCTCTCTCTCTCTCTCTCTCTCCTCCTCTCCTTTCCTGTCTTTCTCTCACTCCACTCGTCTCTCTCTAAACAAATAACACTTCTGCTTTCAAGGGGGAGAAGATAGAAAGACACTAAAGGGGAAATATGTTACAGTACTTGCGGTGGCGGAAAGCATTTGAGGATGAATAATTTCTCCCTGTCTCTGGAGAGACGTCGCTGTATTTCTTTCTCTTTTTTTCTCTTAAGGAGAGGGCGGATTTACATAAAAGGAGCAGCGACCACAGCGGTCTGAAAGAGCCTCTAACTGGTGGGAGGATTAAGTGTATCACTGAATGGAATTATGTTGTAAATGACAGGGAGGGGTAAGGACCCCCCTGGCCCCCTTGCTCCCCTCCTCAGTGTCGTGGTCCCATCTGGTCCTTTAAAGAATACCTAGCGGTAATTACCCCCAGATGGCTTAGGGGCTTTGCACAGGCCGCCCGACCAGGTGCCAGCAAGTCCTGCTGGGTCGCAGTATTCGCTGCCAGCCCCCAACAGCACCACAAAGTGGACCGTAGCTCACTGAGTTATATATAATTTTTATTTATTTATTAATTTATTTTTTACAAGGATTTAAGCAAATAGAAGTAAAAAAATAATAATAATAAATACATAAAAAAACAATCAGATAGGACTGGACGTCAGAGAGGAAAGGGAAAGTTGGTGGAGGGGGGGGGGGGGGGGGTTGAGCAGCAGAAGTGTATGAATTTTATCAGTTCTCATCTACATGTGTTTTCACTGCATGATACAGTCATTTGTAAAGCAAAGTGGGTTTTTTAATACTGAAAAGCAGCCAAATTGCATTGATCTGTTTTGACTGACCAAAAACTAAGATAAAGAGAGGCAAGCAAACTGAAACCTGTATTGATCACTCTGCTATTTTCTCTCAGGCCTCAATAATGTACCTGAAGGCATCTGTGTTTGGCAACAAGTCTGTTTGGATGGTCTCAAGTCACTGTAACACAACTCTACAAAAAAAAAACGTAAGTGGCTTTTATGCTTATGCTGAAACAGGAGCTTCACTATTTTATCATTTTTATTATTTCACAGTATTCACACACTTTTAGTAAAGCAATATCTCTCAAGACACCTTGTGATATAGTGATTTTCTCATAAATAAGGGGTGCTATTAGGCTCTGCTTTGCATTAAACCTTTAAAATCACTGTAACATATGGACTCAGGTGGTGTATTGTTTTTTTTTTTTAATAAAATGAAGACATTAAGATAATTATTTAAAAAAAAGTGTTTAATGAAGAATTATAAAATTAAATCAAATTTATTGTAATAATATATCAAATATATTATATAAATCTAATAAATATGATTAATTTCATTATTTAAGCCATTTATTAATAATATTTATCAGCATAAATGATTTCCATGTAGTAATATAGGTCTTTATACTAACACAGGATTTTTTTTTTTTTTTTTTTTTACAGTTGCCAGGCAACAAAGTAACTTGGTGCATTAGAGAATGTGCCATCACAGGTAGTGTTTATAATCAAAGACTTTAAATGCAGCTCATCTGATCAGAGTTTTCGAGTCAGAATCAGTGGCTCACTTGTGTTCAGATGAGAGTAATAGTGACTCTGAGTAGAATTGATTTAGTCTTTTTTTTTTTTTTTTGTCATTACATTGACTCTGACCTTTGAGCCAATTTAGTCATCTATCCAAAGCAAAATGATTTTCCTCCTTTCTTGTCAACATTGAACCTTCAGAGGAAATCAAAGTCTGTAATCATTGTCTCGCCGTAAACACCCTACGAATTTCAAAACTGCACTGTTGTTAAAGACCTGCCTATAGAGAATGTTCCAACAATGCAAAAATCATAATAGTTTCTGCAGGCAAATATAAATGCTGAACCAGCATCAACAGTTAAAAGTGTGATATAGTGGTAAATTGTTTGTTATTTAGCTTGGGATTGAGTGTCCACAAGATTACTGGAATAAGGTGATTTCACAATTTAATATTCCTCCTATTTATATTTCCATTAACAGTGGGAGTATTTAGTGCAGTTCACACTTATAGTGTTTAACATCACCGTCTCTCAATAGACATAACGAGCCTGTAAAATCATCATGATTCTTCATCTAAAATGCACGCACAGACTTTATTAATATAATCTGACCTACTTTATTATGGGATCTCTCAATGACTCTAAATTGGCTGCTCTGCTTTTGTGTGCAGCCGTGTGTGCTGGAGTATATTTTATGCAGGGTCCCTCCTCTAACAGCAAATGCTATTCAGCCTGCTGGTCGCAAGTGAATGCTGCTTCTCTTTCTGTAAACAATAGACGCTTGACCCCTGCCACAGGCTCACATAAAACTCCAGTGCCTCTCTTCAGCAGACTGCTGCCTTTAACGTTATTCATAGAGAGAGGGCCATTACAAAGGTATGATTTGAAGGCCTTGTTCTGCATTACATTCACTCATGCAGGACAGTCATGTTGCTCACAGATACAATTTCACATCTGTTCCTGAGTAATTTTGTTTGCAGTAGCCTAGCATGTGGTTTAATTTATCAAACATGGCAACTACAGATTTTTGTGGTAACACTTTCTACCGGTTACACTTTATTTTAAAGGTGCCATAGAATGCATTGATACAATATTTTAAATTGTTCTCTGATATCTACATAGAAGGTGTATGGCTTAGGTAAGGGCAAAAATTCTCCAGAAACGGTTTTACGTGTACATTAACAACCCTAGGATTTGTCCCTAGAATGAAATGGTCTGTTACTACCTTATTTGGAAGGTTCATGAATAATAATGTTGAGCTCTGCTCTGATTGGCTGTTTCACAGTGCAGCTCATTTCAGTAGCTCACAGCAGGAAGTATTATACTGTATAGAAAATGCGGGCATCAAGGAGCCGCTATTACTATGTGGGGCACTGAAACTGCTTTAAAATGCACAATCGCTTTTTACTTTCCCTTTCGCTTTTGAGATCGCACAAACTCGCAGTACTTACCACACATTTTATAAGATCAGATGCTTGTCAGTGGTGCTTGTCAGGATCTGTAAATCATTCGCCATCATCCTCAGTCATCTCTCCACTCTCTTTATGTGGTAAGTGAAATCTTATGTAACTGTAATGTAACAGGCTACCCCTAGAAAGCAGCTACCATGTCCCTTTAGTGGCTTTCTGTTATTTTATTAGAATGCGTTTTTTGCTTTCCGTGCCTTTCTGAATACAGACACAAACTCATCTCTGCACAGCCTGGAACATAACATTTATTTCCATGATCTGCCGTTTTCGCTGTTGTCCTCGATTGTTTTCCATTCTATGGCACCTTTAAGGTGTCCTTGTTACAGTGTAATTATACATATAAGTACTAAGTAATATTAATTAACTACATGTGCTTACTGTAGGGTTTGGTTTAGGGTTAGATGCATGTAATTATGCATAATTTATTGTTATTATAATAGTAAGTACATGTAACTTGTAACGAGGACACCTTTAAAATAAAGTATTACGTTTTACAAAACAGTAAACAAGCCAGAAGAAGTACCATTAGCAGATCACGGTTTTTGACACTTTTTATGTCCCAAGGGTTATTATTATTATTATTATTATTATTATATGGGGTGATATGAAGGTTACATAAAAAATTTATTGGGGTTATTACAGCATAATTGAGATTCTATGCTACTAGTAGTTTTAATTAATATTTTGAATAAGTTTTTTTTTTAAGTTTTGGTCATTTTTGTGTGATTTTATCATTCATCTTTGTTATTTTTAGTTGTAGTTATTTTAATACATCAGGTTAAACTAAATTAAAATAAGAAAAGTTAGCTTATATTTTATGTTGTTTCAACAAATTAAATGTGTTTTTTTTAAGTCGCTTGTATATCCCTTGTTATAAACGTATTAATTATTACATGTTCACCATGTCACCTGTGATGCCTGCAGAGCTGGGTAGTAACTGATTACATGTAATCTGGATTACGTAATCAGATTCCAAAAATTAAGTACTTGTAATTAGAGTAAATTACATTTTAAAACACTCGTAATCAGACTACAGTTACTTTTTTATGGATTACATGATTACATATTATTCACACAATAGCAATAAATTATTCATAATTCATTGATTCTCCCTAATTTCTCTTTTTCATCTTTTAAACTTTCCTTTCTAAAATAGCTTACTGATTATATACATATTATATATGTATATATAGTCCAGTTTTGTGGACATTCACACAAAGATCAGTCATTAGTCAGGTGGCGACTGCATTTGACCACTGGATTTACAAAAATAATTTCAGGTTTAAGAAGTGTTTCAACATTGTATCAACTACTGATGAACAAATTCATTTTTATTTGAATTATTACTCTATAGGTTTTTTACAACAAATTAAAATGCACATATTCATGTTATTTCTTAGTTACATGTAATGCAGGCAGTCCAAAACTTTTTGTCATCTAAACCTTATTCACCAAATATATTGCTTTAAGTACCCCTGAGATTTCAATATTCCAAATTTCCCATAGAAACCTGACTAGACCAGTCAATGCACATGTACAGTCTTAAGCACATTGGAACTAAGCATGCGCATTGGCTGGCCTAGCCTGAAAAATAAGCTTTTTAAACGCTATTTGAGCATAAGAAACAACATTCATGGGACAATTAATTTCAGATTTTTTGTTGCTAATTTGACATATGGAATTTAATTGTGAGTTCAGTGAGCAGTTTTTGAGATTTCAGGATTCCCCCATTCATTAAGATTGGTCTTGTACGAGCTGCCCGGAGGCATTGCAAATATGGCGGCCGAGTGAAGAGACTTTCCTCGAAAGGGAGTTTGTTTTCAAATGATTTATTTTCATTTTCATTTTTTATGATTTAATTAATTGTCAGCTTTTCATTAAACTCACAACCACCCTACAGTTACTTTATGAACCCTAGTTTGAGAAACCTTGATGTAATAATGTTTAATGCACTTCATGTTATAAATTACAATGAATGGAACAAGTTTTCTTACTCTTTGCATTTTTTACATCATTATGGTACAAGATGACGCTATTTAAATCAATGTGATAAACGAGTTCAATCAAAAGTAATCTAAAAGTAATCTGATTATATTACCTAAAATGTGTAATGTAAGGGATTACGTTACTGACTACAATTTTTGTCATGTAATCTGGAATCAGTAACGCATTACAATTTGTAAGTAATCTACCCAGCTCTGGATGCCTGCATATTCTCTGCTGGACATTGTTATTAGATAAATTAAACAAACTTTCAGTGTAAAATAATGTTTTTTTAAAGGGGTGTAATAAGTCCACAAGTCCAAAGGACCAAAAGTACCCAGAGTTGAATTCTAACCAGCATTTAAAATAAACCGAATGCTGTGTTTTAGTTCTGCTCTCTACAGATATTTCTCAAAAGACATTTTGTCACTGTACCTTACATGGAGCAACTTACCATGTGGAATAGACTTTCAGTCATTAAGCCATTTGCTCAAGATGCATGCAACACTTTTTCCTTCAGGTCAACAGAAATGATACCAAGGCACCTTTTATGCTAGCACTCTGCTGTATGGCTGCAACAAGGCCGGAGGGGGATTTGAAGGAGGCAGACTCCATCATTGCTCTAGAGTGCTATTGATTCTTTATTAAGCCAGTGAGCAGTTCATAGGGGGATCTTTGGGTCCCCTTCACGCAGTCATCCTTGAGAGGAGAGTGCCGTTTATCTGTTGTGACAAAGTGCCGGTTGGACTAGGAGGATTTCTCTTCAAAAGTACCCCTTAGAAAACCTCAAGCACCATTGTAATTGCAGGGTATTCCAAAAAGAATCAACTCTGTATTTTTAAGATCATAATTTAAAACATGTTACTTTTAATATGTAAATAGGCATATTTTTAATGTAAATATTAATGTGTGTGAGTGTGTGTGTGTGTGTGTACACAAAGTAATAAAGTACTACTGTCCCTTTAAAGGAAAAGAGTGCAATGTTTTTTTCCCTCTAATCTATGATAGATGCCCTAATACCATAATACCTTGGCATGCTGTTGTTATTTTTCTAAATATTTTGCAGCACCAGAGGTAGATGGCAGTAATCTCATGTTAGAAACAAGGGATTGCAGGAATTAAGAGCCAATCAAAATAAAAAATACACATGTATTTTTACTATTACTCTATCACTCTAGCAAATACTCTTAAAGCCACTCTTAACCTTATCGTATAATACATGAAGGAACTGAGCAATTCATGGCCTTGCTGGTGTAATCCACGGTCGAGAAAAAGTCAAGAGAAAACTCTTATTGTGCATCATAGCTTCTGGAACTGTAAGGGTTTCTAAGTGTATTCAACCAGACTGATTAACTTAGATTGCAGAGCGTGGTGTCATCTGGAACAGCGCAGTCAAGACTCGCCCACCCTCACACTCAGAGGCTGCTGGACCTCTGACTGGTCGTGTGGTGTCTGACATATGCTAGACCAGACACCAGCAGACGTCTCCAATGGCCTTGCCGTGATTATTGAATATTGGAGGATTTTTCTCCCTGTTTTGAAATAGTAGATGACAGTATGGGAGGAGAGACATGTCATAAAACATGTGTGTCCTCTGCGTACATGTTAATGTGCTTCTGAAACAAGCCGTCAGCGTTAATTTCTTGATTTTTGTTTTCTCTTTTGCATATATGTAACGGAGGCTGACTCCGTTACATATATACACAGGGGGAAAAAACTGGTGTCGAAACCTTTACTCAGAAATCGGTAGTAAATTTCACAAATAATTACAATTACAGGCTGAAATAATTTTCTTGAATGCGTATGACACTAAATAATTTAGTACAGTGTATTCTGTGCACACATATATTGTAGAGTATATTTAGCCATATTCTTAATTATGCATTGCATAGTGTTTTAGGGTTGAAGAAAATGTCTGTAAATTTAACAGAAAATGTAATTGTAATTTTCTGCAAGGACATTATCTGTTTTTCTTCAAAAAAAAAATAAATATTATAGTGTGTGTGTATGTGTATATATATATATATATATATATATATATATATATATACATATAATAAAAAAAAAAGTAACATTCTTAAGATCTGCAGTGGAAACTTTGCTGTTGTTAGTGTGATGGGGGTATTTTGAAAATGTGGGTTAATTAGTCTTGAAACGTTTTCCCTGCTGCAACAGCTGTGGCATAATTGATAGAGTGCTATTTACTTCACAGAGTAAAATTATGCATGCAACACACTTAAAAATATACAATTATAGCTGTGTAGTAATGTTGAAAAGGTTGTGTCAGTTACATTTTCGTGATGTAATTAATGCTACCTAGACTTGGGAGGGGTTCAGCTTGGCATGACCATGGCACAATAGATGGGAGTGGAGAAAAAGGGATAAGCAGACACACAATTAACGCTGGAAATGGACAGCTATGATTTTGTAGGGCTTTTCTGGCCATAAAAAATGTAAATGCTTTGGATGTGTGCTTGTTTTGAGTGAAGCTGTTCAGCATTTTCAGCGAGCTTTTGTTTTTGGATGTGCTAGTCATCTCTACTGCAATAAGTGCCACTGATATCTGTGTTTTTTTTTTTGTTTGTTTTTTTGCTCTTGTTGGGGTTTTTTTTTTTTGGTTTGTTATCTCACCGTTTCACTGCTGATGAACTGTGTCACTGGCGATCGGTGTTCTAATAAAAAATAAATAAATAAATAAATAAAAGAACTATGCTTTAATTTCTGGAGTTCATTTGAGTTTAATTGGCACAAGTTGCCATTCTACAGTTCTAGAAATAGAAATGCTAGGTTTCGAAAATATTTTCTTGCATTTAAGAGTAGACAGTTACAGCAGTTATCAGATAAATATTAGGCTGCAAAAAAAAAAAAAAAACACACAAATAATGTGCTAAGATAGTTTTCTTTTTTTTTTCTTTTTTTTCCCTTTTTTTTTTGAGTGTTCAAAACAATCCTACATTTAGTCTCGCATTCCCTGAACACTCAGTTTTTTTTTATCCTGTGTCGATCCATTAACAAACCTCTCACATCCTTAACATCTAAAGCACAGAAGACCCTTTTTTACTTGCAACTGTTTTTCCCCCACAGCTTCAATTTTGCTTTAATTTGAACTTCATGCCAGAGCTTCAGGAAGGTGAAAGCAAGGTGGGAGTCTTACAAACGCAAGGTGCAAGCGAGAAAAAGGGGAAGAAGAAAAAGAAAACCACACACGCCATCCATTGGTCTTTGTATTGATTCACAGGGGTGTTGAAAAGGTCTTTGGTCATGCCCTTACCAAAGCATACTAATTTGCTCGATCAAGTCTGTCAGAATATCGACTGGGAGGAGGTACAGCACCCGCCATTGTGTTTTCTTCAGCGGGGAGCCGGTCTGTGAAACAGGATTACCAGAGGTCACGCAGGCAGTGAAAGGATGTCCATCACTTTCTGTCTGCTAATACAAAGGGGCGGGAACTGGGACGTGATTGAGATGTTGAAGACAAGAGGAATGGCAGTTTCAAAAAAAAAAAAAAAAAAAAATACATCCCTTGCATGCAAATGTCTCACTGCTAATGTATTCATAGCCACCTCACAGAGTTTTAATCAGGTGACTAGCTTACAGTTTCCTGCTGTATTTTAGGCTCAGGTTGAAATTTTACTGTAACACGGTTACAGCTTTTGCTGTATAGTAGTAGATCCACGAAGACAGAAAAAGAAAAAGAAAAAAAAGTTCATTATTTCAGCTTTATTGTAACATTTCATCAATTTGACCTTGACCATGACAATGAGTCAGTTTACAAAATGATTAATTTCTTAAAATGCTGCAAAATGCAATTTAATGCAGTCCAAATGTTTTAAATGGCAGGAAAACAGAATAACCTAGCATCAACACTGTGAAATGTTCATGAACACTTGTCTATTAAGAGAAACAACTTCTAATTATAAATAAAAGCAAAACTCTATTGTGAAACATACTAGATGTAAATGTTCTCTTAATTTGAGTGTAGTGTCTTAATTTTGACAACAAAAAAGAATCAAATGAATCATCAAATTAATTTCTACTGCATTGGTTTGTGCAGTTGTATAAAAAAATGTTGTACATGTGATGGTTGGGAAAAAGTGTCAGAACTGTGAAGAAGCTCCTTCAAAATGAACCTTCAGGTGCTGAGGGTTATCGGTTTTAATGTTGTCAATTTTATGTAAATGTTTGTCTTGCTGCAAAACTTCAGTTTTTCTTCTTAATTTAAAATAATAATAATGAATTAACTCTCCCTATGTGTGAGGTCCAAATTTGAGTCCCTCTGTCTAACTGTACGTTCCCCGTGGCTCTATAAATAACCCATTGTGTCTGGACTCCTAATGTTTCCTAATCTCTGCACACTGCTGAAATTCTACGCCACATCATCCAACAAACCTCTTTGCTCAACAATGGTTTTTATTATACCCATTATTATAACAAATATCCAATTATCTATTATCTTGTAGATCTGATTGTATACCTCTTTGTGGCGGTAAGGTCAAATACTCTTACCTCTATACATGGAACATCTGCCTGTGCTTCCTGTCTCATCTGCAGCCCTCGTGGCCAGCAGCCCCTTTAACCTGATCACATAGGTATTTTGCTTTCATTCCCCCCCTGCGTTTTGTTTGTTTGATTGGCTGAGCAGGTGTTTTATAACCATTAGAGACTCCATTGCGACCCTGTCTCTGAGTAGTAAGCAAATAGAACAAGCGGACAGCCAAGTCATGCAAGTGATTTTTTTTTTTCCTCTCTCAATGGAACCATCTGGTGACTGAGCAAAGAAAAAAAGGAAACATAGGGTCGGTGTGGTTGTTTACCTTTGGCTACATAATTGTGTTTCGAGGAAAGCATGAGGTCGTGGGGGAGGCTGCCTGTCGGTTCGGCAGGTTTTAAGGGCTTCATTGGTGTCCTTGTTTGCGGTCAGGTATATATAATATAATATATATTTCTATATTCTTGTTATGCATTTTTCCAAGTATCTGGAAATGATGTCTTTCCGTTCTTTGTTTATTTATTAATGTGCTCTCTTTTTTCCTTTGGTTGTCGGGCGTTCATCAGTCAATTAATGTTGTCCCCCAAGAGTCATCACAGCTCATTTTTGTGACTAAAGCAACTGTGACTCCAGCTTCCTGCTCTCAGTGCTGATGGTGGAAAGATTGTTTGTTTTGTGTTTTTGCAGTGGTGTCAATAAACATTCAGAGTAGACATTCATCCCTCCTCGTACTGGGCAGACCATTACGCCACACTACTACATGTAATTATGAAATTGATGATAATTACTGAGTGACTCATTAATCTCTCGTTAGACCATTGTGTATAAACTCAATGACATGCAAATCAGTAAAATGGGAACAGAAGAAGAGGATAAATACTCGAAAAAGAACCGTGAAGGGCAAGTTATTAGCTGTGCTAAGACATTCCATATTAGCTGGAGTAAGAGCAAGAGAAAAGCATATATATATATATATATGTATGTGCTCAAGTCAAATGTTAGTCAAAGTAAAGTTTTAAGAATTACAGTTATTAGTTTAGATTTGAATGTTAATTTCAAATAGATTGGAATGTTAATTTAAAATTCAGACCTTTTTTTCTATATATACAGTGACTTTGGACACTTAAGCCAGATTTAAATTAAACAGCAAAATACCAAAGCAAATGGCATTTGCAAACAAATGATGTGAGAGACATTCTCAGAGCTTATTTCACTTTTCTTTGAATTTTTTCTTTTTATTTGTAACTGGTGTCAAAGGTGTTTTTTAGGAGATGTATGAAATCAAATCCTCTCAAGTGGAATGTATTCATCACATGGGCATGACCCACTAACCTTTAACAATCACAAACTATTTAATTATGTAATTTGAAAGAGTATGTATACTGTTTTATCAATTAAAACCCAACAAACTGTGAAATGTTTTGCTTGAAAAGTCTGCTCAAGGGTCAAAATCTCATACCTGTTACTGTACAGTACTAGTACACATTAACTTATGTAAAATAACATCTTAATAGTGAAGCACATTTTATTCATGCATGCCTGTGGTGTCATTTGATGACTGAAAGATTGAGCAATGAACTCAGCATTATGCTTTTTCAGATGTATTATATGTGTTGAGTTGCATCTGAGCAGGAATGTTTACCTGAACGCTGCTAGCCTGAATCTATAAGCCCTCAAATGTGTGTGTGACAACAATTCTGATAAAAGCTTGACTCTCATGGCCTAATTGATTTATTTACAGTGATCCGGTCTTAGTGGGAAGCCCCTTTCATGTTGATTGATCACCGCAACATGCTGCAGATTTAACAGCACAACAAACCTTTTTGTACTAATGACCCAGGAGCATTAAAGCTCTGGGGCAATGTCTCCATTCACGCAAAAGTGTGGATTTGCAGCTCAAGTGAGAGAGGGGACTTGGTTTATGTGTTCCTAAGAAGCTGCCCATAATGAACAATTTCTCCTAATGGCAAATTATCCCTGTTTCTCTTTCCTGAAGCCGAGGCCCCTGTAAATTGATGTATCTGTCCTCTGAGGGTTTCACCGTCACATTACGGCATTTTAAAATATTAATATGAGAGTGCATTTAGCCAGGAGTAGCGAGGCACGGCTACGCTCCCGTTGCTTTCATGTAGGTCACAAGAGACTGACTCCCTCTCCCTCTGTCTGTTTTTGTCTGTCTGTTTCATTTTGTCTCTCTCTCCATTCCTCACACACTCTGTCTTTTTTCATCCAGCTAATTCAAATGTCGAAATGTCCCTTTTTTAATAGCTGGATAAAGACTATACGACCTATATATTTTTGCATTATTATTTAGATTTTCTTTAAGTGCAGATTTCTTCCACTGGCATTCAGTAAGCAATGGTGGAGGTGCCCTTTTCCCAGCCGTGGCCATCTTGCCAGCTCAAACGCTGATTAAAGCAGACTACGTGTCACATCCTGTTACAATATGAGCCAGAATGTGGAACCCTGGGAGATTTGAATAAAGAATACGCTCTGTTTTTTTCTCTCCACTGGAGTCTGAGTGGATAAATGTTTTACATGCTAGTGTTGACCGTCGCCATTGTAATGAGAGCTGTGAAGGACACAGGGATTCACATACAATGTTACAATTAATGACATTGTGTTTAAGAAGTGTTGTCATTTTAATTGTTATCTAATGCTCTTTTGCCGGTGTTTATTATTTTATGAACTGGGGTTTTCAGTGTAAAACTGTAACATACACTGCAAAAAGTGACAATGCGAGTAGCTGCTTAAACCTGCAGAATGTTTCTTTGTGTAATGTTTCTCAAGTAGTCAGATGAAATATTTTTGTCTTGAATAAAACCAGTTATTTCACAGTTTGAAAGTTTTTTCAAGTATGCTTTAAGAATTTGTGTGAACGTTAAAAAAAAAGACATACTTAATGCATAGAGATATTTTGACATGTTTGATATTTATGTCAAGGTCAAGAAACTACATACAGTATACTAGCAAAAAGATCAGAGATGTCATAAAAAGAGAATGTGCCGGGGGTTTTAGTTTGTTGTGAATCACTGTTGACAGAATTGCTGGGGCAGCGTGATTAAAAATTGATAAGGAAACATCCATGTGCTCTGATCTTCCCTCACCATTTTAAGGGGGTTAGAAATACAGCACATATGGTGCTTTATCTCTCGATATCACAAGTCTTGATAAGCACAAGTCAAATGAAACTATGTTTTTGATAAACACGTGTAACATCTTTGAAACTAACTTAAACTTACTAAAAAATGCAGAACTATGGTAGATCTTAGAGAAGGCAGAGGAGGATTTTTACCCTCGTGAGCTCAACTGGGGCACAAACACATCAGTCGTGTCATAATCATAAGTACATCCTGTGAAAGCTACCATTCAGTAAATTTATAATGTGTAAATATACAATAAACACCAACAAGGTTAACACACTCATTGAACAAAACCCAACAACTGTTGCGAGTTTGTGTGTGTCGGGCCAGTTGCCTTACAACAAAAACCACATATATAAACAATGAAATAAATCATTCTCTGTATTACTTTTGCTTTAATACTACAAGTAGTTCATTGCGTACAATGCTGTGTTGTTTGTCTGTCGTGTAAAGGGAGTTTAGTGTTTGCTTTTATGAGGTACACATGGCAAAGTGCATGCAAACAGAAGAGTGTAATATGGTAATCAAATTAGCACAACACATCAAAGGTGTCCTGGCTTTTTACAGATCACAATTCACAACGGCAAGAGCCAATACAATAAAGGGCTTGGCAGCGTGAGCGATGATCCTGGCAGAGCAGTGTTCAGTGAAAAACATCATATCACTCTAAATCCACTTTCACATTAAGAACATCTTCTGAATATTTATTTGGGAATGCTGATGAGATGTCAAAAGCAACCATAACACCTTTGCTGATGATATGGGTTTTATATTAAGATGCAAATTCAACTTGATTCACAAAGGTTCAAAGGTTTGGAAGGATTGTTAGTGAACAATGAGATCATTTAAAATTGCTACAGTTGTCCGAAACTCACCAGTAACTTTTAATAATAATATTTACAAAAAATAAAAACATAAAACTGGTTAACAGATTTGCAAGTGAATAGACGGATATTTCATATATTCATATTGGTAAAATATGGACATAAACAGCATGTCCAGTGCATTGTATAATGCTTTCTAACTAATCATTATATTTATAATAAAGCTTGTTAGAATATTTTAAAAAGTGTTTTACAGCTACATTATTTTTATTTAAATTGATCAAAATTGACAGTACAGATGTTTTTAATGTTGCAAAAGATTTCCGTTTCAAATAAAGACTTTCTATTCATCAAAGAATTATGAAAAAAGTATGAGTTTCCACAAAACTGCTAAAAATTCAGCTTTGCCATCACATGGATAACAGTTTAAGCTACATTAAAATATAAAAAACATTATTTCAAGTTGTAATAATATTATTTACATATTTATATATTCATATTTGCATGCATCTGAACTACTCAGCATGTGTATAATGTTGTGAAAGTTGTTAATGAATTGTAAAATGTAACTGTCTTTGCAGCTCATCTAAGATATGACAGGTAAAAGATGGATGAAGACAATCAGTAAGTTCTACTGAACAGTCAAATGACTTGAGGATGGGTGATTTTATTAGTGTTTTATTATTTGCTAAGTATACATGTGTTGTAGCTATGTCATCTCCTGAATATTAAATAATATATGATACAACAGTTACCCCTATTACAAACAGAATGAGAGACCGTAAGAGAAATATGTTTTATTTTAGTTGTTTAAATGTACATTTTATCTATATCGATCACCGAATTGCTAGACAATACTTTACCATGTACTATATAGTTCCCCAGAATTTACAACAATTCATAGACATAGAAAGAAAGGCCAGCACAGGCTGTAATTTATGAACCAAGAATATTTTGGATCATATAATGTCAAAATCAGTGTGAAAATCATCCTTTAAAATTCTTGCGAGCACTTGTGTGCTGCATCTCGGTGAGATGGAGATGGACATGGAAGCGTGGACGTGGATCTGACAGCGGCCCTGCCGCACTAAATAATTGATTGGGCACTCAGCTGGCTCGGAAAACTTATTAACAGGGGAAAGGAAGCAGATGGTATGAAACTTGTCATCTGGCAAAACAATACCAAAAAAAGTAAGAGAAATTAACTCAAGCAGTCATCGCTCCCTACATTCTGCCACGCATCCCTGCTAACGTATGCACACATACTCCAGCGCTCCTGAGTGTGTCGTACAACACTCACAGGAGATGGGATTGCTGTCCGTATCACGGAGGTATTCCCTGTTCACATCTGGACGACTCATTCCTCGTGTCACCATTAAAGTTTCAGGCGGCGCGTGGCTGAAGATTCCGGGCGGTTGTTCCAGCTCCTGTTCTACATGCTCGGATCCCTGAAGAAGCACTGCTGGAAGGCAGCCATGGGCAACAGCGTGTCACAAACGCTGGATACGGAGTCTCCAGGTGCTGCCCTGGAAAAGACTCGTGTTCAGTTAGCACCTTGAGGGACTCGGAGCGTGTTCACTTTCTTCCTGCATGAAACAAATTGATTGTGTTACAAGTAGATTCATGTTCCTGTGAAGCACTTCTAATAGTCGAGGGAACTTCATAATGATGTTCTAGTACATTTTACGTAAAATAGCACAACAATTGCATAGCTTTTGTGCCAGAGGAGGAATTGAAACACTGTACCACTGGTGCATTGTGATTTAAGGCCTTCCTTTTAATTGCAATTCAGATCATGGCAACAGTTCATCTAAAGTGCTGGTCTGAAAAGAAAGCCAGCCATGATGCTCACCCCCCTCTGCTACTCCTAACCTTCACAGTAATTGCAATGCACTCGCTCAAGCACAGTTTGGTTTACACCCATCCACAATGGTGCTTATGGAAATATCTCAATGTGTGGCACACATGATATCTCTTAATTAAAGAATAATTTCAAATGTCCACAATGCTGCTTTTCATGCAGACATGAAATGGCTCTTCTTGTCCCGAGAGACTTGAAGTGGTGTTTTTATCTGACTCTGGCAAAAGTGAGCGTGTGTTTTCATTATGTAGTGGGCCACGAGGTTGCTAATGGATTTAGAATTTTTGATTGGCATGAGTGTTTTCTGCATGTACTGTATATGGTTTTTGTTCGAGTTGCTTTGAAAGCATGATGTTGTTCGCCTGCTTTGGGTATGCTGCTGTTAATTATGAATTCAAATATTATAAATTAAAAAGCTCTGGTGAGGGTTTTTTTTGTTTGTTTTTTTTTATTTTTTTTTTATTTTATCCTCATGTAAAATATAACCTAAAAAGGTATGATTTATCACCATGCGTTTTTTTCTTTCTGTTAATAGGAATTTAATAAGGTTGGTTTCTAATCACCAATATAAAGTAATCAACCGACCTCATCAATCCATATATACATCCTTCTGGAAATTAACACAAAAATATATATATATAATAATTTTTAAGTATTTATTGAGCTGTATGAGTGGTCAGGGACATGTCAGTCTCTCTCTCTGAGTTTGTGTAGATGAGACGTGACAAAAAAACGAGGGTCTCAGCATAGCAGGAAGCCTTTTAGCCCACTTATGAAAAAAAACAACATCAGCTGCAGTATTAGTAACTCTCTTCGGCTGCACCTTGAAGCTTCTGGCATTTTGACAGAACTAAGTTTTTTTTCCCAAGGTTATATATCCATCCATGCATTTGTACAGTAAATGTGTCAATTTTTTAATACCGGCAATTGTTAGAAAGTATTTCATTTAACATGCATACAACATCCCTGATTTAATGCCTCATGCATCACATTCCTTACATACAGTAATAATAGACTATAAGCTAACTATGAAAAGAATAATATAGCCTACCACTGTTTGGTGAAAAGCTGTGTTTCTTCCATCTTTCGACAGTATTTCTAAGAACACTATAATATTTTATAATAATTTTGTGTAGAACAAGCATATTGTGGTGGAGAAAAGGGAAATATTTGATATATGAAAAAAAAGGCCTACTTTAAAATGCTCTTTCTCATCAAACGCAAATGGGAACAGCAAACATGTGAGTTACTTTCAAGAACTGTTTAATCTGCAACAAAAAAAGGTAAATTAACTACTTTACACTGTCAGATGTTAGATCTAATATTGTTTAGTATTGTTCAGGTCACCCACAAAGACAAAACCATGAAATATAAACAAACATAAAAAGTTGTCTTTTTATGCCACTTTCCATAGTTCCGTATTGTTCAGTCCATGTGGGATACACGGCTATCCCACCTGGTCTCATAAACCATTTTATAAACCACTGCAGAGAAAATGGGAAAAGTTTCCCAAGACTTCCTGTGCAGGCTGCCATTAATTTCATTCACTTTAGAGGCAGGAATAGAGGAAGAAGCCCCAGTAATCTTTCACTATTTTCAGCTGTTTAATTTGTGGAAGTTACTATGGAGACTATCTGCAGTCTTACTGATGTAGCCTTTACTTAAAAGCTGTCATCGGGGGGAAGTCCATTTGTAAATTTGTCTCCAGCATACTCAGAGGGACATGCACAGCTCCCCTTACAGACTGTCTTAACTATTAGTCTAAACATAACATTTGTCAGCATGTCATTTCAGCACCTTAAAGCAATTGCTTCAAGATATTCTAACATGGCGTTGCAAGCCAGGAGGATGTCTGTGCTTTATCACCCTGCACTTGGACAAAAATCTTTTACCAGGCACCAAGTTACTGGACATAAATTAAACTTTGTCTAATATATCAGGATTTCGTTGTCTATTAAAGAGATAGTTCAGCCAAAAATGAACATGTGATTATTTACTCACCCTAACCTTCACTCATATCCCGGTCATTTTTAAAGTGAAAAAAAAACACAAAAACAATAAAATGACACAAAACATATTGCTTTAGAAGATGCTTCAAATTATTTATTTTTATTCACAGAAAAAAAAAATAATAATAAAACGTGGAACAGCATGAGGGTAAGTAAATAATGACAGAATTTCAGTTTCAGTTTTTTTAAGTAAGTTGAATGAATTTGTTTATGTTTATAAAAAAACAGCACACCTGTAATTATTTCAACAGGGCTTTTGCTTTTTGTGGAAAATAAATGCAGTAAAATGAATTTTAAAGTTTCTAAATCGAGAAGAACTGTCCAGCTGTAGACCACCTCCAAACCCTCACAAGCTATATGAGAGGATCAAGACAACGTTCATTCCCATCACTCCTCTTATAGCCAGTTGTTATGTCTCAAATCCAGCTGTTGCTTTCATCTTGACATGGCTTTGAGACTAGACAGCAGCATACTCGCCTGACTTAATCTATTGCCATCCATTAGTCTAATATAACCTTAATACTGTTGTTTGTTATGGATATGTAAGACATATAAAGCATACTGTACATATGTTATTTAGTAAATAAATTGCCTTTGGCATTTCTGTAATGCAGTCCACCTCAAATAAACATTTGTCTTTATTTCTAAAAGAGCAATGCAAAATGTTATAAAATTTCATTAAATGAATGTTTACTATGTAGATAATATTCAATAACATAATAATGTAAAATATTCCATATAAATTGTGCATTCATCTTAAGATGATATAGATATAAAAGACAGATGTCCACAGTTGCGAGTAGAAGTGTAAGATATTAAGAACCTATCAGTAAAAGCCCAGCACTATCATTCAGTGTTCCATTTGACATTTCAGATTCAACAGTCCTGTGCACATATACATAATTACCCCAGCAGTAATAGCGGTTCTGCATTAACCAAACACCATTTCCAGCTGCATCAGCCATTTTCACTTTGAATTTTCTACTTAGTCTGATGGTCTGATTTTGAATCAAATGGGAGAAACACTCTCGACAAATGCAAATGCATAAGATTAAGGCACACCGGACACTCAAGGACCATAACCTTTTAGTGTTATTCTCATATTTTGAGTTTTAAATGAGCTCATTTTAACTAAATTTAAAAGAAACTGCACAACTTTGTTGAACTTTGAGGTTTACATTTGAGGTCATTTCCATTTAACGCATATTTGAATTGCAGATTTGTTCTGTGTACGTATCTGCTTATATATATATATATGCATCTATTTAATAAAGATTAATAATAACATTTAATTCTCTGTTGCATAATCAGAGAGCTATAATCACTAATTAACACAGAGCTTTCATAAAAGTACAAACATTCTGCCCTAAATCATTTAGTCAACTAAACAGTAAGTTATAAAGGCTAATGTTCTTTATTTATCCTCAGCCTCAAGTGCAATCAATTAATCTGCATGAATAATAATCAAGTCAACTAATTATCCAGAGGAGAAGGATTAGCCTTTCTCTGACACTTAGGAGACATGTTCTCTCAAGTCTGCTTTATCAGACATAATCAATATCCAAATTTCCAGAGATGAATTGGTCATCAAGCAATGTCTCCCTTTTGTTTATAATATAGTGTATAATTTTATTTACTGAGATAAAAATGTATCTATAAATGTGTACAAAGGTCCTCCCTTCCACAATATAATTTAATGTGCTATGTCTCATCCAGTTTCTTTTTTATTATTAACAATAATATTTTTGTCCTGTTTAGGAGGGAGGAGATATTTTGTGTGTTTTTGTGTGTGTGACTGCATCATTCAGTGATGACCTCACTGGCATTCGTATTTTGTTAAGGCCCATTGTGTGAGATGATTTTCTGTATAGATGGAAGCAAAAAACCGCATGTAAGGTTCTCTGAAAACCAAGTGCTCTGAGAGGTGTGGGGATATTGTACACAAAACAGACTCAGGGGTCATTCTCAGGTTATCAACGTTAAAACCCACTGCAATTTTTCTCTCTTTCCCAGGCACATGCATCTTCTATTCATCTTATCGGCTTTAAGAAACTGTCACTATTTGCATTGTAATTTGACACATAAAGGAGGGGGTTGAAAATGTAAGATTCTTATACAAGGTATTTCAAGTATGGAAATCATGGGAATCTACCGTATTTCATCTTTGGGAATCAAATTATATATACACTCTAAGATAGAGAGATAGCAATGCTAAGCCTGACAGTCACATTACAGGCTGACAGTGAAAATGGTCCCTACGTGGTACGTCTCCTGTCACTGAACAATGTTTCAGACCATTCCCAAGGTAACAATCATATAGATGGATTCACCTAAACTCAAGGCTACTTCTCTTTGATTTAATAGGCTTTGGATCTCTTCTTTAGCTTACTAAAGTATCCGTCTCAGTTTAATATATGGGATTCAGATGAGTCTTGGATGTTTGCCTTTACATTAAGCAGCTCTTAAAGTGCACACAACATTTGTCCTCGTCGGCTTAAAAATGTACAGCATAATCTAAAAATTCCTCACAGCTGTGATCTGAATCTGAACATGTAGAATGTTTGGACAAATGACACATTCAAATTTAAAACGCATATCTCAGATGCTAATGATAATAGAGATGGTAATTATTCTGAAGTTATTCTGAAATGCAAACTAGTGGGTGTTATATTAGGATTTCTTAAGCAAATATTATGTTGTTTCATACATTTCTATTAGCTATTGGTCACACCGCTAGCAGGAATCTGATGCTTGAAAAACAGCTTTCTTTACATTACTGAATTGTTAAGCATTGGTGATCATTAAGAATGTTCGAAAGATGCCCATTGACAAAAAACTCCCACTAAGCAAGCCCTTGTAGCTTGTAACATTGTCCAAAACATGATAATTAAAGCATTTTTGGTCAAAGTAGGAGCAACAATAGCATCTTTAATAACAGAGCGTGTGCATGGGATGTATTTGGCTGACTTCAGAAAGAAAACCCAAAACACATAAATATGAATAATTATCTCAATTATTCTCATGGACCTATTTTTTTATATAAAGGGTTTTCAATCAACAACAACAACAACAACAAAAAAACAGCAACAACATAACTAAGCCCCCTACACCCCCACCCAACCCCATCCCATCACCCCACTGTCCCTGTCATATTTAGATCAGATTAGCTGTCCCTTTTTGCTGTCTGTTGTCTATCCTGCTTATAGTGTCCATTGTCTGACACCAATATTTAGTCTGCTTTGAGGTCTACGGCATCAGGAGGTCACTGTGAAATTTCTGTAGAAAGACATTGTTACACATTTGCAAAAAGTTTTACAATTATTTCCAACAGCAACTTTAGTTTCTGTGTCGCTATTTATTTAGCCTAATATTCTGCTGTACTAAATACAATAAGCCTACATAAGTAATATATAAATCAGGAACCACATCTTCATTTTCCAATGAAATGTTCTTTTGAAAAGAGCATTTCACTATGCATGCTTGAAAAGTAACGTTTATTTTATGTAATTTCCGAGCAAAAAAAGGGCAGTCCGTGATAACATTTCGGTTGGATTGTGAATCTAACGCAGAAGGGCATCTTGATCTGTGCCCCTTTTGTCATAAGCATTGTGGCCGCCTGGATGCTTTCAAGCAGCCGAGTTTTCGTGATCAGATTATGAATTGTACTTAATCCTCCCCGATCTGCCGACGTCTTTCTTGGTTCAATATTACTAATGTACATTCTATTGGCTGCTTTTGACAGATGTCTAGATCTCCCTCAATCCGATTCCACATAATACTTTCACTGCCATTAAATCCACACTGGTGGCCTCTTTGGGATCCGTGCTATCCGAGGGCTGGCAGTGATACTTGTACTGTCCGGGCTAGATGTGCTTGGACCGGGGCATTGCTTGATATTTTCCGCTGTGATGCATGCGTTTGCAGACTCAGCGTCTTGCTTTTAGCAACGCAGTGATTTCCAGCATTTTGCGCAAATCGATAGGAGGGAAACATAAATCTTCCAGCATGTCAAGACGAATGTAAATAATGGTTCAAATGGAACAGAACATGTACACGTTCCTTTTCTTATGCGGTCGTAGAAATATAAAGAAAAACGATTGCAAATATTAGAAATGTTTAGCATTTTCTAAACCTGCTAAACATAAATGTATAGGCTACTTTATTATTGGTGTTGTTGTTAATTTATTAACAACAGCTAATATTATTTCTAAGGTTATTAATAAGCTACTATTATTTTATTAAGTTTATTATTTAACAGTATGTAGGCTAACTAACAAAAGTTATTGCTAGTAGTAGCTATATTATTAATATTAGTAGCCTACTTAAAAATCCTGAGCGAAAATACTAGCCAGACTATGCACACTTTACATGTTATTCATTTAATAGCCATTCTGACAGCATCGACCTTAATTTTAATTGTCCTTTAAGTGTCTAAATTTATAAAAAAAAATATTATAATTTATCCCTCACAAGTTACACTATTCCACCCTGTTATATCATAATATTAGTCTACGCGCGCTCAATAAAGCCGTGCCTGCTTTAATAATATATCTAGCCTAATATAAAATAAATAAAAAAATTACTGAATTAAATATGTTCAAAAAATTATTACAAACGATTTTTGTGTGTGTGTGTGGAAATTCAAAAGGAAAAAAAGACTCCTATTATCAAATATTGATATCTGTTATGTTTAAATAGCCTAATGAGACGCGTGCCCTGTCAAAATATATCTAGTTGCTATTTCAAAATGCAGGGAAAATACACAACATGATCTTTCATGATTTTTTCACATATTCAAACATTTTTGCAATAATATCAAAACAAATGAAGCACTCTGGTAAAAAAGTATTAAGTCATTTTATGCCATTTTAATTAAAAAAGTTTCGTGCGTAGCCTAGGCTATAACACGAATTGAATAAGGAAAAAACTAAAAGCGCGTCTTTACTAAAAAAAGCGAACAAAATCTCGAATAATAGCCTATGCAAGATGAAGAAACGAAGAGCTCCCCAACTCAGATTGAAAATCTCTACTTTCTCTAGAGGCAGTCATACATACTGTGATAAACGGGAGTCGGTTTGGCTGGCTGTCCTCCTGTTTTCACAAATGTCCCAAAGAGTCGTTGACAAGTCGTCTTGTACGGACACATAATTTGTGTCATGTGCAGGTGGCCGATTGTGTGATATCCGACAGGAGCATCTCAATGGTGAAGTCTCACTCCAATTAGGGTCCCCTTTAAGAATTTCATGTTAGCCAGACGTGAAAAGCCACCAACCGCCAACATAAAAACAAAACATGTAAGGCATAGAAATATCTATTTTTTTCCCGCCCATTTACAGCCTTGAGTTTAATGTAAATGAACGCAAACAGCAATGACTCAGTGCAGAAGAAATGTGGGTTTTGGGTGACAGTTGTGTCTGCGTGTGAGCAGCCTGTGTCATGTAGTAGACTAAGTGCTATATTTCCCCCTGGTCAGAAAGGCAAAACATTAAGAGAAGGTGTTGTAACAATCGATTTTGGCGTGAATTTTCTTGATGTGTGTTGTCGAAATGAAAGTCTAACTGCAACCTTATTACTAAAAAGCAGATTGGGTGTTATTAGTTTGTTCATAAGCGTGAACTCTTCTGCCATCTAGCGATCAAGCAAACAGAGAATGCCTTGTTAAGTTATTATAAACTACTCTACTGCCATCTAGTGTGCTTCTGTAGAACATCGTCTGAAAATGTGCACTAGTCTGCTAGTATGAACAAGTCAGCTCTCTAGAAGTTATCATCTATAGCCCTCGAGAAAATGTACATTTACTAGCTGATTTGGAAAAGAAGTGACTAAAACTTATGAATTCAAAACTGGAGTTTTGTAGATTTGATCATATTCTTGGAAACATTACAATCGTGGAGATAATTTTGTCATTTGGATTTTTTTTTTTGGTATAATGCTGGGTTTTAGTCTTTATATTAAAAGGACTGATTATTAAGGAATGCGGGTCTTTGGCGGTGTTAAGGGTTTGGTGGTATTCTTGTGCAGGCAGGTGGTTTCCAGTGATGCCTTGATGTTAGCTGGTGGGCCTCTCTAAAGATGTTTTGCTGGAGACAAGGGTCTCTCTAATGATATATCTTTGAGGGGGAGGGGTTTCCGGCAATGAGTTAGTGGACTTCTGATGGATGTGGGGGTAATGCTGTTGAAAGGTTTAATGATGTCCTATTTCCAATATTGTGTATCATGCTCAAGTACATTTTGTATTTACAACAGCTCTGACTAAGTGTTTGTTTGTTTGTGGATGGTGAGCAAAGTGCACATTTAGCTGGTTTGTACAACCTGAAGGGACATGATGACAATTATTTTGAGGAAAATTTCACATCCTGTTGTTCATTGACAGAACTGGGTTGCGTTTCCCAAAAGCATCCGAAGCTTAAGTGCATCGTAGACCCATTGAAACCATATATAATATAATAAATTATCTGTGAGGTATAGTTGACAAATAAAATTGGACTGTGTCCTATGGGGTGACATAGCAAAAATGTAGAAGAAAAAAAAACTTAACATACAAATAACATGAGAAAAATTTAGGCATGAGAGAGGTTTATCTTCAGTGTTAGAGTTTTTTTTTTTTTTTTTTACATTTTTGCTGTCACACCATATGTCAACTACCCATATACACATTCTGGCGACACCTGAGACTTATTTTACATCTTGTCAAAAGGGGAATAACAGGACCCTTTTAAAATAAAATGTGAATGGGCTTAGGGTGGGAGTGGTGATGGATGGTGGTGATCCATCCATCTGTCTATTCTCCAGACTGCTTGTCCTCCACAGGGTCGCAGGACACACCAGACAGATAACCAGTCCATTACAGGTGAGCTAAATTTGACAGCCATAAGTATTCTCAGATGAGCATACAGTAATCTCTTTTGTCAGATAAAAATAATATGCAAAATTTTACGCAGGCACAGCAGAGTCTAATCATTCCCTAGTTCACAAGAGAGGAAGATCACTTGATCACTGGGAAGGAGAGTAGGACATTTATTATTCCTGTTGGAATAAGGTCTTTGTACCTGAATGGCCCTCTGACTCCCTCTTGTGGTGTAAATGTTTTTCTATTTTATTATTAGTGAGTGCGTCGTCTACTCAATGAGGAATGCATATATTTTCACTGTAACTTGTTTACTTTATTCAAAGTTGGCTACACTACTTTTGATATTATTACAATCAGGATGGACTATTTTCTAAATGGCTGTCGTTTGCAGCATTTTTTTCAATAGCCTACTTAAGTAGACTCGGGAAGAAAATGTAAACATATTAGCCTACTTTTAGCGCTTGATTCAGTCACGTGCAGTTTACTCCACTGATCTTGCCTATATATTGTCGTTTCAATAAAGATACGGGCCAGTGTAGCCGATAAATTATCATGTTAAGTGAGTAGAATTACCTACTTTATTTTAAAATATATATATATATATATTTGAAAGCCTTGTCTTTATAATATTAAACCCTAACGTTAACTGCAAAATATTGTTTTTGACACCCGCGTCTGTTAACCCTGGCCGGGGGCAAATAGGGTAGTTTTTTTCCTTTTGGGCGGGTTTTGAGGCGGACTTGGGCTGTTTTTTTTTTTTTTCTCTAGGACCTGGCAACCCGATACTGATTACTTCCTGCTTGAAAAAGTGAAACAAACTGCAGCTTGTGTACATTCAAAAAGTGTTAACAGTGTTCTGAGTGACACTATGATATACTGGACCAAACAAAAAGCGCTTCAACTTGTACTACTCTATTGAAAACAACGGATAACGTTACTGAAACAAACTTCTTGACGGTTACGGTAGATCTGGACTAGTTTTGTTCCCACTTGATATTGTTTTGATTTCCCTGACTACTGAACGACGCCATCGGTGGAGATAGAGATGAGCCTGCCACAGGTGAGTTTGCTAAAACCCTGTCAACGATATTATTTATCATTTAAGGATTTAATGTCAGGACTCCAGTTAGATAAATTACTTACTTGCTACTATTGCTGTTTATTAGTGTCTTTAGACGTAAGCTGTCCGTTCTTTAAAAAAGTCCTGATTTTAAAACAAATGCAGATACCCTGTTAATAAACCAGCTATGGTTATTATTTTCGAATTCATTGCAGATACTGACTGCAGTGAGACTAACGTTACGCCTGCCAAATTCAGATTCAAGCAAAAGCAAAACTGTTAAACACAAACACGAAGATGTGAATGGTGTTGCCAGTGGGTCGTTTCGAGAGGCTGAAGATGCGTATAGGAGTATAATTGTGCAAACAAAACGTGATGAAAGTAGGTATCTAAGACAAGAGGAGAGACCAGCTCAAAGTAACTCCCTAGTCGAACCAGTTAAGGTTGATGGCATTGTTATGGATTACATTGAAAAAATGAAATCCAAGGAACTTGACATAATTGAAAAAAGGAATGCAGTTATCATAAAGCGAGAAGATAGATATGTGACCTTTTGGCCTATGTCTCCATCTGGTAAGAGTGTTTACGCTCAGTTTGCACGAGAACAGTTTATAACATTGTATCAAAAGATTGCAATGGGGCTGCAAACCAGGACACACGATTACAGTCGAGGAATTATTGCGCGTTGCCAAGCAGAATTTCCAGAACTCCTAATCACTTGTAAAGATGAAAGACGATTGCAACTGACTGGCAACTTCATTAGCCTTGAAAGATTTGAGACATTTTCGAATGGGAGTACATGGACACATTCACACTACCAAACCCCAAATGAAACAAAAGTCAATAACACACCTTACAAGCAAACTGTGAAACAACAGAAATCAGTAGACCAAGCCAAAGATGAGACGTGTCCAATTTGTTTGGAAACACTCAAGGTATCTGAATCCACAGCCTTGCCTAAATGTAAACACAGATTTTGTAAAGACTGTTTGGAGAGAGCTTTCCAGGTGAAACCAACTTGTCCAATATGCGGAGAGATATACGGCAATCTTACAGGGACGCAACCAAAGGGAGGGAGCATGACTGTCTCATCGGACAGGTCCTCTCTACCTGGATATGAAAAATATGGTACAATCATAATTAGTTACCATATACCAAGTGGACGTCAAGGGGTGAGTACAAATGCAATTAAGTGTTAGACATTCTTCTGCTTTAAGCTGTTTGTTATGACAACAATCAATTACACAATTGAAATGTTGCATTTTGATTACCTCATACTCTGCAGGATGAACACCCAAACCCAGGCATGCCGTACCAGGGTGTGTCCCGCATAGCTTACCTCCCTGACTCAAAAGAGGGGAATAAGGTACTGAAGCTTCTGCAGAGGGCATTTGGCCAGCGACTCACTTTCACCATTGGACGCTCATCTACCACTGGACAGAACAATGTGGTGACCTGGAATGACATTCACCATAAGACCTCTCGTTATGGAGGGCCAACCAGGTGAGTACACAGTTTGGAAGTCGCCTTCTCTGAGACAAGCCCTTTTATTTTTAGCACTGTTTAATTTACAGGTGTTATCATAAGTGTTGTAATGATGTTTTCTTCTTTGTAGTTATGGTTACCCAGATCCAGACTACCTGAAACGAGTACAAGATGAACTGAAAGCAAAAGGAATTGATTAATTGTACAGTCTGAACCTTGTGATCAGTGGTAAAACACTATTCTTACAACCAGTAGTCATGTTAAAAACAAGGACAATTATAAAGTAATATTGCAGTCTTGTGATCACTAATCAAGGTACAGCACTTTTCTTTCTTAATGTTTAACACAGTTTTGAATGTACAAATCTCATGAAGCAGTATAATAGAAACCAAGGGCCACTCAGTGCATTTTTGCATTCCACTGTACTACCTTTTCATTGTTTTAACATTGTTTTTACACGGAGATGTTTGAACATTGCTTTAATGTGTGACTCAAAATGCCCCTAAGAAAATCTAGTAATATGATGTTATGTATGCAGTATACCTTGTTTGTGCTTTTAACGTAAACTTTATAGTTTCATGTCAATATGATAGAGGATCAAATCAACAGAAATCAGTTTTACTTTAAAAATAATCATTGCTATATTATATTGTGATTATTATTATTTTTTTTTAAAGGATGAACATGCAGTAAAATTAAGTGTCATGTAAGTGTATAGAAAGTCACCATAAAGCCTCAGCGGCAAAAAAAAAAAAAAAAAAAACTCAGCAATGCAACCAGTGTTCAAGAGAAACTTTAATCAAACCAAGAAGTCATTTTAGTAACACTAAACCATTCCCATTGGAATCAGGCTTATTAATATTAACTGATTTTTTTTCCTCTGGGTCATTTATTGTTTACCTTTGTTTCGATTTTTGTGGGTTTTAGTATTAAAACCTGGGTGAAAGATGCAAAAATGGACATAAACTTCATTAATTAAATTCAAATGCTTCTTTATCAAGTATTGTTTTTTTCCCTTCTCAGAAAGATTCTACATTGCAGAAAGATTTACTGGTATTTAGGCATCAAATAATAATAATAATAATAATCGATGACTTACCTGGTCCAAGCGTCCAACTTGAGTCAATTATTAGCCTGTTCTAGCACTGATTTACAGAGGCACAGCTAAATTAGTAACATATTACATTTTATGAGAAAAACAGCAGTAGGAACACTGGAATAATTTGTATTTGTGCTTTAGAGGACAGACACTTGATGAAATGGCTGATCTATTCTACAACTTTACACTGCTTTTCCCCTCATAAAGATATTTTGACTACACCTTAATGCTGTCAGCAGCCATTTTGAAGTTGCTTGTTGTGCACTGGACCAAGTGTTTCATGGTTGTAACAAAAAGGAATGGCTCTTACGTATGGCTCTGGATCAAAGGTGAGTGAGGCTAGTAAGGCTGCAGACTTCTGTGCATGTACTGATATTCTGCAGTATTTAGGGTTTTACATGTGATTTCAGTTAGAAAGAAAAAAGACAAAAATGTCTGAATTATTGGCAAATCTGAATTTAATGAACATAAACAGATACATAAGCTACTATTTCCATAACTTGTAAAAAGCCAAAAAGCTTGATCCGTTCGCAAAATAAGGAAAAAGTAAAAACGTACTACAGAAAATATTTGGCCTCCATGTTGCTGTGGCATTATTTACACTATATACAGTATTTTCATATATGACAGTACTGTCATTTTTGCCATTAAATCCTTATCGATAAGGCACCAAATGCTAAGTAGCATGATCCTTTTTTTACCAAATTGTGCGGAAAATGTACAAAACTATACAAATAGACCTATCACATATGAACATGGTCCATCACAATGAAAAAATATAAACAAACAAAAATAAGTTGCTGTTAAATGTTTTGCAAGTTATGAGTGTACATGCATGTAAGAACTACCCCCATCTTGATCCTTGAAAGATATTTAAACAATATTTATTAACTGATTATAGATAGTGGATTTGAAAGAAGAATCAATAAAATGAATCTGATTTACATCGTTTTTTAGTAATGACAAACTTGACAATGCGTAATTATTACGTAAACTTTCACTTTAGATTTAATGTAATATTAAGCTGTTGCCATTCAATTGAAACTATAATGGAGTCAATGGAATATATTGCAAGTGAACATCATGTGAATTTACCAGTATTTCAGAGTCCCATGGAAAAATACAAAATACTTTTCTGCACACAAAATAGCCAATACCACATATTTAATGTGCCCATATTTTAATAAAACCTATAATTCTGCCCATAAGTGAGAAAAAAACCGTTGAGGTGCTACATCTCGACTTTATGTAAAAGTTGCATTTCCTCGTATAGTATTTTTCATACAATTGAATTGATTTTAACCGAACGCGTCACCTTTATGCACATACTCCTAATACCTATATTGGGTGATCATTCTCAAAAAAAGATTTAGTGATTTCAATGATCGAAAAATTTAATGTTTCGAAAGTAAAGTTAACAACCACACAGGTGTCTAAACATCACTATAAAGAATTGCAAAAATTGAACAGAATACTCACACATTTGAACCTTCTGTTAATACATTACAATGTATAAACAACAAGCAGCAAACACTTATTCTGCCTTAAAATCACCTTACAAAAAAGATTTATATTGAAATATTCAAAGACATTTTACAATTGGGTGCCGATTTTTGTCCATTATCAAAAAATCTGAAAACTTAAGGAAAGCAGCATGCATCTTATGTTTAGTTGTCGCTGCCGAATATATAAATTCTTTCCGTTTTCTTGTGTTTTTAATCGTACTTTTTTCATACTTGGTATAGTCACTCATAAATGAAAACGTTACAGCAATACTGTACGTTTAAAATGACGATGTTTATGAAGTGGCAGGTTCAGTACATCTGGGCAAATTTTAAACTGAGGCCTTTAGAAATTGTAAACCGACAGCTACTTTAAAGTAGCAGAAAATATTAGCTGTAGCACAGGGATTTTGTTTTTAAACTACACTCATCAAAGCTCTCCATTAGCTGTAAATGCAGTCAACATCAGGAGTTGCTCGCTTGTGTTCAGCACTGTCAAACAATAAATACGTCTGTCTTTCAAAGGCATTTAAGATTATATGGAAGTTTGAAACAACTATCATACATTAAGAAAAATAAAGTGCATATACAGTAGACACCTTTTGTATACACAAATTAATGTACTTTAACAAGTACAACTCTTAGTAAACAAGGTCAGATGGCGCATATCCTCACAGGAATATTGTATTTTCTCCAGGAAAGTCTCAAAATACTGTATTCTTCAAAGTGTTTCATTTTTTGTATTCTTTACAAAAAATAAGTAGTCTATCTGTTGAACTGAGAGACATACCATGCTCTTTCAAAATGTACCTTGTATTTATAAACTTAGCAAAATGGTAATAGTTTGAATAGCCAGTGTAAATACGCATGTATCCCAGGGGAACAGTAGAAATAGTGTATTCTGAAGACTGCGAATATGCTTCTTGTTTTTTGTGTGTGTATTTGTGGTTACCAAAAATACATGTGGAATTGGCCTCCTACGCTCAAATGTCCAGCTTTGGGAAAGAGGTCAAGGCAGCGGTATTGTGTTCAAACTCTTTCATCCAGTAGCCGTTTGATTGCCGATGACTCGCAGGATCTCCCTATGAATGCCAGGGTCCTGTGTGTTTATACTTGTGTCACCTACCTGTCCGTCCTCATAACTAGTTCGCAAAAAAAATAAAAACAGAAGTAGACTTTCAGATCAATTTAAGTTCAGTACTTCTGCTAATAACAAATTCGGCTTTTTTATCTTCTGATGGAATGAATGCATTCAATATGTGAAATACACAGTCAATGTGTGCTGAAATAGACATGAATGTACTTACACAAAGAAAAAACGTGTGCAGACATGATCTGTATTTGGAACTACCCAGATGTCCCCATGCTTGTGCAGGTCTGGAGATGTAATAACTGTTTTATATATATAAAAAAGAAGTGATTATTAACATGATAAAGATTGCAGATGATGGTATAAATCTTTGTTAAATGCTTACCTTCACATAAGGCTATGCATTTCAGGTTGCGGCTCTGCAGAAACTGCGGGTTCTGACCTTTCTTCTGTGACTGAAAGCAAAAAAAAAAAAATGTGGATCATGTCCTTACAGGCATTCTAATAATGACTGTCAGGTGATTGGGGGGAAAAAAAGTAGTAATACTAAAAAAAAAAAAAATACCTGCAAATGAATATTGGACTTGTTGGCAGCAGTTTCATCTTTTGAAGCAACTTTCTGCTGTTTTTTATTCATCCCTGTTCCACAAAAAGCCACAGTTATGTCAAGCAATTATACATGTTTTTGCATTTTTTGCATATATTTATGTAGAAAGTACAGAGGTTTTGCTCATAAAGGTTTTAAGACCTGAGTAGCCAAAGGATATGCTTGATAATGGACTGAGATAGATTCCAATCCCATAGATAGCGCCATGTAGCTGCAAACAAAACAATGATTCAGTATGGCATTGAGTTAAATCACTGCAAACCGTTTTACTTCTCAAAAGGTGAACTATGTTTGCAGAAATACCCAGTAACCTCATACAGAACACAACTGGATTTAAAAACTTTTATATTTAGTTTTATTTTTTGTTGTAAGAAACATCCAGTGAATAAACCTCTTAAGTTCCTTCTTACATAAATTTAGAGATGTGGTGTAAAAAGGTCAGTGTACATCAGTCTTCTCAGATGTTTAAGAGGTTTGCATAATGCATAATGCATGTATGTATACACTATTACATCTTACTACATCTATTTCCACTATAAAAAAAAACAGCTTCATCCACACTTCATCTCAGCTTGTTTTCTATAAAAAAAAAATCTTTCCCCTCAACCCTTTTTATGATCGGTCTCTTTAAAGAACCAGACACCGTGGGTAATGCATCTGCATCATAATTAGATGCAAGTACCTGAAGCCTCGTGTTTGATGCCACGACCAAACCATTCCTCAAAATGGAGTGCCAGTTTTCTATGTGTGATCCACTGAAAGAGAGAGGGAGAAAGAGCCAATCAGTTTGTCTTTTTAAAACTGGAAATTCAACAACCAGTGTTCTCAATTCAGCAAGAGACTTGACGTGTGTACAGCTGTGGCTTTAATTAGATTTGTGCAAAAGACAGATTTGAATTCTGTGACTCCTTCCAAATACAGCTTGCTGCACAGTTGAATAACAACTGAACTAGTTAAGACAGCTGGAACTGGTTTCCTTTTATTGTGACAATGAAATGTACTTCCAAATTCAGAATATGTATTATTAGTGGACATAATCACAATGCCATAAAGCATTTGAAGTAAGAAATGATTGCTTTTCTGTTATGTCTTGCAGTGCAAACCAGGCTTGTGGCACCTACAACATTTGTTCAGCACACCCACAGACCATTCACAGACTGCCTGATTCACAATGCACACAAAACAAGAATGGACAGATACTTTAATATACTTAGAGACCAGATACAACACATTTTACTTGTTGTACCCTAATTATTCATTTTGTAATGATGTGCGTCAGATTTGCAGTTTCGTAGGTAAATGCTGTATTAGGTGTTTAAAATGGAACTCACTGGAAAGCAAAGGTACTCCCAAAGAGGCCTTTGGCAGCTCTAAAGTTGGATTCTTTGGCTGGCGGACTGCTGAGCAGGAGGAACTGATGGGGTGTGTGCATGAACTTCAGTTGCTGTTGTGAGGGAAAACAAAATGTAAGAGCATACACTTAAGATGTTAAGCCTTAATCATTTTCTCTGCTTGAGACTGAGATATTGAAAAGTTCCTCTGAATTTAAAACTTTTCAGGAATCCCACGGGTCACGGGAATCCCGCGGGATGGGAAACAATATCGCTACGAATCACGTGATTGGGACGGGACAGGAAAAAATGTCATCGGGAGTGGGCGGGACCGGGAATAGTAATGATACCCAACTTTATACACAAATATACCTTTTATATAAATAAACTATAAACACTATATTTTAATTCTGAACTCAATTCTAGTTGCCCTGTCTAGTGGCTGCGTGAATGACGCAGACCGTGACGGACAGATCGTTAACGGCTGGTCTATGTGGTAATACGGGTAATACACACTATCCCTGCGTCCCAATGTTCATACTATCCATCCTAAATAGTATGTGAGACTGCAATAAGTGTGTCCCAAAGCATAGTATGTTGAAAAGAGTTATGCCAAAAGTCCCTGTATGGTCTACTATTTCAGGTCGATTTTTGAAGTGTGGTTCCGTGCACACTCTAATGCAGGGGTTTACAAAAAGGGGTCTGAGAGTTACTAATAATCAACATTTAAAGTGGTAAAAACGATTTATTTATTGTTATCCGTGTTATACTTCATCTGCAACAGCAATGTGAACTTTTATAAACATCCATTTGGTCGTTAACTTTTAAATGCATCATTATGCAGAAAATAGCAGAGTTCTCTGCATAAAAGACCTGCGACTGGCAGATCAACGATCTACTTCTTTTTTCTCCAATACGGTAGGAAGTTAAATGAAATGAAATGTGGAGGATGTTAACTGTGACAAGATGATTGACAGGCCAGTTTACAGTGACGGTGCGTGTAACAGATGCGACATGAATGGTCCGTTAAAGACGCAGTTGTGTGACGTGATAATATGTCCCAAAGCTTGCCTACTCTTCTACACAGTCAAAAGTGTGTACATTTTCTTCACCAAAAGAGTACATACTTTAAGAGCGTAGTATAAGTAGGCACATTGGGACACAGCATATCATTCGTTGACCTCAAATATGGCTTTTCATCTGAAAGATGTATGTAACTTTACATGGCCACTCAATATATATATGATGTTAACCTAGAGAAATATGCGCTATTGAAATGTTTGTGTGGAGAGTAGAAGCTGAATAGCGAGCTCGTTGCAGGACAGGGCCCGGTGCGCTCACTTGCTCTTAAAATCTTCGTAATTTTTGGTCATACAGATAAAAGTAGCCTAATACATCTTTCGAATCTGTAAAGACTCTACGTTTATTTGTGTACACTCAGAATAACAACCAAATGTTGCGCTTTAAAGCAAACAGGGTGTGCTTTAGGTTTCTGAGCGAGAAACTTTCTTAACTCCATCTTTGAAAAATATATCTATAGAGAGTGAAATGTCTACTTTCAAATGAAAAAAAAACAAAATTCAAATAGAAAACGTGTGTTAGCATGGATGATTTACATAAAATTTAATGTGTGCAATGTAGCCTACACTGTGCATAAACTGGCTTTCAGTTCAATATAATAACAAAAAACTACATTTTGGGTTTTTATTCAACTAAGGTGGGCACGCTGTGATCTGTACAATATTTTTTACTGTAACTGACAGATTTCGGCCAAAAGAAATTAATTTAAAAAAAAAATTAAAAAAACAACGGGAGTGGGAGAGAATGGGAGTAATTCTTCCGGGAATGGAACAGGATGGGATTTTCCCCGTTTTTTTGTGGGATTGGGACGGGAGAGGTTTGAAAATGCACTCCCGTGTGACCCTCTATACAGAAGAACTGAAAGATGGTTTCTAAAGTAGTCATGGTTCTCTTAGGGAGGTGATGCCAGTTAGTCTAACCTAGGGATGGGCGAACTTCCCAAAATATCAAATCGCGTTCATGTCACACAAAACCACGATCTTCCCAATTTTGAGATGTACTATTGAGGATATCCAGCCAATGGCTTATCTGTTTGAACAACACAGTATCTCACTAAACAATCAAAATGGACATTAAAGCTAAACTTTTAAACATTAATATTTTTAATATTTTTAACATTAAAGTTAAACTTTAAAACACTGCATCACTGTATGAAACAAATATACACTGATTCTTATTCAAATTATACAGCGATTTAGTCAAGAGCAGTGAGTGATTTTCTCTGTCTTTTTTTCTTTGATTAACATTAATGACACAGACAGGAGAAGGTTTATTAGGATGCTGTCTCCTTAAGATAAAATGTACAGCTCTAAGGAACAGGCTCTTTCCCAATGTGCTTTTAATAACTCTTTAAAATAAAGCATGACCCACAGTAGACTGCATTTTACAAGTCACATTACATAATTGGACTGATTTGGACATTGAAAAACCTGACCCTAAAATTTGATTTATTGCACAACTACTACTAGCTCACTTTGAGTTGTTTTTTTAAATACGACACCACATATACAAGACATGATAGAGACGTGTGATATAATTTGACAAGCCACAGTCATCTACTAGTAGGCAGTCATTGCTGTAGTTTTAACATTATTATGAGGACATAAAAGATCATGAGCTCTATGATTTGCTTGAGAAGCAGATTGTAGACGTCTTCAAGATCGATCACCCCAAGTCTAACCCTGCTCATCTTAATCTAGATCTCAGAAATGTGCACATTCTTGTCGCATTTGATAGCAGAAATATTCATTAACATCATTACAAATGCTTAATAAGATAGATACAAGAAGACTTACTCTAGTAACAGGAAGCTTCACTATGTGTGATCTGTTACTGGAAATCACCCTGTGAAGAAAATGGATTTATTAATCACGTCATATTCCCCATAAGGTTTGCAACCCTCCACTGCAGGACTATAGATGTAGTTAAATATATGAGTAATAGCTCATCACATGATCATAAAGATGGATGTACACACTCTCCAAGACTATGTAATCGGAGCTGTTAGGAGAGCTCACCATCACATTTACACATCGTTAAAATGCAGGAGTGGAGTAGATAATGACTGAAATGTCATTCTGTCATACCACTGCAGCAGTGGGTGAGCCAGGGGATCATGCTTGTCCATTTGTTTCTTTATCTCTAGGTATGGAGCCTGTGCAGAGGACATGTCAATGGTCAACATGTTATTGCATTCTGTCAAAGCTTATAAATGAGGTATAAAGCATTGGATGATTTCTCTGAAGTCGTATGCTACACATGATATAGGGATTGTAAACAACTAGGGCTGTCCATTTAATGCATGAATTTATTATACTTTTATGCATGATTCATTTATGAAATATTACATTAGAATAAATGATTATAAAAATGCATTGTAATATTTCTAAATCATTTATATCATATTTTGATTTTATTAAAACCACAATTTTAATTGACTGATGGTCTTCAAAACAACAATCACAGAAAAAACATGCTCTTGACAAAATTCTACTTAATACCTGGGTCATTTCTCTGATAGATGCGATACTGTCAAGTGCTCTCATCACTCGGTCATAGTCCTTTTTCTGAAGAAGAACTCAAACAATCAATGTAATACTCCTTTCTGAATAGCAGGATTACACTAAAGAGACAGGTCAAGCTAAAGTTAAATGCTCTTAGTGTTTTAAGTACCCTGGGGTTGAAGGCAAGTGCTTGTGAGTCATTGGGATCCACCACAGAGGGATATGGCTCAAAAATGACAACTTTCCTCGGAGACTCCAGTGCAGATCGGCACATGGAGACAAGTAGGTCTACTACCTGTAATCACAAACAGAAATTGTACGCCATTTGGTTAGAAACATCTGTACAGAACGACTATATGAGTGCTTACAGTCAAGTATGTCTATTTTGTTTGTTTGTTTGTGTACCTGAGCACCAGTGGCAATCTCATCAGCAGCCTCATTCATGACCCCTAACGTCTGGAAGGCGAATACACATAACTCTCTCTCACACACTGTGGGCTGTAGGACACATATAAACAAGATCATTAGAAGTGAAATGTTATTAGTAATCCAGAATTAATGCAAAGAATTCACACCATCTGTCAATCCAATATTGCTAGTAAGAGCAAACAGACTCACTCTGAGCATTGGTCCATTTTGGAACACGTGAGGTTCATCGCAGACCACACAGAACTCGTTCAGGACAGGGATACGCTGCTCTGCATACTCCATAGTCTGCAATTACACATTCATTGAGTAACATTTCTCCCCTCTATAATAGTAATACAACATCAGCAGCTGCTAGAAGAGCTCCACCAAAACCCTAATACAAATTAAAAGGACAGTTCACTAAAAAAAGAATATATTTTCATCATGTCTGTATCATTTGAAAGGAATGTTTCCTGAAATGTTTCTTGCACATTCAGTTTTGGTCATAAGAATACCAATGACTGGAGAATGTCAACTACTGCAACCAAACACATGCCCTCAAGCTCAGTTTGCTTCAGGAAAGGATTTTGCATGTATTTGCAAGTAAAAGAGTTGTATTAATCAGACCCCAAATACTGTTTGATTAATGAATTAAGGCAATGGCAGTACCTGAACAAGGAACCCTCTGTCTCTGACTGGAATGGATTTGGCTCCGATGTTTGGCTACTCGAGAAAACAGAAAAAAAAATAGTTTGAACTCCGTATAAATTCCAAACCAAATTCACAAGCCAAATACACAAAGTTGTTTTCAATGCCTCACGCCAAAAATTACACTTATAGAAAAAAATATTTCAAGTACTGAATTTATCTCTCTGCAAGAGCATTTTTTAAATAAATCGCCCTGTCCTCAACCTGTTAAACTCACTCATCTCTGCCTGTTGGAGAAATTAACTGTGAAATTGTTCACAGTTTAATTTTTGCAGTAAATAAATTCTTTTAAAGGGCACCTATTATGCAAAATTCACTTTTACATGTTGTTTGAACATAAATGTATGTTGGCAGTGTGTGTACACAACCATCCTATAATGATAAAAATCCACCCAGTCCTATTTTTTAATCCCCATAAATCATAAGCAGTGTCTCAGATCAATCCGTTCACAGAATGTGTGCACTCACAAAACCATATAATCATAAGTTTAGACTGAAATGGCTTTAAAACACATGATTTCAGCACGATAGACAATCAAAACCAAACAGATATTTTTTGGCAGAGTATTTGAGATAGAAGCTGTAAAGGCACTCTATTCTGGAAAAGGGGGCAGGGAGTAGCAGCTCATTTGCATTTAAGGATACATGCACAAAAACAGCGTGTTTCTGCTTTCACTCAAAATGAGCATTTTTAAAATGATATAATAAATGATCTGTGGGGTATTTTTAGCTAAAACTTCACAGACACATTCCCGGGGACACCTGAGACTTATATTACATCTTGTAAAAAGGGGTCTAATAGGTGCCCTTTAAATAATACTTTCATATCCAAAACACACAATCAAGTGTCTAATTTATTATGTAATCTCAAGAAACTATTTTCATACGACAAAATCCCAAGCAGCCTCTGGGAAACATCCTTACCTGAGGTGTGGAAGAGAGTGATGGGGCCAGGATGCCGATTAGCCCTGAGGTAAGGGAGAGGCGTCTGCTCTCCGTGACAGGCTCTTTAAAGATGTCGCTTTTGCCCATCTTGGTGTTGCTGGAGTAGGACCTGCTGAGCAGACGGTGGTGGTGCTTCAGGCCATCCAGCTCTTCAGTCCGCACGCTGCCCGAGCAGGAGCGGCCTAGGAGCCGGTGGGGCTTCAAAGCACCGCCATCGCTACTGCCAGCAGCGTGTTCACAGCGAGGCTCTGCCGCACTCGACCGCGGCGACAGTTTATGAGGCCGCAGTGGCGTGCAGTCCTCCGGTTTAACTGCGGTCGAGCAGGGCCTCGGCAGCAGCCGGTGGGGCTGCTTGAGGGGCTGATGTTGCTCCATCCGAGGGTCACTGGAGAGAGAATGGCCCAGGAGCTTGTGCGACTTGCCGACGCAGCCATCCATTTCTGGCTTCACCGTGCTTGAGCATGTTCGCCGTAACAGACGGTGGGATTTTGACATGCCATCCTGCTCAGGTTTGAGCTTCTTTTTGCTCTTCACACAGCCAGGAGGAGGGTAGCTGGGGGATCTGAGTTTGCACAAGCACAGCACATTAATCAAACAACATGAATTAAGGAACACAGAAAGATGTTGTGCAATTACGCTTGTGCAAATTCTGCACATTTCAGAATGCTTCATTGGCTGATTCACACCATTTAATTTTTCATGTTGAGGTCTGCATAGTTCGCAGTGGAAATGTGCATTTCTTGCACTAATGAATTACAGTAGGTTGTGCTGGAGTTAATGAGATCCAAAGTTTTAAGCATTGTTGACAAATTGCTTCACTGTTTTTTCTGCATCTTAAATTTCTGGTTCATTATATTATTCATTTAAAAAGAACACACACACAGGTAAGATTTCCTTTTTATAGTTTTAAAACGCCAAACCCATGGCTACAAAGTCAATTTCATCAGGGAGTCTTGGAGTCTTTCCAATTCAGTGAAACATCAGATTTGTGTCAGCAGTTCCAACAGTTTGATAACCAACCACTGACTCATCATAGGGTCATTCATTAGAATGTTTCAGCTCTTACATCTCCAGCTGGTCTAATAAATTTAGAGACTATGAAGCTGGCACACTTGTGTAGCATTTGGACTAATCAGACATACAATTTTGCATTTGATTTAACAAATCAATTAGTTATTAGATTAACAAATCTGCGTGCCAGTATGTCTGTCAATGACTTCCATGGTTCCATGGCAACCGATCTGATAACACTAGTTTTATTGCTCAAAGGAATGCGGGCAGAGAAACACTCACTTCATTTCCCCTTAGGAAAATGGACTCTTTAATTAATTCATAGGAAAACCTTTCTTTGAATGAACACACATATCATTCAGGTCATTGTGTATATTATTATTGTTCTTATATATGTTTTTGTGTATTGTATACTGTTTTATGCATGCTTATGATAGATCACTTGTTAATATCACTTTAATTGTACCATGTTTGGTCTCTATCAATTCGTCTTCGGATGATCTAAATGACAGTGTACATTATATGTTGATACCTATGCAACATGCAAGTGTTCTAAGAATCTTTAATAGTTGGTATATCAACTTCCAATCCAACCCCTTGCAAATTACCATGCTCAGAGACAAAGAGTTGTAAAACTTTCCCTCCAAAAGTTCAAGACACCACTAGCTCTTTGACACCCCAGAGGTGTGACCTCTATAGCAGATAAAGCTCTCACATCAGTGACGCCCCTCCAGTCTGCAGTTCTTTTCAGATACTGAGAAGATGAGAATGTCAGCTAGAACGCTTCTGGACCCATACGTTTTTTGTGCCAGGCCTTGCAGCCTTGACTTTCCATTCAACCAAAGGTCCTCGGACCTCAGATGACCTCTTTCTTAGCTCTTTTTCACTTTCTGCCTGGGAAGGAACTCCCAATCACCACTGAGCCAGAATAACATCTGTTGGAATTTATCACTCTTCAACCCGGAAGAACGTGATCGCGAGTCCAAAACCTTGAAATCATCAAGACTTTTCATCCGAGACTGCATTCAGGACAATCGCAAACGACCAAGGAAGTGCATGTATCTAACATCTAACTAAACTAAACAGAGGTTTAGTATAAGTTATAGACCCCGTTATAAACAGTGCTGATGGTTTTACCCAGGTGGTTAACTGACTCTTTCCATAACTGCATTCTCTGTTTCTCTAATGGCTTCATTCATCCACTTTAGCTCCCTTTTGCATGTACGTGTAAATGTATGTTTATTCGTTTGTTTGTTTGTTTAGATTAGTTATGCGTGTTAGCGTTTAGTTAATAAAAGTTGTGTGCACAGATTACACGAGTTTCTGGTTCTGCCTTGCAAATAAAGGTCACACTTTATATTAGGTGGCCTTAACTACTATGTACTTACATCAAAAAATAAGTACAATGTACTTATTGTATTCATATTGTATTGCAAAACACATTTGCTGCTATTGAGGTCAGGGACAGGTTTGGTGATATGGGTAGGTTTAAGGGTGGGTTAAGGTGTACGGGATGGGTCAACAGTGTTATTCTAAATGTAATTACAGAAGTTAATTACAGATGTAATTACATATAGGTATTTTTAAAAATAAGTATAATGTAAACATGTATGTACACAATAAGTGCATTGTACCAAATGATTAATTTAAATTTAAGTACATAGTAGTTAAGGCCACCTAATATAAAGTGGGACCCAAATTAATGTCTCTTTACGATTTTGACCCTTGCTACATGCTCTAATGCATTAATAGGAAAGTATTTTCTGTGGCCACGGAAATATCCTTTCTTAGAGTTGATATGAACTTACACTGAATGTTTGCTGGACGAACAGATCAGTTGATAGCAATTTAATTCTGCTACAGTTATTACTGTCAGCAGATATAAATAATTGTAATTAATCATAATTAATTGTAATTATTTATATACATTTCCCCTTTGAGCTAGATTTTCTACACTTGTTAGCATAAAATAAATGCTGGTCTTGAAGACATAAAGTTTAACCTAATAACAACAAATGTAAAATGTATGGAAAAAATAATCACTAAATTTCCTTATATACTGTATATGCTGATTGGCAAACATCCTTCTCTTTAGATGGTTATTCAAAAGAAGCCTTATATTGGCATTACAATTACTTCTTGCAAGACACATTTTTCTAATATTTTTTAATTGTAGAAACCTAGTCAAACAGATGAACCACAGAAGAGCACACAAACAAATTTAAGAGTAAGGTTAAGACTGGTTACATTGCATTCAGAGAATAATGATTCAATGTTTGAAAAACTGTTCTGTAATAGCATGTACAAAGCAATAACAGCAATAACTAAGAAAATAAAAAAAATTCTTTTCACACATAAGTTTAGGTATTAGGTAGGATTAGGAATGTAGAGTATGGTCATGCAGAATATGTACTTTATAAGTACTAATAATCAGCCAATATGTTAATAATAGGCATGCTAATAAGCAACTAGTTAATATTGAGAACTGGTCCCTATACTCTAAGTGTTATCAAATTTCTAGAAAAAGTTGAACCATTTTAATGTGAGGTTAGTTTGAACCCAATTTTCTTGGGTTGACCTGTATCTGATAAACTGTCCAGTATTGTGTAGCTGAGTGATTTATTTTTCTTACCTGCGTAGAGTTGAAAAAATGTGCAGGGGAGACTTCACCTTCTTCTCATTTTGCTTTTTGCTGTGTGGGCTGATGAGTTTATCTTTGCTCTGACACTTCCACTGCTGTGTGACAAAGGTTTGCATTACCCTGCCAAGAGACAACACACTCATGAAGTTTAATGACACTAGAAAACCCTACATAAGACTAGAAAACATTTTCCAGTAGTTACTTACTTTTTCAACTGATGTCCAAGTCCAAATCTGTCTTTTGAAGACACTTGGAACACATCAACAGTGGGAACTGGAAACGGGACATGACATTTTCCATGAGAAAGGTATTGCAAAACAAAGTACCACATAATGTAACCATTTGCTACAGACGTTTGGCCATCAAAGCGTATCAGAGGTTTTTAAAACACTAGAACAGAAGGTCACTCTGAAATGAGCCACTTGTGATGAGCAATATCTTGGAAATAGAACAAGAGCAGGCATTACGGCCATGTCCAAGTGACTTCTCTCTCTTTCTCCTGCAATCTGAACTGAAGTGGCCATGTTCTTGAGGCAAGTAATTCTGAACAAATCTCCAATCAACAAAGAGAGCTCAGTGCAAGGACAATCAGGCGAATCTCACTGACAAGTCACATTGTATTTATGCAAAAGGAACACATAATAAAAACATCTAACAAGGCAAGTTGGCCAAACGAGTCTAATATTGTTGACAAGAAAATTATTTGCAGGATTTTTTTAAGGAGTTGTTAACTATTTTATACATTTAACAAAGTTCTATGTACCCCTGGCTAGGAATCATGGCAACAGACTGAAGTTTACAATGCGCTCAATGGACTCTACTGTTGTTTAACAACAAAATCTTTTTAGTAGACAAAAACTACATGAAACAGTTTTGAAAAATGTGAGTTGTGAAAATTACATGATTTAGGATCGTTATACAGTGTGTGCCATTGTTAAGACTATACGTCTATACCTCACAGGCTCGTTTTCATCCATGTTCAATTCAATATGGCATCCAACCTTACTAAGGGCTACAGATGTTTATAAGATTAATAATCTATTACAGAAAGTTTATTTGTGTGTGTGTGTGTGTGTGTGTGTGTGTGTGTGTGTGTGTGTATATGTGTGTGAGAGCGAGAGAGAACTAACCTGGTCCATTCAGATACTGTGTGAGGGAGCAGTGAAGCCGCACAATAACAGGTTCACTCCGGATCACATCCCAGGCAAGCGCAATCTCCTCCTATGAACAAAAACATAATTTCAGTTTCACACACTACAACTTGCACACAAAAAATGACAAAAAAAAAAGAAAACATTGGTCATCATCATTTATCTTTAATAAGATACTGAACAATGACACTTACATCAAGGAAAGTGACATCAATGTGTAGGTCGATGTCCACATCATCAATTGCACCATATTCCCTGTATTGGGGGGGGGGGGGGTAGATACAGTTTCAGGCTTGGTGATTATGACATTCCATCTTTGACACAATAAATCGTACTAGTGTGATTATTCTTTATTCACAGCAGCTTTAAAATACATACTCATTAAAGACTAGAAAATTACTAGACTAGAATTACTCAGAATATGTTGTTGACAGTCGAGCACAAAGCTTTTAGGATTCGAAAGGGAATTCACAACAAATTTAGACATGATGAAGCAGTTCACTTTGTTTATACAGCCGGCTTACAAAACATTATCCTTTAAAGTTGATGTGAATAGTCATTTGCACCCTATTTTAAATGGGTTGGAAGGAAAAAAGGAAAAATAAGACAGGACTGTTTTTTTTTTTTTAATCTATCAGCAAATAACTGAGTGAAATTAGACTGAATGCAAATTTGCTTCGGCTACTGGTTAGCGTGTGGCCCTAAGGATGCAGTTTGATGCTCCAGCTCTGTTGCTGTGCTTCACTCATTCTCATAAAACCATTGTGATGAGTTTGTTGCCTTGCTCTGGGCTAACTGTTACCATGGTTACACCTCACTCCCAAATGCACTTGCTGTGTCTCAAAAGCAAAAAGTTTGAGGAAATAATAATCCCCTTTGATCTGTCAAGAGGAAACAGCTTACATACAGCCGATAAACACATGTTCACACATAAACACAGATGTTCAGACTAGGGTTGTAACGATATACCGGTATGACAGTCTATCGCGGTTTGAACGTGCACGGTTATCATACCATAACAATTGCATATCTACGGTTTAAAAAAAAAAAAATTACTGAAAAAAAAAAAATGGCAGAGACAGAGATTATATCCAATCTCCATCCCCTGCCGATAAAAAGTTTAAATCTGCAGTAAGTGAATACTTCGGATATAAAAAAAATTTAAAAAACAATGCGGGGTTGTCTTGAGGATGGATCCAATTGGCAAAAAATGTGGACGCAAAGTGGCTGCAAAAGCAGGCAATACATCCAACATGTTTGCTCATATTCGCGGACACCATCCCTCCATGCAAATAAAGGTATGTCGCAATTATAACAAGTTAAAAGGCCATATAATTTCCGTGATGCAGAGAGAATCCCGGTGCAGTCGAGAACATGGGATTTACAGTATAACATTAACGAGGTTGACACATTTTAAACCGCGCAATCTGATGGATGGATAAATCAAAAGATATGAGTGGCGCCGTTTTATCTACTACATACTGAATTATGCATGCATGACACTAATGGTGTTTTCAGCGTCTACATAAACATGAACATCAGCGGAGCTGCTCTGAGAGAAAACCTAAATAAACATTTCCCAGTTTTATTTAAGACAAACCATTGTCAAATACACTCTGAAACTCAAAGGTCCGCTACAACCCATCAAAATAAAAGTTCAATTTAACTTGAAGTCATGACAGAAATATATTAGCATTGTACAATGTACTTAATTTATAACAACAAAAATAATAATATTCTTTATAATAATTAATTTATTTAAACATTATTTTTAAGGAATATCATGTTTGTCCATGTTTTAACTTAGTATAACTCTGTTGTGCAGCACTTTTTCAAAGATAAAAGTTGTTCAATTTTAATTTGATAACATTTTAAAACATTAATTAAAATGTTAAAGTGTGATTATAGATATACATAAGGCTTATAGCTTTATTTATAAAAAAAAAAAAAATTCACAAGGGAGACTTACTTTCATTAAAATGGTTTCAAGTTTGTTGCGATAAAGGATTTGTTCACTCAAATAACTTGTTCTTATTCTTTACTGTTACTGATAAGAATTATTGTTTAATATATACTGTGATACCGTGAAACCGTGATATTTTCTGAGACTATTATCATACCGTGAAAATCTCATACCGTTACAACCCTAGTTCAGACACATGTAAACACACAAAATTACATATTCACTACGGTAAAAGAACATCAGAGCAAATCAAGGATTCATTTAAGATGTGTTATGCTGTTTACCGAAAATGTTGTGCAATGACCTGAAAGCGGTTTTGCTTTTTCATTAAAATCCAGTTCAATGAATAGGCAAAACCGTTTAGTGGGACATGTCCTGGAATTATTAAAGGGGGCCTCAGTGACCCCACTCATAAAGACTGCAGCAAAAGCAGCCCAGGTCATTTTTCAAGCATAACGCTGAATAAACTCTCAAAATAGTTTTCCATCCATGACTCAGAGCAAACACATCACACAGATCACACACTAGACCGAATATAAAACACACTTCTGCTGCTATGAATAGAGTCTTTTATGCTGTTCTTTCATTTGACTGTCTGCTGTTATCAAAAGCAGCTTGACAAGATAAACTTTCAAGGACAAAGCTTTTAATAGCTGTCGTCGCATGAAACACCATTCAGATTGCCAGATTTTGCGGGGTGAATCACGTTCTTGTTGACAATCTGTCATGAGTTCTTTTCATCTGACTTAAGCACAAACAAGAGCATGTACATTTTTTGCTGTTGTCCACAGCATTAAAAGCAGCAGTTTCAAATTTGTTATTTCTTGCTATAAATTTGCTCCAACATTGATTGCAGTGCAGATTAGCTAAAATAAAGCCTCTCTGTCAGGATAAAAACACAGCAATCATTACACCATTACAGGCCTGTAATCAAACTGAAACCGCTCAGACTCTCACAGACCGTCCTTCAGTTGATCACAGAGCATTTCCCCAAATGACAGATTGGTGAACTGGCCACCTGAGGGTTATGGGACCTGGCTCAGGCAGAGAACGTCCTTGAGTGGGTTAACAGTGCCAGAACACTAAAGAATGATTGCTCACGGTGTTGTTTCCCATAAAACACTTCTCTGGTGGTGGGAGATTTCAGACATCACAATTTCTAAAATACTTTTTTCTGAGCTGATGAAATGTTTGCACTTTTACTATTGAATGTTTTTCATTTGTTTAAAACAAACAGTTTCATTTGCAAAAGTTTCAAAATGTTCTCACATCAACATCAAGAAAAAAAAAAAAGGTCAGATACCTGAGAGATACTGCATGATGGCCATATAGGTCCCTCACGGCTGCCAAATCAGCCTCCAGCTGGGGGTGTTTGTGAAGCTCTCCATCATAATTTACCTGCCCGCATAAACACACAGGTCAAAGGGTTGATAAACAGAAGCACCAGTTCCAAAATCATTCAAAAATCAAGAAACACAGGGACAACTGATCAATAATTTCTCTGTTCATGATTGTTTTTACCTTGAGGCTTCAGAGGTGCATTTTTATTGGCTACACAATGGCCCTGTCCCAAATGGCAGACTTCACATGCATTTGCGGTCTTATGGATGTACAATGGTCGTGGCAAAAACGTGGCCATTAAGTCCATGAGACCGTAAGGTGTCCCATTCGTCACTTTAGCTTTCAGGAGGGTGCTCACGAGTGCCCCTTTTGCACCCGCTATATGCACTTCTGCTGAGCCCACACTGGGGCGAGCTCCATGGAAGACTTTGACCCAACAGTCAAAGCGGCATCACGCCATGAAAGTGTGTACTCAGAAGAGGACTGTGAGGGTTTAGGCTGTGTGATTTGGGATGGGGCCAATGAGCTTTTAATCAGTATAAGATCCAGAGCAATTCAAACAAGCTTCCAGACATTAATCATGTACTTTTTAACCTGTTGATGGCTCTGCACTCTTTTAACAATTAATATATATCATCCACTATCAGGGCTGGACAATAAGGACTGCCCAATGACCCATCGTCAGTGTAAAAAAGGCTAAGGATCAGGCCAATGCTGTGTCGTCACAAAATTTGTATATTTTTTATCATTTGTACTTGCTTTAAATCCCAGCCAATTTAAAAATTCGAGCAATTTCAAAGGAGAACTGGAATGCTGCGCTCGTGTGCCATTTTCTGTGTGTGTTCTTTCACTTGAACAGACAAATACATACAAAATGATGTCAAGTTTACTTATTACTGTCTTGGCGTGTATCCTCGAAAACATAGTTAGCAGTCTTAAGTGAAAGCCAACAGTCAAAAAAAGAAATAGGATGTGTTTCATTATATTGATTCCGTGCTTGATTCCTGCTGCTAGGGCTGTGCGATATGATGATATACATCGGATGCACGAAATAAAGTCTATCGTTTCATATTATGTTCTATCGTATATTTCGTGGTGTCACAAAATACATTGTTTACGGTAAGACTTTTTAATCATTTGGATGACTGTGATCTTTACACACCACCACGGGGCGTGAAGGGGAGACAGAACCAGGTGGAGACCAGAACAAAACGAGGAGCTCGTTCCTAAACGAGGGACTACATCTGCAGCATGGGCACGCGTTTTTAAGCACTGCAGTTTTAAAACAACTGATTTTAAGCCATTGAAACAAACAATAGAGCTATATACCATCTCTGTTTCTGTGTGAGAGGACTGTGCATTTTTTTTTTTTTTTGCCGCTTTATTGACTTTGAACGATTACATAAACACACTTATATGCGTCAGAATCCCCGTCTTGGCAAGTATCCTCAAAGACAGCGATTTAGGTCTTAAGAGAGAGGAAACAGCTGAAAGAATAATAAAAAAAATAATAATGATATAGAATCACTTAATACACATGTTAATATCTATCATAGATAGACAGATAGACAGAGATAGATAGATAGATTTAACACAGTGAAGACTAATTAATTTACACAATGTATGTAGTGTTTCATATTTATTGTAGTTTTTTGTCCTATTGCTTGCAATTAGTTTCTTATACTTATTTCATCACTGACTGTTTATTTATTTTCAGTGAGCTTGAGGTTTTTTTTTTTTCTTGAGGTTTTTTTTTTTCTATTTTTAGGCTTGTATTAGTTTGATATTGACATTGGTGACAAGGATTATGAAAATTCTATGGTATCAAAGATTTTAATATCATAAAAACATTTTTAAAAGAAAAAAATTACTATATTGTGATATATATCGTTATCGTGATATAAAATTAGTGATATCGTGATATAAGATTTTGGTCATATCGCCCACCCCTACCTGCTGCTGCTGTGTGTCAATGTTAGTCAAACAACAACAGACAGATTAACTGCACTCACTGCTCTTAGCTGAATATCTTTTGTAGCTTTAACTAGGATTAATCTATATTTAATAAATAAAGTGAAGACTATGTAATGTTATTTTACATTTGATTAAGCACTATTTAATTTGTTTTTTTTGTTTTTTTCATTTCTATTTATGTTGTTGCTTTAATTTGTTTAGGCTAGTAGTTTTTGAAATTGGAATTACGAATGGTAAAATTTTGTATTTATTAGAATACAAGATCACATGGGTCTTTAATAACTTTTTTTTTCTTTTCTTTTTTTGGCAGGGCCAATGAATCCTTACTGTTGAGCCTTGACTTTAGATTACATTACATTTACATTTACATTTATGCATTTAGCAGACGCTTTTATCCAAAGCGACTTACATTGCATTCGAGTTACAGTTTCTACATTTTATCAGCTTTTTCTTTCCCTTACAATAGATTACTCTATTGTAAGATCAGTCTCTTTAGACTGTGTCCAAAACAAACTACCTGGCTTTCTTGCGAAAGTTCATTTGCCATAACAGCATCTTCAGACTATTTGATTTTATCATTGAATGATTTTATTTTCCTTGATCCTTTTTCTAATGCTGAGCTGAGCTGATTAAAAGACACAGAGATGCTGCGTTTTAAAATAATGCAGAGACCATATTTTTCAGGTGATCCAAGAGTAATCATAACATTCATTCAAACCTACTCAGTAATAATTACTTCAAGAAGTTAACAGGAAAGGTGAATTTGAAACGAAACAACTTTTTTTTAAGAAACTACTGAGTAACTTAAAAGTGAAGTATTTTTTATTTGTTTTATTTAAAAGTATTTTTTTAGATTTTCGAATACTTTCTTCTAATCCAGTGTAATATACTAAAATAACTTATCAGACAAGTCATTCATATTTCCATGAAAAGTGTAAACTGTGTGTGCCTGTGGCGCTATCAAAAAACACTGATCTGTTTGTTTGAGCCTCTAGACTTGCCTATCACCGCTGGCTCAACCATTCTGAACATTCGTTTGGGACATGACTATCTGTTTAATTAAAAGACATGTGGCAAGGAAACTTGTGATCATTTAATCATCATCAGTCATTTTGGTAGTTCCATTTGGTGACACTAGTGGCATAGAAGTTACAAACTATTTCTTAATTTGCTATGAAAAAACTATAAAAACATACAGGTCGTTACATAAAAAGGAAATAAATATGGCTTATTACATACATTGATCATGCTTTCGTCAATGTAAATTATAGATGTAGTTTGGTCTTTTTAGATATTTAGTACAACAGAGATCAAGAAAATTCGCCAGCTGTTCGAAAGTTCAGAGAGAATCTGTCAGCATGAGGCATGGAAGAGTCTCCCGAAGGCTTTGAGACCATCAAAACAGCAAAGGATTGCAAAACTGCCACATTACAGTCAGCAAGAGCCAGTGAGCTTTCACAGCATGGCACAAGCATTAGGGTATGAATCTTCATCGCCTTTGGACTGGTCCTCACAGAGCACACAAAGCTCACTCACTCACTCTAGATTTATGGATTTGCTCCAGTGGATAGTCACATGATTAATTTAAGCACAATCCATGTGTGCAAACATTCATTTTCAGGATGGAAACCTTCTCAGAAGAGTGAGGCACTAATCATTAAAAGTTAAGAGAGTTATAAAGCTCTTTTATATGAGCTGCAAACTACTTTAAGTAAATTTACCATGAAATGAAAAGTCTGAAGCCCCAGGTGCTGTGGGTTTGAAGCTGGTTTTATACCTGTAAGACCTTATGAAGTTTAGTTGCAGTGACCATGTGAGGCAGGACCTTGTTTAGCAACTCCAACTCTGAAACTTTCACTATTGTCCCTATAACTAAAGGTCACATTTGCACATACTCCTCAATTTCACTCTGCACCAACAAGTGTCATAAAATAGCAATTTAATAAAAATTCATTCTCATTGTTGTGAGAGAATTCAATAATAATGTAAAACTGTAGTATCAATTTTATGCATCCTTGCTGAATAAAAGTATTAATTTCTTTCCTCCACAACAATAATATAAAAAGAAGGTATGTTTGCACTGACAATTATGACAACAATTTATAATAAGACTGCACAGATTCCACAGACTGAAATGTTATGTACATAAATGTAGCGTAGTGACTCATCTGAACTTACCTGTCCAACATAGTAGAACTCCTCTGAATCATTGTCACCCTCTGAATCCTCCTCTATAGCATATTGGCACTGGAGAGGTTTCAAAATCAAGGCAGAACTTTAGGTCACAGTAAAGTGATTCATTGCCATACTTGACGTGTGTAAATAAAAGACATTTTATGATAATAGTAAAACATATCAAATTTCTTACCGGATTTTTGTCAGTTTGAAGTTTTGATTTAATGGACAGACAGCTGGTGCCATCGTTATTTGTACGTATTTCTAAAGACAGAGTAGAGTGAAAGCACAGATGTGTGAGGATGACATGATACTGCGAACTGAAAATTTCAGATTAAGATCATAACTGGCATAATTCCTTTGACAGGCCTGGTCATGTCCTGAATATCCAAACTTTCTAACCATTGCTTTTTGTAGACTTTATGTGTGTATGGTGACGGCAATACAATTGTTTCAAACAAAACGCTGTAGGTCTTACTACAAGACTAGTTTTTATTGTTAACTCCAATAATTCCAAACCACAAAACGTACAATCACTGCTCAGAATTTCAAATCTGTAAAATCTGGGATAACACACTGCCACATTAAAGTAATAAGTTTCCTGACTTGTCTGAGTCAGGAAACATTTACAACTGAAAAAGTGTGCACATCCAAGACCCATCAGCAGAATGTACACAGGATCATTAGTTGTAACATACTGTGCCGAAAGATGTCAAGGCTTTTTTATTAAATGTGTGGATTGGAAAAATATTAGGTAAATACAAGCATCTATTAAGCATTTAACTGACTGCTGGGGGAAATTAGTGAAGATCTCTTCTGTTTTGCCACTTTGTTTTGGCACATATGTCTTGGTCGGTTCTAAAGAAGGAGCAGAAGAAATGCAGTACGATTCCAGGATAATTTATTTCCAGGATTACTGCCAGTGTTGAGCTCCAAAAACAGAGAAAGACTAGCTAACACTATGTGAATACTGCAATAATAGATGATTATCCTTCACAAAAATGAAATAACATGTAGCACTGCATTACCATGTTCTTTTTTGGGGGGGCATACAGTACATTATCATTTAACAGTCTGGGGACAATACGATTTTTTTGAAAAAATAAACATTTATTCAGCAATAAAGCATATTAAAATAAAAAAATATTAAAATAGAAAACAGAGGTAAATTAAAATAGAAAAGGCATAAATTTGCAGTAATATTTTACATTATTACCGTTTTTACTGTATTTTGATCAAATAAATGTAGCCTGTGTGAGCAAAATAAACATTTTCAGAAAAAATCTTATTTGACACCAAACTTCGGAAAAGTAGTGTTTGTGTATATCAAGATTATATTTTAGGTACCTTTGAGTATAATCTAAATGCTGTATTTACGTGAACATGGCATGCATTCGGCACCATGTGCTTCCACCACAGTCCTTTTTTTTTTATTGACCATCATTTATGGTAGATCTGAAGAATTATTGTTCAAACCCCTGAGTCAGCTAAATGAAATTCGATCGTGTAGGTGTTGGAATGATGGTAGTTCAGGGTTGGAGCAGAAATATTCAGCTGACAGAGCCTTGACCAAATTTTAAAATGACTGAAATACTCCTGAAGTACGCTTTGGATCTGGAAGGCTGCTGGTTTCCTTTTCCCTTAGGCGTGACTTTAAAATATCTGATCATTCAACTGATTCATTGGTCTTCTTCAGCTGCAGCTCTTTTATGATTCATTATTAGATGGTAATGATTCTTACCTGTTGCAATTCTATGGAAAATCACTGGTATTGGATCCCTGGTGACTAACACTTCATCATTGTTTTCAGAGTTAGACACATATGTGTTATCTGAAAAGACAAAAGACAAGCAGATGCTATTAAAACACCTAGAAAAGTAAACCTGAAGAAGACCTAACAGTGTAATCAAGCCTGGCAAGCCAAGTGGTAATCAAAACAAGTAACTTGCTACTTATTCATAAATAGAAACACTGCAATTGAGAGTGAAGAGAGATACGTGCTAATCCTACAGTTTCTGGACAATCCACTATTTTCAGGTTAACACATCCCATGGCATTCTTTGGCAATGTTGTCTTAATCTGTGCCAAGCAAATTCCTCATTCTCATGCAAAGCTGACTGTCTGCCACTATGCTGTGATTCAGGCTACACTAAAGTCCTGCAAAAAGGAGGTCTGCATCTTCTAGATTTAGATTTAAGGGACAACTCTTCTGTGTTGAATCAAAGCGTTAAAGTAAATTTTAGGCTTAGAGCAACACCACAGCTTCACAACAAAATGCAATTTTAATGTGTTTATGTTTTGAGGGGGATAAATGTTGAACTTCTGTGAAAATCTTACTAAGCAAAGACAAACTGAGTGTACTGGGCAACTACTGAAAACCAGCTACCTAAAAGCAAAAATCCAGCGTTATCACTATACCCATAAAACCCACTTAGCCTCAATAGTCTGTTGTCATTTCATGGACCAAAAGAGAATGAAAACAAACACAGTCATTCACTTTAATGAATTGTACTGTTATAATTACGTGACTGAAAAGACACAATTGGAAAGATTTAAGAGTATGAATCAACTGCGGTACAGCTGAGAATGATGCAGCTTAGCTGTATTAGTATTGGTTTATAAGCATCAGTTGTCACTTTACACTGGAGACCCTGCATCATCTTTCCTATCAGGTCAGGTACATAAATATGGAATAAATGACATTATGAACTATACTTTTATATTTTAACAGAAAAACTGGACTCCCACAGAGCTAACACTGTGGGTGCTTGGCAGGGTATTGTTATGCATTTGCTTATGTGTTCTGAATGGTTTTTAAAACATCTCTATATGGATGCTACAAGAGTGCTCTGAATGATTCCTCCCTGGTCCATATAAAGTCCTCCCTCAACTCTATATAATATTCTAGTCCAAATAAAAGTCATATGGCATTTTATCACTGATTAGCTGAATCCAATTGTTTTGAACCATAACACTACCGCCAAACTGAATAATCATTCATGTCCTTAGCACAAACTTAGAGTTAAGGCTTTTTTTGAAACTCATAATTAAGTAGTAGAACTACTGTTAAAAGACTATTGCTCCTTATTGACACATGCAGAGGAGTAGTGAGAGTTTGTGTGTATGATCCATCCATTTATCAAATAATCCATCAATTGGTGTGTGCAATACCTGGATAATCATCAGAGACATGAACAGAGTAGGACACCCTAAAAAAACAAACAAAAAAACACAAATATTAGCAGTAATAGGGATACATGTAACACTGCAGTCCATTACACTGCTTCTCAGACACATTCATGCACATATGGTACCTGACACAAATGTCTCATTTCATCACACAGAATCAAAGCAGAAACAGTTTGAAAATTATCATATCAAATATTGTGACAGCACACTGCTGGAGCTACTGATGCTGGAGATGGGTTTTTTTTCTTCTTTTTGCACCCGTTTCAATCTTACTGTAATAAACTTTTCATTTATTCTACCTGACTCAGTGCTGTACTGTCACAGACACTGCAAATAACTGAAAAATTAAAAAGTCAAAAATCTGAGACCACCAGTAAAAATACTGCTTTTTAGCATTCTCTATATTATTCTATTTTTAGCATTTCTATTTTTTTTTTTCTCTCTTTTGATTTTTTTAAGATAAAATTGTCATAGATGTTGGGATCCCACCAGTCCATCACTGATATTCTAAATTGTTCACATAAAGGCTTATGAATAAATTAAAACAAAAAAAATAATCTATTCATTATATGTTTTGGTGCAGTGCAGAAGCACAATGCTGTGAATACAGAAAACCCATCTAGCGTTGACACGACAACTTAATGTAGCAGCAAAACTGCAATAAAATAAATAAAGGCTCAATTAAATCTGACTGAAATAAAGAGATGTTATATACAAATTCCAAGTGATGCTTCACAGAAAAGAGGTGCTGCCCTCAAGTCCTGAAAACAGCTAGTCTAAACACTTAAGTAAGAGGTAATTAAGGAAAGTGTGGTATCCATTTCACGCAATCAAGTATATAAGGTTGCAATGAACAGTGTTGACAACAGGACACTGTCTCCTGTGAAGTGCCTTGAATTAATGTGGAGATTAAGTGGTTTGCTAAAAAGCCCTACAGTGATCAGCATGAAACTGCCAAAATCATATTAATTACCTTGATATAGGCTGATCTGGCAAAAGTGAAAATAAAATATCACGCAGGTGACCTTTATGTGCTTATGTTTTTTGCTCCACTGCACAAAATGAGAGAATGTAGTCAGGAATTAATGGACCCAATGACCTTATACATACCATTAAAAATCATAGCAACTAACTTCTTGAAAATAAACACAAGCATACTCTATGTAGACTCTGACTACTACTGGCATAAAAAGCAATACTAGCCCATAAGTAATTAGGCCAATGATGATAACACAGAGAAGGGAGACTGACCGAGTGAAAGTGAAACCCCTCCTGAGATCTCACAGAAAGCATTATTCACAATGACATGTGGCTTTATTAAAAAATTACTATAAAAAATGATACAGGGTTTTATATGAATACACTTTTCTCAAGTGCTTCAAACATCTGCTAAATGCCAATAAATGCAAAAAGTTCAGGTGTATGAGGTTTATGTTCCATCACACAAAGTCTTCTTAATATTCACAGGCTCAAAAATGCATCTTTGTCACAATAGCTAATTAACTTTTTTCTGCCCAACATCAATTTCTGCTACTGAAAAAAAAAAAATATTAAAATGTTTTGTAAATTAACCAAAAAAATCTTGAAAACACATGAGCATGAATCTGGCAATATTCTATTATGTTCACTTTTGTATGCATCATCGCAGTTCAGAAATTAAATTTTCAGTAAGGGGCGCTAAAGGTTAATGCTCTATTGAATTCAAAATACATACCACCCACACTAACACATTGAGTAGTAGTACTTATTTACTTTTATTGCCATGCCAGCATCTAAAGGCTATCTTCATGGCAAAAACTGGGTTGGAATAACACAAGTGTTACATAAACACAAAACAAAAACCAAAAAAAATACAAAAAATACAGCAGATAAAAATATGATTTCTTTAATTAACGTATGATAAATCTAAAATCTTACTAAGCAATTCCCTGAGTGACTGTACTTCATAAAAATGTTTTCTACTTGCATTAAAACCGGGGCAGTCCAACACATTTACTGAAGCTGCCATGCCATCTTTGCTTGCTTCTATAAACCTCTGAGCTCTTTTATCATGACTTGTGTTTTCACGGGACGCAAACTTGTGCGGTCTGCATCACAAGTGCCATGCTCTACCAGGTGAGCTACCAAGCAAGTTTACCATGTCAGAAAAGCTACACATATGGAGCTATAATGTAATACATTACAAACATCAAAATGTATCAGTTTATAAATCATGCACTATGGTAAGTGTTTTGAAGTCATAACATAGTACTGTGCACAAATTAGTCTTTATCAATTTATCTATTATCATTGATAATCTGTGCCTGCAATCAATTTTTTTGTGAAAAGAAACAAAAGTTGTTTTCGTTTTTACTGCACTGGTGTAGGGCTGAGCAATACCTAAATTTGATATCTCAATATTTTCCCAAATTTTGACCATGGTATATCTCAATATTTTTGCATATGCTCTAGAATAATTTAAAAAGTTTATTTCTTCTGATACAATTAAAATAAATGGACCAAGTGACCACTTGCTTCTTTTCATTAAATTAACACATGGAAATGTAACAATATCAAAAAGGAATGCAAAGTGGCTACAGAAAGTGCATTATGACAGCTTCTTTAGAGCAATTTAATTCACATACAGCATTTTACACTAAGCTTTCTGTGTTTCACAAGTTTTTAGTGTATCAGCGGTTCCTTGGTTTAAGAGATACTCTGTGGCATGACACTATGTTCCCGCTGACACAAAAAAAATCTTTAGTGGGGAATGAGTTACTGGAATACATAAGCACTTCTTGGCTAGTTTGCAGGAGTAAAATTGCCTACTGGTGCCGTCTTTGGCACATCAATCTTAATTTTCAACAATATTCAATATCCTGTAATTTTATATCAATTATTCAATTATCACGATAATCTAATATTCGATATATTCCCCAGCCCTACACTGGTGGAAACTCCAGTGAATTGTATAGCCTATATATAGGGATGTTTTTGGAGTTTTGCAAAAATGTAGATAGAGGCACATTTTTCCAATGAGCCTAGGTTGGAAACAACCTGAGTTACACCAATGAAATTATGGTAACACTTTACAATAAGGTTCATTAGTTAACACTAACAACATTAGTAAACATGAACTAAGAATGAAAAAATACTTCTGCAGAATTTATTCATCTTAATGTTAATTTCAGCATTTACTAATGCATTATTAAAATCAAAAGTTGTGTTTGTTAACATTAGTTAATCCACTGGGAACTAACTTGAATAAACAATGAACAACTGTATTTTCATTAACTAACATCAATAAACAGTGTAATAAATGCATTGTTCGTTGTTTGTTCATGTTAGTTAATACATTAACTAATGTTAATAAATGATACCTTATTGTAAAGTGTTACCGAAATTATTTTACAGGGTCTGGATATAAAATAAAGCAATAATTATCCATTTTTGATGTCAAATGTACATATTTTCAGGAAATAGACCACCAATTACCCAAATCCAAAATGACAAGGTAATTACAATTACTGCCTCTGGTATCTCCTGCCCTGGTTGGCTTGATTCTGGGATAAAAATGAAAGAACAGCTTTATAAATTGCTGACAAATGGGGTCACATGCCAAGACAGGAGCTTCTACACCTGAAACTCGCTCTCCAAGACAGAAACAAAGCATTACTGTGTATATGGAATGAAGAATGCATGGACCTCAGTGAAAACAAGCAACCTCTACATGCGGATGACCCAACACAGGAGAACGAAACCCTCCAGGCAGGTCTCAGAAGTGCATCTACAGTCATTTTTCAACTGCCTGTCATACTGAGAGAATCCTTCCCTTATGGTTTGCATAGGTCATGGGCAGGTAGTACTGCCACAAGATAATAACTGTAATGTGATGAGTGTGATGAAATCAGGGCTCAACATGTTGCTACAGTATAAATGTACTGCTGATATACAGTTCAAATGTGTCACTAGCAGCCCCACAAACAACTACAGAAAAAAAGCCAAAAGTTGGGCAGAATGTAAGCTTCTCTGCATCACTTTCATAAAATATTATTCTATTTGGCACATTAACTATTTAAATATTCCTCACATTAGCACCTGCCTCTTATATAATCTATTAATTACATATATGGTTTACTTGGTACACAATGATAAACACACACTTATAAATACACATTTTAAGCAAATAGTTATGCATCTCATTTTGTAACTGTAAAGTCTGCACTCTGACAGATGCTGTGCTTTATATAACCTTAAACTGGCATAAAACAGTTACAAAAACTCAATGTGGTGTGAGTGTGGCAAACTACTTCTGCTTTTAATACTTTCACTTTCTGCACTGTACAACACCTACAACGCTGATAGGATTTTATATTATTATTGCACTTCCTCATCCACTCCCTGAATTAATAGTTTACATCCTTTTGATATAGTATACCAAATGACCCAAAGTTTATTTCCAGCAGTCTGCCAGTATCCACATCCAATGCAACAACATTTGTTTGAATTAGAGCTTGTCACAATTTAGCACTCATGATAATTATGCAAATTCAGTTATACCAAGATGATGAAACTCAAACATAATTTGTGTTGATCTCGGCCATGATGGATTATTCATGAGAAACTACTGCATCTCTGGGATTATGGGCTTGTCTGTTCTTTTCACTGCTTGAATTATCTTATACCTACTTTCATAACATCTAACAAAAGTGATCTCCATGTGAATATTCATCTTTGAATGGTTTGTTGTATCAAATATCAGGGTTATCTGGCATATCAGATACTAGAGGTACCCTCTTTTCTGTTAAGAAAATACAAAAATGACAAAGAAAGGGGGCAAAAAAAACGAGGCCATGTCTACATTACATAGAAACGTTGATCCTTCAGTGAAGGATGTTGAGTGCAGGTTGCAGCTCTACAAACAGGAAATGTGCTACTTCCTCTATAAAACAAGGTGCAATGATTTTTCATAGAGAGCCTGCCAGCTCATTTCCTGCTTATAATGCAAGGCACCTCCTCTAAGAACAAGAGTGACATTTGCAAACCAGTTCAAACAGAAGATGACAAGGACCTCCCCATTTTTAATTCAGAACACCTAAATGGATTACATTTTTGCTGTGGCAAATGACTGCACATGGAAATAAACATTCAATCTAGTGTTACAAAACAAATGAAAGTGCAAATTTTAGAATTGCCAAATACATGTACATGCATTAAGAGTTTGTGTTTGGAGTTGTAATTACTATTAAGACATGAAAACAAATCAATAATACAATACAGCCAACCACTTTTAACCAACAGTAATTGAAGCTCAAAGACCTTATTTAAAAGCAACTATTGGGAAGACAAGATCCACCGTTCTGCTTCCACAAATCTTTCCAGGACCTTCTTATCAGTAGTGGTACTGCTTCAGTGAGCCTAAAGTGCTTTCCTGGACAACTCATTTTTAATTAGCATATTTATCGTGAAATTTGCATGACTATAGGGAGCGAATTTTATAGGGAGGGCTCGTTTTAACCAAGGTCTAGTAGCTTCGCAGGTATTACTCATCTAAGCTAATGGCCTCGAGCTAAAATTTCAGTTTGGTATCACATCTGACTTCATTGTGAAATAAGGTTGCAAGTCCCAGTTTGCCAAAGTAAAAGCTGTCTGTCTCTCATCTAAATCTGGTGGAGAAATCTTAAATATGTTGGCAGAGTTAAGGGTTTGTACAGTAAACAGGTCAATAGATTGAAAAGACTGCCCTTTCAAGAATTAGAGCCATGGTGTTCTTCTCATGTTTCCTTTCACCAGACAATATTGTGCATTAGACACAAGACTTGAGTAAGACGAGACGTGCCCACTTGACGTCAAGCTTTCACAGACTAACCCAAATCCACCCCTAACTGAAAGTACCATGAACTTCCGCTAGCAGAACGTAGTGTAGAGACAAACATTCAGCTTTTCTTGCAGTGTCTTGTAATGTCAAGACCAGTAAGTACATGACATTCTACAACAAATAAATCCAAAATATTTAAACTTGACATCAAAGCTCATCTATCAAATATTCACAGCTTTCAAGCAAATCATTACACAAATATGTCCCAAAAGTGTGACCCCTGGAGAGTGACATGTAAATAAAACAACCACACTTGAACACACTGGCATTCATGATCAACAGAGCGATGAGTATAGACTTTAATTTCTATCAGTTGGATTCAGATTCACAGGGTTAAAAATGGCATTGTGGGCGAGAGAAAGAAAGAAAGAAAAGTACATGACTTGATCTTCTCCAAAAGACAGTTTCTTAGTGCTCCGGGTTGTTTACTAGCATACAATGAGTTTATTCATTTTTATATGAGGAACACAGCAGCTAAAAATGGCTGCCTATTCATCACTGTAAAAGTGATTAGTCAATGTCTAATATGTCAATGACAGAGTACAAGGTAATTAATTATATGTAAATACAATCTATTGTTAATCACAGTGCAGCTACGAGACTGCTTATGCTTAAGGTAGTACATATTTATCAATGCAAAGGAATTCATAATCACTGCTGACCACAACATAAGTGAGCAATGATAATGAAGAGGAGGTTATTGTCCTCATTGATGGGGTATAATGTAAAGAGCGAACACACATGAACCTCAAACCAATTTAAGCCTTTCGCATCATGACCAAAACACCAATTACACTGTCATTGTTTTATAGTTTCACAGTTCATAGTTTTGTCATTGTTTGCTCAGCCTCATGTTGTTCTAAACTTCTATAACTTTCTTCAGTGGAGCGCAAATGAGATGTTAGTCAGGATGACAGCTTCACTCTCCTTTCACTTTCATTCCATCTTTTTCCAAAAATAAAAGCGAATGTATAGAGTCATTCCGCCTGGCAGCATCTTTTGTTTTCCACAGAAGCAAGGGAGGTTTTTTGAACAACATGAGGCTGATAAAATGATGATGAAATGTTCATTTTTGTGAACCGAACACTTACAAATATACTTATAGTTAATAACTCAAAACATAAACACAGCAGGAGTGTGGGTGTACAGCAGTTGTTTACATTCAGAGCATAGCTGGCTCTATGATATTTACCTTTTAGGTCCTTTTGAGTAGGTGAAGGTGAACGTGGAGTCGGAGAATCGAAAGTCTGAAACAAACAGACAATCAAACTTGGGGTTTTTGAACAATAACACACTGGACCACAAAAAAAAAGTCCCTTTCAACAAGTGTAGTCTCCATGGCAACATCAACAGGGAATGTCCACCAACAATGAATATGGGAGAATTAAATTGATAGCTGATAAATGTGTGACGCTCAACAACAGCAAGGCGTGGGCTAATTGAAAAATCATTCACATCACAAAACAACACCTGAGAGGAATGTTAATGTCTTTATTAGGATGATAAAGGCAGAATATGTGGTAGTGATAATAAAGGCAGTTTACGTTTTGCTAGGCCCTCGGTTGCAGTTGATTATTGCATTATTTATAATGTCCAGGAAAGATTAAATTGCGTACGCTGGAGCACGTTAGCCACATACGTGTTTTGAACATATCGGGCTTTTGTGTGAAAGGAGGAAATAAAGGCATCAGCAGTGAGACTGACAGCCTGTCAATTGTGTTGATTAAATCCATGGCAATTGTTAGAGGAAGACAGCTCTCTTAATAAGAAGAGACAATGGAAACTCACCAGAAAACAGGCAGTCTTTCTCTGCCTTACACCTTTGAATTACGATGTCGACGTCTTTTTGAATCCTCTCTTGCCTTGAACACATCCCCATGAAATAACACACACTAGAATGGCTTCTCTAACTAATATTCGGCGAAACAAACGAATCCCTTCCGCTTGCAGGCACGATGGATGTGGGGAACAGTAGAAATACGTGCTTGGAGGTCTGCTGTAACAATCCCAGGTGTGTCAAGCCAACCGACACCGTTTCATCTCCTCTAACAATAGCCTCGATCGCATGAGCACAGCGGAAAGCTCTTCCTCGCGACAGCTTTCATGAAGATATCACTTTTACACCGGAAGCATCTCTCAGTCGTCCTCATAACTCTTCTGCTGAACCCAACAATGGCGATATCGAAAGCTAAACCACGGAGCGAAAAAAAGATACCGCAAGTAAAACCAACGCGGGCGTGAGCTTCAGACCGTTACGGAGGAGCTGAAGTTGCACACGGGGGGAAATCAGTGCTGGATTGGGAATCCTGTGATAGCATCCACGAGACGAACCCGGTGGGAACGGGAATCACAACAAGGCGGATGATGTCATGGACGTGTGTTTCTCCCCACGCGCCCTCTCTGCTGCTGGACCTGCTCAGTATCAGCACTGGCTTCTGGTTGCCATGGCATAAAAAGCCATTTATTTACTTATGAACATATGTTTAACTTATCCTTGCTGATTTTTAATTAAGCAGGATCACATGAACAATGTCATGTTACCTAAGGACAAAGCACAGGTATGCTGATATTTAAAACAACAGCAACATTTTGCGAGTGTGATGTTACTTTCAAACCACAGACTGAAAGCCGGTCTGGACTGTGGATCGGTGTAAATGAAGCAGTCTGTTGTAGTCAATAATTAGGTGAAGCTCCACTCCAGGTTTTGCGATTCACACTCTCCTCACACTAATGAGAGAAACCCTACTCGGAGAGACTTGTGCTTATACTGAAATTTGAATCCAGCAAAACCCATAGTGATCTTTGTTTACAGATGTATTCTATGTAGCTAGTGATGTGTTGTAATGCTATATTTGAAACAGCAAACTAACAAATTCATTAAATATCATACCTTTGGGGATTTAAGTCAAAGCGAGGAAATCCTAACTCTGGTAATACAAAATATTCACAACTTTATTCTTAAAATAAGGAGAAAATGGCAGTTAAGAAAATGTATTTAGTGTTTCGTGCATCTGTTCCCCGATTTTTCAAAAAGTTTGCACTGCTTCCTGCACTGCATAAACACTGACAGGTGGTGTCATACCAGGGATTGTTAAAGGACATGACAACCTTGGCATTTGTATCATTGGAGAAAGCCTTGAGATGTCAGTTTGAATCACAATCATATAAGCCCTTGATTTCATTGAATGCTTTAAGAGCTTAACAGTTAGCCTTGTTTGCAGATTCCATATCTGATCAGAAATTATTCCTACCACAAAGTTTCCGTCCGCGGGGACTTAAAAAGTCTTAAATTTAGTTTAGATTTCATGAAATTAACATGAGCTCTGCGCTTACTGCCTTTACCGGAAAAACGTTATATTAACCGTTATGCTGTCAGAGAATGACATGGGTTAAACTAGTGCGCGTAATAGTGCCTTCTTTCACTGCATGATTCTATTAAAATGCATTTAGAATGATCACATAATTTCATATCATTTATATCATTTCATATAGTTAATATCACACGAAGAGTGCTGCTGTTGTTGTTGTTGTTTTCAAAAGTCATATGATTACACATGTGATAGGCTACTGATTTTATGCAACAGTTCAATAAACAAGAAGTTAATATAAATAGACATTTTAGTCACCATATTTCCTGCTTTTGCTCTATTTCTCCAACAAAAATCATTCCAAACAACCACAGCATTGTTTCTGCGTCTCTGGGCAACATGCGGCGTTTCGTTCCTGAATGAATCAACCGTTTAAATGATTTGGTTCAATCGCAATGACTCCCTTATTAACAGTGAATTGTTCCCACCTACTGTTTTTTAATTTTTAATTTTTTTAATGCATTTTTAAAAATAATTTCAAACATCAGTTTTCAACGTTTTATGTATGTTTCAAATATCAAAAAATTATTTATGCATTTGTAACAGCAGGTTAGCATTCTATGTCCCTCTGAGCTGCATTAAACAGTGTAAATGCATCTAAATGCCACTTCCCCCCTACCACTTCAGATGCATTGCAAAGATAAATTTTGTTGATACTGATTTCATTTGCTTGGTAACAGCCCAAATGTAAGAATTTGACTCAAAAGATGATGCACACTTTTAGAAAAAATGGCTTAAAGGTAAAAAAAAATAAAAAATACCCACTGCTGTGAACTGACCACACAGAATATGAAGAATATAAAAAAAAAAAATCAGGAGTCAACTGTCCACGGTAATCTTTAAGATACCAGCACAATAACACACTCAGCAAAATATTGTCTAATTATCATTATCAATAAAATCCCAGAAAAAATCAATATATAATTTTTTGTCAATATTGCACACCCCTAATTCATGTTATTTAATTTATATAATAATTTTATTGATAATAATTGTTTAAATCAATATAATAATTAATACTGAAATGTAAAATTTTCATTTTATAAAAGTTTTTGTGAAAACTTGTATCTGAATTGTAAATTATGCTTTTTACAGTCATTTTACAGTTTAATATGGTATTATAGACATTGCTCTACCGCACTCATATGGTATTAATTTTATTTGTGCAGGTCTTAAAAAAGGTCTTAAATTTGAGCTTAAAAACCCTGTACCGGTGCAAAAACAGTGTGACCCCTTTATATAGTAACTCCAAAATAAATGCCATGTTGAATATTAGCAGACAAGGAGTCAATGTATTATGTGACAAGCTGTGATGAATCTGGAATACACTGCCACCTGAACCAAAACACACTGTTTTAACATTGCATTTTGTCTGCAGAGCGACAAAGCTTTTACCCATTAAACTGTATGTGGAATAGGTCATGCAATCAATAGAAACACATCACAACACACTTCATCACCCTTCTCTCACTGTGCTTGCACCCATCGTTCTTCTCACACTGACATCATGAACGCTGAACAGTTTCATTCCAGTCTACAATTTTCACATGTCTTCTCTCACTAGGATAAATGTGTATGATAACAGCATAATGGTTTTAGAATTAGCATGTTTTTTGCACGTGTATACCTGATGTATTGAAGAAATAGCCTAACGTGGTACATGAATATGATAATGCAGTTATAATCACTGTACCATATCACTTCGTGTGTAAAGGAAACTGCAGATTAACACATTAACATATTGTTTTTATTCATCATTGATCGCATCTGATTGGTGATAAATAATAACCATCATGATATTTTTATTTAGTTGTTCTAAATTAGCATCAAGCATTTGCATGAATGAACCTGAGATTGTGTTCACACCAGAGAGGAAAAGCTGTAGAGGGGCACGGTTTAGGCCACAGTAGCCCGTCCAGCCTGAAGATGGATGGCTGTGTTAGTGGCACTTTGATTAACAGCTCCATCCGGACTTTGGCTAGTGGCTCACCAGTCTGGAGCGGCTCCAAGGAGACCCCACTAGCCCAGCTGTGCTGAAGCAGGCAAGGCCTCGGCTGATGACTGCAATGGCAGGAAAATCCATCTTCCTGCACTGAGCCTCCAATGTATTTCCCCCTTCTACGTTCACTCTGTGATTGAGGATTTAGTGCATGTTCTGATGAATACACACACAAACACACTCATCATTTTCTCTTTCACCTAAATGGCACCTCATCTCAATGCAATGTTGATGGAATCAACGCTGCTGATGTGCAATACAGAACTTCGCTAATGATTCTTTTCCGCGCCGCCATCAACACATCATTCAGTGCTCCTTTCGATGATTTCACCATTATGACGGTGATAAAAGAGCCCTGGTGAATTTCAATGCAGCATATTTTGGAGGGGAATTCTACTGATAGACCCCTCCAGGAAATAAACACATAAAGATAAGTGTATGTTTACTGCCAGCTGGCTAAAGATAAGAGGAGAATTTGACAAAAGAAAGTGAAAATGAACAACATAAGCAGGTAGACAGAGAAGGGAGCAGCATTTCCTGTTTCTGTGGGGCATCCCACGTCATTTGAGTCGACTCCATGCTGAACTCTATTCATTAATCCTAATTTCACAGTGAGTGAAACAGTTGATCACTGTGAGCGTAAATGTACATGTATGCATGCACTCTGGCGCTCTTTATTATCAGGTCTGCATGTTAGATAAAGTGTGTTTAAGAGGCTGGATACATCCAATTTACCAGTAATCGCTTTTAAAGGTTTTGCATTGGATATGTTGAGACACAAGTTTAATCATTCAGCAGAATTTGCAGCAGGTCCGTTTTGGGAGTCACTCCCGCTTCAAAAGACTGCTTGCCTTAGAAATTTGACACATCTTTAATGTATTTGCCCTTATCAACAGCACCCAGGAAATTGGCTTTTTATATGAAATAACCTTTTTGTTTTTTTCAGGAAACTTCATTGCCCTGGTGCGTAATGGGAATTATGATCAGTTATGAGTATCCTCACATTTCTGCAGGAAAGGTGTGTAGGTGTGTGTGTGTGTGTGTGTGTGTGTGTGTGTGTGTGTGGGTGGTGGGGGGGGACCTCTTTTATTCGGGTGGCTCACTTCTGCAATATTTCTGTCATGAACAACATTAGCAATCTGGGACTTGATGCCTCACAAAATTAAAAGTCTAAGGATGAAGCGATCTGTGGAAAATTGTCACTGTCTAGCTCCCTTTCTTCTAAACCAATATGTCGAATGAGTGTTTAGATCCCAGATGTGCAATGGGGTCACAGTTAGATGGACCAAAGAGCCGGTCCTTAACCAGTAGGCATGTGTGTGCAATGTGTTAGCCAAGTTGGAAATTGTTCATTCACGAGATGGTCTCATTTCCCTTCCCTCCCTCTCTGTAGACTTACTCTGGAATGAGACCAGCATTCCAAATATCCATGACTGTGAGTGATGTAATCCATTAGTTTAGCTTGCAGGAATCACTGTTCTGTGTCTATGACAGATCTGGATGATTCCTGATGGAGCAATACTATACAAAATGCAAGCCCAAATTGTAAAAGACTCCTGAATGACTCGTCTCATTATTTTGATAGGTTTAAGACTTTGCCTGAAATACAAATCTGTATGTCAACCTCAAGAAGTCTTGATTCACATTTAAAGTTCATGATCATCTATAAATCAGCGTGACCTTTTAGAGAGAGTCTTCATTGCTTTGTTTTAGTGAAAGGTATATTGATGTTTCTGTTCATTTCCAAGTTGAAATAAGAACAATCAGACAGCTTCAGACATGTTATTCTGTGCTACTAATTCATCTGTCTCTTGGTAATATGGTGAATACTAATAGTGGTTTGGTCCAGCTTTAGGCTTCTAAATTAGAAGTTTTTGCAAAGTTGTTATTTTTCCTATTTAGCCTATGTAGTTAGAGTATGCTAATATTTTGCATACTGTTGGGCCTATCCTGCTGAAAAAACAGCATAGCAGCTGGTTTGAGCTGGTTTAAGATGGTCCTTAGCTCATAACCAGCTTATAAACAGTTTATAACATCTTAAACCAGCTTATGACCAATTGAGCACCAGCTTAAACCAGCTGCCATGCTTCAAAACATACCTAACCAGCATTCTGTATGCATTCTAAGGTAATAGTTTATCCCATTGTTTGATTTACGGTCTTCTATACTAAACAATTTTACTATAACAATTTGGGTCATCGCTTGATGTTAATGGTCACAATGCAAACCCAACTGAAAACCACTGCCCTAGAAACATATACATGGCCTACATGCTTACATATCAAAACCTTATAATTCTCACCATGTAATTCCATTTGGAGTACACAAATGACAGAAATGGAATTAAAAATCGTGCAAAAATTGTCAGCACTGCATTGTTTTTTGTTTGTTTGTTTTTGTCTAAAAACCAGTCCTTGACTTTCACCATGTAACCAAAAAGTCATAATCTGAATATAAAAACTGGCTCTATATGAGGTTCCGAGGACCAAAGAAAGCACATCAAGAAAAAAATAAGAGATTTTATAGAAAGTTAATTTGCAGAATGACTGAGAAGTCTTTCTTTGAAAAAGGAACAAAGGAGATTGAGTGGGGGCACAGGACTCCCAAGGGGGAGGCATAAAGTCAACTTCACATGTTAGATTACTTCAAAGCGTGAGACAGTGAAATGGAAAATTTCAAGTGCTGTTTCCCTCTAGAGTATTTTGAGCTTAGTGGAAAAAAACAAGTTACTTTTTGAAGTTTGTTAGTGTAAATGATTATTAATATGGATTAATTTACTGATGGTGGTAAAATCACACCATGCTAAAAACAAAAACAAACAGTTTTTCTTTCTTTCTTTTTTTATGTCATATCGACAACATTCAGTGTTCAGGCACTTTTATACGTGGAATAATATTGATGCATTAAGACTTAGACACTATATAAAGAAATACACATTTACTGTAACATTAGATCCGAATAAATGAATGTGTAACATAATAATACAAAAAAAGATTGTATTAAAATAGAAGCATTTTGTCTTGTGGCCTTTTGGACCCCCTCAATGTTAAGCCTACACACTTTTTCCAGCTGTCCGGTTAAAGAGTTTGAACACACCCACACAGTTACCGTGTAAACGTCACATCCAAAAACAAGGTTATCTATCAAAGGTTTCACTGCAGTCCTTATAAAAAAATGCATAAATCTAAAACCACACATATAAAATAATGTATATTTTTAGAGATTGAAACCCAGGTGTGGTATCTCACACTTTCTTCTGCTGACTGGTATTTCACACAGTTTTTGAGGCTTTTGATCACATGGCCATTATACGGAGAACAGGAAATGGGTGAGAACTGAAACTGTGACATTTTAACAAGTGTCAGCTCATTTTTACTTCACAGTTGAACTCATGTTGCCTCAGGCTATGCAAATCTGCAATAGCTGTTCTCCTTACACTGTTAAATGACAAAAGTGCAATCATTATCATTGTTTCACAGAACAAACTGAACATACAGGTTAGGCATTTCTCTCAGAATTTGATGAAAATGTTTTTGTCAGTTATCTGTACACTCTAAAAAAAAAATGCTGGGTTAAATATGGACGACCCCAGCAATTGGGTTAGTGCCCAGAAGTTTGGGTTAAACATTTAACCCAACTGTTGGTTGAAAACAACTCAGCATGTGTTCTGTCCAATATTTACCCAGCACTGGGTTGTAATTAACCCAGCATTTTTAGAGTGTACGCTACGTAACTAGCTAGGCCTATTGTGTTTAGAGCTCTCATATCAGTTTTGCTCATACCGTCATTGACACCTGGCAGTATAGAGGATCCATATACAGTATTTGTAATATATATATGTTTTTGTTTACAAACTGTTGTTACGATGGTTACATCAACCTGTGTATTGTGATAGCCCTGCAGATTCTGTCTGCTGGCAAAGAGAAACCAGCTACAACTCTGACAATCACAGCAGCTGCAGTTTCCATGTTTAGATCATTTTGCAATGGCTGAATCACAGAGAGACATTCACAGAGAACAGAGGCGTATTATGAGGAGATTGATGTCTGCCAGCGATTATTGAACTCTTGGCAGGTAGAGTGAGGTGGCGGCGGTTCCCAGGAGACTGTGGCCACCATCTGGACTGGAAAGAGATGCAAACAATTCCCCCTTCACAAAGCCCCTGTGTGATGCTCTTGCATTAATATGTAGAAAAAAAGTAAAACTGAAAAATGATAATGTGGTAAATGGTAAACCAGTCTGATTTAGTGGCATAAATATAACCAGCGTTGTGTAAATGCTTCCTTAGGCTGATGAAAAGGATGTGCTGCTCTCCACAAAAATGACATGTCCATTACATTCTCTTTATCATCCATTATAAGAGGATCCTAACTATGTCCAAAACTGCAGCAACTATCTGGAGAAAGTCTCTATCTATCTACTCAAATAAATGCTGTTCTTCTGAACTCTTCTGAACTTCATTATAGTTTGATGTTTTCAACTGATAATAATAATAAATATTTCTTGAGCACCAAATTTGCATATTACAATGATTTCTGAAGGATCGTGCGACACTGAAGACTGGAGAAATGGCTTCAGATTTGCAATCACAGAAATACATTCTATTTTAAAATATATTAAACTAGAAAACAGATATTTTAAATTGTAATAACATTTCACAATATTAGTTTTTACTGTATTTTTAAAAAAAGGAGCCTTGCTGAGCATTAGAGACTTCTTTTAAGAAAGTTGAAAAAGCTTAAATTCCTCAAACATCTGAACAGCAGTGTAAATGTAATCATTTTATAATGATTAAATATATGTTGAATATTATAAGGAATTGCATGACACAAATGCTGTATTCAAGTCAGAGCCAGGTATGAATAAAATAATGGCCAATGAGGCGAAACAATTATTTGTGATATTTCCAGTGTATCAAACCTTTACAAAAGCATCCTCCAACTTTGATGTATTTACTCTAAATGAGCATTTGCATTGACTGCTTGAGCCGTTGATGTCTATGAAAGTGTGTTTAGCAGTAAACACCACTTCAGTCCATTGTGCCTCTCATTAAGAGCATGTAGTATTCATTAATATGGATATAAGAAATGAACAACAAACAATAACAACAACACAGTTACCAAGGTAGCTAAGAACAACTAAAAGCCAACAAAGATTTGCAAGGACTTGCATATTAAATGGATGATTCACCCCCAAAAATTAGTGGTGCATGAGTAAAATGAATAGCACATTTAAAAAATATCTGATGTCTTTATTCACAAGGGCAGAACAAAAAGTCAGATAGACAAAAGAAATATTCATGATTGCTTTTTTCATATACGCTATAGTTAATACATTTGTGCTTAATACTCAGCAAAATTAAATTACAATAAAATCAGTGGGAGCCTCAATATTTACACAAAGACAGTTCAAGTAAAATATAACAACATCACTGATATATTTTCATCAGGGAGACAACTCTACTGAAAGTCTCAGATGGTAAACATGACAATATTCACAGCTGAAAGAATATGATCAAACATAACCAAAAGACCTGAAATGTCATGATTCAAATTAAAGTGTGCTAAGGTGACTTTTTCAATCTATGATTGTATTTTAAATGTTAATAACCAGATTGAATTCAAGTATTTAAAAGTGAAGCAAGTGTAAACACTGTGGTTCTGTCACAGCAATATTTATTTTTTTATTTTTTTGGTTGTCATCTTGTGCTTCAACCAATAGTGTGAGTCTGGGGCGCAGCTTCCTGTTTTTTTCTGTACAAGAACCTGACAGATGGGGGAGATAGGAGTGTTTGGGAAATTTAGTGGCACTGAAATTACACACTTTACCTTTAAGATAAAATAAGTCAATACCAAAACCCCCCAAAAATTGCAATCATCAAAAGGAACAATAAAAATACCGGTAAATTACTGCGATAACAGGAAAAAAAAATCAATTCCACAAATCCGTTTTAAAGTCATAAACCAGTTCAAAACAAAAACTCATTTCATGATTCACATAGAGCTTGATACCTATGTTGATCTACTGTAATCCATTAGATTAAGCAGAGTGAACACGCTCTTTAGTGGTCTGCATCGTCACCATATAATCATAGCTATACGAATAAACCAATTTTCACAATATTGTAATTAAATTATATTATACAAAGGAAGCAGTTATTACCATACCATTTAGAATTCTTACAATTAAGCTTAAATGTCTTCAAAAAGTCATAAAGCACAAAGTCTGTGAGATACAGAGTTCAAAGACATACTAAAAATACCTCGAGCCCGCATATGTGAGTCTACCACACTTCTGCAGAAGCATCGGTTTGTATAAAAATCAATGTGCAACAAATTCTTCATCATAGAGATCCTGTAACAAAAATATAAAAAGAATGCAAAGTCTATGTACAATGAGAGTCCACCACAGTTTTGCATCTCACAAACGTGCAACACGTGCAGGTAGATCAGACGTCATACTGAAGTCCTGGGTTTTCTGATGACTAACTGGACGGGACCCTCAGAGACCGTTTTAATGATGTTCCAGGCATCATAGTGCATAAGACCCTGCAAAGACCTGCCATTGATGGCTAGAAGTTCATCTCCGGCATCAATGACCCGGGACTGTTCAGCGGCTCCTCCTGAGTGGTGACAAAGAACACATGATCACAAAACTTTATGAGCTAAGCTTTCTCTTGATCCACGGGTTACACACTAGTCTCCCCCTAGTGGACATCTTTAAATGTTCGCGTAGAGCACTCACCACGGAAAACGCGTTTGATGTAAAGAGGTCGATCTCCATGGGCAGATGCTTTGCCTCCGTCTAGACTGAACCCTAAACCGGCTGTAGTCTTCTGTAACTCCACACTTAAAGCCCCGTCTGGCCCCACTTCCACACCTACAACACACCAAGAAGACAATTAGGAACCGAAAAAAGTTAAAAATCCAAGCTAATAAGTTAAAGACTGACGGGTTAATCTTTATGACTCCAGATACTCACTTGTTTTATGTTCTCTGATGCTGTCTCTATGGCCTGGAGTTGGACTGGTTCCAGTCTGAAGGGGAAGTTCTTGTCTAGGCGATGTTGGCTCAGTGTTCTTGCCCTTCTGGATGATCACTAATGCCTGCTTTGGCAGTCTGGTCTGATGAAGGCAGGACAGTGCCTCTGCGTGTGTGATACCACTCAAGCCGGTGCCGTTTATTGACAAAACTCTGTCTCCTCTGTGAATGGTACCTTCCACGCCTGCCACCCCTCGAGTGAACACCCGATGGACCTATGACAAAGAAATATAGCTTAAACTTAGTTTTAGAAGATAACTTAATTTAGTACTATTTGACTCGCTATGTGAAGAGTTTATTTGCAACAACAAATTTTCAAAAATGTTCTAAAATCATGTTTTTATTGTGTATTTTTACTTAATCAAAATAACCCAACTGCAGTTTGATTGAGATTAATTGGAATGCACAATGAAAAAACATGATTTTTGAAAATGGTTAAAAACGGAGTTATGTTTTTGCAAATGAACTTTTCATATTTTACTACTAGTTCCTTTGAAAACCACAAGGGGGAGATAATGGGTAATTATAAATGCTACTGAAAACAGCTACTGATTTTTCATTTATTTATTTATTTTTTTTAAATCAAAAGGTTTCAGTTTTGCTTGAACAAAAGCGCTTACAGTAATAGATTTCTGCTCCAGATCTACTCCTCCGGCGATGCTGAAACCCAGTCCAGATCCTTGCTCTTTGGTTAAGATCACAAAGTAAATGTCATCTTTAACCTAAATAAAAAGATTTGTGCAAGACTGGTTAACGTTTTTTTTTAAATCAAAAGAAAAAATATATACAGCTATAAATAGGGTCCATAAAAGCAATGACTGTTCTGTTAGGAAAATAGACTGATAAAAATAACAAGAAAAGTGACAGTTCAAAAATTGTGAGATTTATAAATATCAATAAACCGAAACAAAAGCATTTCTTTAACTGCTATCTAAAGGCATATCTTTCCCATTCTTTAAAAAGAAACATCAAAAAATGCCAGATCGTCTTTATACTTAAAATATTAGCTTTCTAAATAGACTTTAAAACAATATGATATGTAAACAAATCATTTTGAATACCATTTTTGGAACACGAAAAATACTGTGAAGCCAGAGACATGATAAATTACCTCTGAAAGAGTGCTTGTTTCCTGTATGAGACTTGTCACATCCAATTTGGTTGTGAGGGAACACAGAACATCTTGCACTTTATTTTGGTCCAAAGGAGAAGATTCAAGATCTTTCAAACTGTTGGAGAAAAACAACACCAATATCAGTTTTTTTCCCCTAGTCAGCAATGTTAAAATATGATAAACTAATGGTTGCTAAATATACTGGATGTAGGTTTCATCAGTAACATTTGTGCAGTGTCACACAACACAACACTGAAATAAAAATATAATATGTGCTGATATGTGACCCTTAAGCACCACTAAAATATAAAAACCAAATAATAAAACTTAAAAAATGTAATTGCTAAAATAAAAAAGGCAAACTCAATAATCAACTACTCTGCTGTTGAAGGACTAGTAAACTGTTTTAATCTTTTTTCATTATAAACTGGTCTTCCCTCACCTTATAGACCAGCATGAGAGCCCTGAGATCTGGCCTTCATGTTGGTCCCCATTGGTTGAACCAAGAACCCCAGCATCAACACCGCTCACCCTGGTCACCACGGTGCACTGCAGGTTGTGTGATGCTGGGTCTATGGACCTGCAAGGGTAGATTTCCAGCTCCGTCTTAAAGATCACATTTCCAGGGTCACTGGTGAAATCCTCAGTGCACAGCTTGTCCAGTTCAGGCATGCTCAGTGCCTTTATCTCTCTCAGTTTGGAGCGCGACAGGCCTCCATGTGCGCGGGCATTGCGAGAGCGCAGTACTGGTGGTGTGTGTACAGCAGGCTGGTTCACAGAGGCCTCATTTCTAACCTTCTCCTTCATAACAGCTTCTGTGGTTTGGTTTTGAGGAGTTGATTCAGAAATGGTGACAACTGAAGTGGAAGATGAATTCTGTGGATACGGTGGAGATGGGGTTGAGCTCAAGTTGTCTACACAAGAGCTGAAACTCCTCCTCAAAGAACGGCTGTCACTGGACTGACTGCTAACAGATCCAGCATACCCAGATAACCTCCGGTTCAGAGGTGGCTTTGAGTTATTAGCATAAAACGGTATGTCTATACATTTTATGACAGATCGATCAAAGCTGGCTAGATTCTCAAAGGACTGGATTCTTTGACGAACTGAGAAGGGGTTTGGGTCAAGTGACCCACTAATGTCTGTAGAGCAGCTCCTGCGGTCTAGTCCCCTCAGGTACAGTTTGGATATGCTTGTTTTGACACTAGATGCAGCATCTTTATTATTTGAGTTCCTGAGGAGATTTTGTTCTTGGCCATTGCAAGAAGTTTCATTTGTTTTATTAGTACCGTTATGGTGTGAACAAATAGATGAAGAATTGGTTGATTCTAATGGGACAGTGTGTCTTCCAAGAGAGGAGTCTGAATTCGATTCCTCCCACTGGACTTGATCAACCGCCATCAGGGCCGAGCTTAAATGACTCGCATTCCCAACTTCCTTGCGTGTCAGCACAGGTGTAGACGATGAAGAGGATGAAAGTCGAACCTCAATGAAAGTTCTTTGAGTGTTGACGACAGTGACCTCTGATTTTGAGACTTGCTCCTTTAAGTCCGAGACTTGTTCCTTCTTGGAAGGCTTGAGTTCTTCTTTGGTGGTGTTGATGGAATTTGTCTTTAAGACACTGGACACAGTTGGTTGGTCAGTTTTACAAGAAGTAACCCTGATCTTCTCAGATGTTCTGGTGGATTTAGGGCTACCATTTGGTGTGGTTCTTTTGGAGAGAAGTTTAGGAGACTGACTTGGGGAGCTGAGAGCTTTTTTCTGTCCTGTACTTTCCACCCTTGGCGTTCTAGAGACGGACTGTTCTTGGTCTTTGGATTTACTCTTAATACTAAGACCCTTAAGTTTAGAAGAGGTATTTGACTTTTTATCATCAACTTTGAGTCTACTTCTCAGCAAGGGTGAGATAGGGGTGTCATTAGGGGATTTAGTTCCCAAAGATTTGACACTATAAGTGGTGGATTTACTCTGGGATTGGGAAAGTGATGATTTCAAGTCAAGTATAGGATGAACTTTCTCTCTCTCCTTGTCTTTTGGAACAATTGTAGAGGAGGCCTGCCCACTAGTTTTGCCATTTAATGCCTTGGGCTGTGACACAGTTGACCCCAGTGGCGCTTGGCCAGTATTGAGTTTCTCTACTGACAGAGATGCATCTGAGAGCAACTTAGTTGCCCTCTCTTGATTTCTTGGGGTGACGTGACTAGTGTCCTGAGAAACAGCGGGGTAAGGGACACCTGTTGGTGTCTGGCAGACTTGAACAGATTTTGAAATGGTTTCACATTTTTCATCAGTGTTGCAGTTTGATGGTGTTCTCTGAGATGCACACATTGCCTCATGTTGTGTGGGTGTGTGTCCACTCTCCCCATTTAGGAGATCATCACCAGAAACCTGAGAGCAAAGTGGATCTGGTAATCTTGGATCTTGGTGGATCTTGGAGACAGAATGATTCTCTTGCGAATCCTTGTCTTGCATTGTGAGTGACAGAGGGTTATGGAGATCCATACAAGCAAGTATGCCTCCGCTAGGAAGACTGTCAACAGTCTGGCAATTGGCCAGGCTTTTTCTATCTGGCAGAGAGTTGCCCTCTGATTGGCTGAATGCAGGCTGACTGACAGTGCTGTAACAGAGCTCAACCTCTTCCTCATCTGAGTCGGTGTCCCGAGGACCCTCACAGTGACCTTGCGATGACTCTACTTTGACAGCACTGTCTGCAGAGTCACTCTCAGAGTCACTATCTTCCACCAAACTGTACATACTTGGTTTCTCTCCATGTCCTTTCTCTAGAGGGACAATGTCCTCTCCCAGATTACAAAAGTTCCTTGAGTAACTATTTAAAAACGTCTTTCCTACAGGAAAATGGCAAGCGCTGTTCCCCACATCTATATCAGAGAAATCCAGAAGGTTATGTTGCGATTGCGCTGCAGTCCCTCTGTCGTCTACTTGACTGCACTCTTCTGTTTTTGCACTTGCATCTGTGGAATCCAAGACACTTCTGTCTTTTTCTTTGCTTTCTGCTGAGTTCAGTTCAGTTATGACATCATCAATATTAGTGATGGGAATGCTGTTGCTGTGGATTGCTAATGCCTGTTTCACATTTGTTTCTGATGAAAGGCTTTCTTGGGCTGCAACAATAGTTTTGTCCACATGATTCCTTTCTTCTGGAGGTCTAGGTGTCTCCATTTTAGATGAGCCCTCACAGCCAGAAGACATAATCAGGCTAGAAAGTCGATCTACAGCTGCAAATATGGACAAAATACACTATGGTGACACATTACATCATATTCAGTTAATCAACACGATTCATCACATCAGTTTGCACTTCAAATCAATAATAGGCAGTTAAAACATGTCAAACAGAATCGCTGGATATGACGACGTTACATCAAGATAAATCCTACTATACAAGTGCACCGCTGAAGCCTGCGAGAAAAGCTGCAAATTGCCTGTATTATAAATCAACATTCCATTGGAAAACTATTTCAACTAATCCTTTCCATTCTCCTACAAATATGCATAGCAAATTATACTAAAAGAAACCCAGATCAGTACCATTGCGGTTCATTTCATAGTCTGATATTTCACTGATTCTGTTATTCATCAATGTTGTTCAAAGTCAGCACCACAGAGCCAAACTTCGTAGGAAACTCTGGACTACTATGAAATAACTTTTCTGAGAAAAAAGGTGAGTCTCACTCTGAGCATACCCAGGGATTGGTGGGACACAAAGACAAAGGCACAAAGAGAAAGGATTTTTGTATTGTTTCTGATGATGTACTACTGGCATCCTGGAGGCATATTTTCTAAGTCGACACCTCTGAATATTCTATTCACGATTAAACAGACAAATGTAAAATATGCAACATTTCCTGAAATACTGAATGCATTGAAAGGGTATTTTAAAAAGGGCATAACTGAAAATGGTAGACCTGGTGATACATTAAACATGATGGAGTGCATGTTATTCTAAACATCATGCACACAGCTGATAAATACTCATATTTACATATGAGCATATGCGCTAATGTATATGAAGAACAAGATCGATCACATACAGTATAAACATCAGATGACGGCAGGTATAGACAGACAGACACATATTAATACATTATATAACAGATGTTTCTTGAGGCTATTGCTCTGCATAATGAGATTCAAAAGATCTACTAGTAACAAATGTTTTGACCAAAATTTTATGAATGTGCTACATCTTTCATTTCAAATTTTGATGTGGCAGTCAGAGCAATAACACCAAATCTAGATTCTAATTGACTAACGGCCTCTACGAAGCATTAGCGCTGTTACTCTACACATCTACGGTGGCTACGGAAGTAAAGTAATCAATAGTCACCATTGACAAATAGCCAGGAGCCTGCAGTTCCCTTTGAGCTGGTGAAGGGTACTGCCAGAAAGGGGAAGCCTGTAGTACTCCTATCTCTTTAAGGCAGCATGGGAAAAGACAGACTGATCTCTTTATTGCAGCGGCAATTTTACCTGTGCTTGCAATCTCTTGTGAAGGATATATTATAAAAAACCTGTTTATCCTGTTATATTTTGATATATTGTTTATACAATTTAAATCTGCTGGAGCACCACAGTCTGCGGGAATGGAGGAGGGAATGTGGATAATACTTTAACAAGCCTTCTAGAGCAATATGACACTATGCATAACACAGCACTGACTACTATTCTTGATCATAGCAGATTCATATGTTGATTATTAGATTGTCCATGTAAATTGGGACCAGTATCAGGACAGTTACTAGTGTAGTGTAGAGAAGATGTTTAATTAGATTAGGGAAACTATCTTGTGAGGTTATAATATTAGGTTAATCCAAAAATGAAATCCTTTATGTTGCTCCAAACCCATTATGATTTTATTTCTTCCACAGAACAATGAACAGAGACAACAAAGATGCAAAAGCACCACAAAATCAGTCCATACGAAATGAGTACTATTAGAAGTTATTTCTTTTGTGAGAGAAACAACTAGTTTTATGATAATGTTATGGTGAATTTCTCTTTTTTAAGCTTGAAATGTCTGAGTGTAGCTTGAAGTTTAAGCTTGAAATGAGCGAGTCTGCAAAATGTCTCCTTGTGTGTTCCACCGAAGAAAGAAAATCATATGGGTTTGTGACAATATAAGTGTGGGTAAATGATCAGAGTTTTCATTTTGGGGTGAACATCCTTCTTTTGGAACATTTAAATGAGCAGACATACATGGGAAAAACCCATCAGCAAAGCTAATATCGACTTCTCATTGGTTAACTCCAGAAAGCAATAGATACAGTATGCCGGCTGCAACTCACCTGAGACTGGCTTCTTAATCTCTAAGGTCAATGTGATTGGCAGGTTGTGCATGAGGTCACAGATCTCCTGATAGGTGGATGTACACACAGGGGTGTCACCAATTGTTACAATCTCATCACCAACGCTCATCTTCCCTGAGGCCTCCTGAAGCAATAGACATGAAAGAAATGGGTGAAATGCATTCCTCCGATTTATTCTGGAGATATCTCATCCATGCCTCCAAGCACAACCAGCTGTCCGACACAAAGTGTTATATAATCAACGGTGAGGATGGGAATCGTGAAGAATTGAACAATTCTGGTACCTTAACAGTTCCATTAACAATTCTTTCAGTTTTTTAGGGAAAGAAAGATATAAATAAATAGAAAATAAATACATAGGGGTGCTTTATTTTAAGGTCCAATTCTTGCTATTAACAAACCATTAACTATGACTTTTGCCTCAATAAACTCCTAATTTGTTGCTTATTAATAGTTAGTAAGGTGGTTGTTAAATTTAGGAATTGGGTAGGGTTAGGGATGTAGAATATGGTCATGCAGAATATTTGCTTTATAAGTACTAATAAACAACCAATATGTTAATAATGGGCAGGCTAATAAGCAACTAGTTAATAGTGAGAATTGGTCTCTATACTAAAAAGTGTTCCCAAATGTGCTAACATTTTGCATTCATTTTTATGAAATGCTACTGACAAATGCATGTACATATTTAGTTACTCATTGTCATGTGTACAACCAGCCTGTAATTAAACTGAGATCTCACAGTTGTGAACCGTGTTCTTTTTTATTTATTATTATTATTTTTTAACACATAATAATAATTTGTTACATTTATATAGCGCTTTTCTGGGTACTCAAAGCACTTTACATGATAGGGGGAATCTCGTCAACCACCACCATTGTGGATGATGCTACGGCAGCCATATTGCGCCCACCACACGCCAGCTTATTGGTGGAAAGGAGACAGAGTGATGAAGCCAATCAGTAGATATAGGGATTAGGAGGCCATGATGGTCAGAGACCAATGGGCAAATTTGGCCAGGATGCCAGGATTACACCCCTACTCTTTTTTTTCGAAGGACATCCTGGGATTTTTAATTACCACAGAGAGTTCTCTGTTTAACATCTCATCCGAAGGACGTACAGTACTGTCCCCGTCACTATACTGGGGCATTAGGAACCACACAGACCACAGGGTGAGCACCCTCTGCTGGCCTCACTAACACCTCTTCCAGCAGAAACCTAGTTTTCCCAGGAGGTCTCCCATCCAGGTACTGACCAGGCTCAACCCTGCTTAGCTTCAGCGGGCAACCAGTCTTGGGCTACAGGGTGATATGGCAGCTGGCATTAGACTTGTTTGTTTGGGAAATGGACTACACTGATTACATTATATAAATTTAATTCACAAAAAAATGCTCATGAAAGTCATTCTTTTGCAATTTTGCTGTTTTAAGCTATAGATTCAGTAGTCATGTTGTGGCACCACAGAATCAGTAATGCAGGACTACTCTGCCAAAGTATTTTAGTATAATATTCCGTTCGCATTGGTGGAAGAATGAACATGTGAAAACCATCAACAGAACCAAATGTCTTTTGGTTCTGGTCATTTCTTTTTAAAAGTCTCTTTCTCTTTCAGCCATAGTTGAATGTTTAAAAACATTTTCCAACAATTTCCAACCTACCCTTTCCGCAACACCTCCCGGTCTCAGCCCTGTGATCAGCACCTTGAGTGGAGCAGACTTAATCTCCAGATCCAGACCAAAAGACTCTGTCTCACTACGCTGGAGCACTATTGTCTCAATGGTGCAGACCCCTGCTAACTCACTGGATTCCCCCTTCTTGCAGTGCAGCATCCTGCAGGGCGGCCGTGTGCTGTTCTGTGTAACCTGGGCAGCTGTTGCTGGAAGTAAAGGTTGTTCTTCACCCTTGGCTCTTTGTGGAGGGTTGGGGCACTCGATGCTCATCATGCTCTTGACACGAGTCACGGCTTTGTGCTCCAGCTTGGGTGAGCGTTTGACCTCCTGCCCTTCCCGATGGGGCTCTTTTTTGACACCCAGGTTTGTTCCTCCGGCTGCCTCCAAACAGCGAATGGGCATGAAGGGAGATTCGGCAGCAGGCGGGCCGCTAGGTCCTTCCTCAGATTCGAGCGAGCTGCCATAGAGCGGAGTGGCTGGTTCGCTGCCGATCAGTCTATGGCTCTCACTGCTATCCTGGCTTTCATCATCGACCTCGAGAGATGACGTGGCTATTACAATACCAGAGTCTTCCTCTTGGTGGTGGCCGCCATCCGAGACCCCGTGAAGGCGGCGACGGAAAGGGCCACTGTCCTGTTCAAGGCTGGTTTCGTCGTCACTAGGCTCATCCTCATAGCAGATGACCCGACGCTGACGAAGAAGTGGGCTGCGAACAGAACTTGGACTGCTTCCCACGCTGGCCTGCTGGGGTGTGTCTGCAGTGCGACCAGCCCCTCCAGAGGCTTTACAACATTCTGGGGTTGTGGGACTACTGTCTGAACCTCTATAGGAGCAATCCTGATAGACTGTTATGATAAGAAGACAAAAAAAACCAAAAAACACACACGGTCTGGTGATAAACTGTCACTTATCTTTTTATCAACATGACACTTTAGATTCTGTAATGTTACCATGCGGCTGAGGTGCTGCTGATTCCTCCATAGATGTATTACAGCTCCTGCTACTATGCAGCATGTCGTCATCACTGGATCCCATCGCCATGGTCTCAGAAATGGAAGAATGGCTGGGTACATCGTGAACTGAGAAATACTGAGAGAGCTCTGCCTCTGAACTCACCGAACCTTGCTGCAGAGTCAGATGAAGATATAAAATTAAAATCTTTCTGAAGATCAACAACATTAAAGGGATAGTTCAGCCAAAAATTTAAATTCCGTCATTAATTACTCACCCTCATGTCGTTCCAAATGTGTGAGACCTTTGTTCATCTTTGGAACACAAATTAAGATATTTTTGATTAAATCCAAGAGCTTTCTGCATAGACAGTAACAGAACTGAACTATTTTATTACGGTTCAACCACTGATGTCACATGAACTATTTTAAAGGTGTCCTTACTACATTTCTTGGCCATAAAACATGTCAGTTATGTTGCTGTCCATGTAGGGTCAGAAAGCTCTCGGATTTAATCAAAAATACCTTAATTTGTGTTCTGAAAATGAACAAAGGTCTTGCAGGTTTGGAACGACATGAGGGTGAGTAATTAATGACAGAATTTTCATTTTTGGATGAACTAACCCTTTAAGTAGCGTGCATACATTGGCCAAAAAAAGTCACACTTTTTTTATTTTTTTTTATTTTACTGTCACAAAATACTAAAGCAAGTGGCCTGTGCAAATAAACCATGCTTTTCACTTTTCTGGGTTAATTATGTTTGCAAACAAAAGGTGATTTGTAGTGTATGCAAGAAGTCAGTGGTCTTAATTTTGAAAAAAATATCTCGCTTTATCATTTGAAATTTAGCAAAAATGTGCTTTTGTGGACTGTTTGCTTTGAAAAGTGTGTTCTTGCTATATGTCTTTAAGTAAATACCGCTTAGTTTGGTATTTTGTTATTTCATGCAAAGACATCATTTTCATCTCATTTTCAGTGTGACTTAAGCACTTGTTTCATTGTAGCTAAACTGCAATTAAAATGAAGTAAAGTTTTATGGATTTAATCAATTCCAAGTCTATTTTCTCTGACAAGTTGAGACCTCTGTAGACTAAAGCCTCTAGTTTACCCTGCTGGCTGGCTCAAGGAATCTCTTCATGGTCCAGCTGAGAGCAGGATTACCCTCACCCTGCTTGACTTTAACAGTGGGAGATGGACTCTTCGATGGCAAGCCTGTGAAAGAGAGCACAAAAGAAAATAGCTCTATTTCTTGCTGAGGTACAAACCACTGATCTCCAGTTATCTAATCAGAGAATACAGCTGCATCAGAATTTCAAAACAAATATTTGGAACTGGATATGAACTTAATAAATCAAAGCCAAAACAGAGCTTTTCAGAATTTAACTATTTTTTAACTAAAACCTATAAACTAAACCCCTGTGGCTTTTAGATCCCTGAGAAAAGTGGCTATAGTCAAACCAAAACAGAACAGGCAGTTTACCGAGCGTGTGGGAAGAATGACTATCTCTGTGAGTGGAGCGAGTGATCACTTCATCCATCTCCTGTTCAGACACCTGAGGGTGAGAGATGATGATACAAAACACTCAGCCATTGAATCTTACGGATCATGGAAAAAATACGGTATATCCTAAGCTTCAGTCTTAATTAAATATCATCATATCTTGACTATTGTTTACCTTAAAATGAGGCAAATGACAAAATATCTTTTCTGACCACCAGGTGGCACTGTGATTTAAGCAGAGCAAGCTGCCTAGAATCTTCTTCATAATTCTGTTGTATTTTACTTTAAATGTAACCTTAAATAACCATTTTTATGTCTTACCTTACAATCAATGAAATGTATTTTTATTCAAATAATAATAAACGAATAACAATAAAAATAATTTGATGAATAATTTCAGACATCAAATTACAGCATTCACTGAGAAAAACATTAAGAAATGTGTGATTCTGTTTCTGGTATTTCATATTAAAGAAAACGAATTACATTTAAACAACGTGAACCATTTAGCCTGGTTGTTTTGACACCACACTTTGAAGCACTCTGCTACAGGCAGATCCCAATTTGCCTCTATACAGCTCTGCTAGAAAAGGCCTGACTGACTCGAGATGAGATCAGGTTTTGCCAGATCTATTTCAGTTGACTTTTATTGTTGACTTCAATACAGGTCTTTCTCAACTCAAAAGAATCGATCAAATGTAGCATAATAAAAGAAACACTCAACATCTAAGACACTTCACGCCTCATGCACCTGTATGGCAAAAACACGCTTAAAAACACTGCTGTCTTTAACAACAAATCCACCCAAGGAAAACTTTTCCAGCTCCACTGTATCTGAGCCATGAGCCTTGGGCCAAATATGTGTTTATGCCAAGACAAAAAGTTGGACTTTAAAGACTATAGGAACATATTTCTTAAAAAATAAATTAATTAATAAATTAAAATAAAAATAAGAAATATGTTCCTATAGTCTTTAAAGTCCAACTTTATATATATATATAAAATTACATGGCAGGTGCTGATTTAAGTAATTAATGACCCTTTGAGAAAGGCTTCTGACCTTGTGTCACATGGTAAGTGTTAAGCTAGTCTTAACACTGCTCTGCTCATGGCACATTAGCACTGGCTCTCATTTATCAGGCCGAGAGAACAGTCAGCATATTCTAACCACCAAAATCTCCCGCTGTACCCAACCCCAGACACATTTCTCAACATCTTGATTCATTAGGTGGATGAAAACCAAGTTGTGCCAGCACAAGAGGGAGAGGAATGTTGTTTACTTTTTGTCAGGCTTCAATGATTCATGCCAGGAGCAAATTACAACTTAACAGGTGGATGGTGCTTTTGATTTCCACTTGTGACTGAAGGTGTGTGACCACATCACCACACCGATGCTTGGGTTTATTTATTCATAAGGGGTGTTTACATTATTACTATTTCTATGGACATTAAAATATTTAATTTTCATGGAGCATTAACCCTAAAAAAGTTGCTAAACTATTTAAAACGATGTCCTTACTGCCTTTCTGGATCTTGAACGTGTCAGTTGTGTTGCTGTCTATGGAGGGTTAGAAGGCTCTCGGATTTCATCAAAAATATCTTAATTTGTGTTCCTAACACGAACAAAGGTCTTATGGGTTTGGAATGACATGAGGGTGAGGAATTAATGACAGAATTTTCATTTTTGGGTGAACTTTCCCTTATACTACCATAGATTCGCAGTTGTTAATGAGATGATAGTTTGTAAATACAGTAATTTCTATGTGGAGGCTAAATAAGATACCGTGGTGGGGCTGTGTTTGGCTCTTACTTTGGGGTTTGGATGTCGGCTGATGATGAGGCTGACGGGACCAGGTCCGCATTCACTCAGGATAGCATAGGCTTCACTCAACGCTGCGTGTCTCAAGCTCACAGAGTCCACCTCCAGGAGCTGGTCTCCTCGACTGATACATACATACACACATTAGTCATCAATATCGTGAACACATTGGCAAGGCAAATTTATTCATGTAGCACAATGCAATTTAAACTGTTTGATAGTGAAAAAGAAATAAAAGCTTCATTTCCCATAAAATGCATTTTTAAAGGGAATAAGTATTTCTATTCCAGACGTATTTTCAACATTCATCATAAAGGAAAGAAATGTTACTTGAGCAGCATAACAGCATATTAGAATGATTTCTGGAGGATCATGTTACACAGAAGACTGGAGTAATGGGCTTTGCAATCATAGGATTAAATTACATTTTAAAATATAATAAAATCAAACATGGTTATTTTACATTGTAATAATATTTCACAATATTACTCTGTTTTTACTGCAGCCTTGGTGAGAATAAGTGAGAATCTTTCAAAAACATTTAAAAATCTTACCAACCACAAATTTTGATTGATAGTGTAAACTGGCAAATTTTGCATTCATGCATTCAGCCTGGACTTAAATGTGGATAACGCTGCAGGACATCTGATATTTTCTGGAAGCTGGTTCCAGCTGTGTGTGGCATAATAACTTAAAGCTGTCTCACCATGTTTGGAGTGAACCTTACATATTTTTATTCGACTCGGTCCTCACGATTTAAGAGATTTATTAGGTTTATATTCAATAAGCACATTCAAAATATATTTAGGTCTAGACCACTGAACGATAGAGTATAATATACATCACATGATATAACGCGGATTACCGTTGATGTATGCAATCCAAGTTATTTTAAGTGTCAACCCAATTGCATTTGTTGTAAAAATAGACATGCCTGAAAGTGTATTACAGCCTTATCTTTCCCTTCAGACAGCTGCAACCACTTTCACAACTAGATCTAACATTCAGGACCTCAATCTCCTGCCATAAAGACCCCATTCATGGCTTTCTGGCTCTTTTTGCACATTCTTTTTCAGTCTGTGAGGTGTTTCATCTAAAAAGCAGCAAGCACACACAAACTCTAGAAAATCACAAACAAAAATGCAGACAACGAAGAACAAATGAGGTTTATTGATGTTTTACACATTCAAAAAAATAATCAGCTTCAAACACTTGTAAAAACACATTGTAGGCTCTGTAGGGAAAATGAAGATCTATGTGAATGTTCTCCCTAGTGGGGTCTTATTCCTGCCGCTCCCTTCCTTAATTAACTGTAAGTGAAGAATTTAAGATAATTGCTCAAAGGGGTCCAGTGTCTGCTAAGACGCTCCATTTCACTACTTAAGCCATGATGAAACCATTTTACAACTTATTTTTTATAGAAACATTTTTATTTTGTTTTGTTTTTTCTTATGTCATATACGCCATAATGTTTTTTCTTAGAACCGCACCTGAACTAAAAAGTCAGATTTGCTTTAAGCCAATTTTTCTACTGATTAACCACTGTTAAACATTGAAAAACTGAGACTTGAATAAGAAATAATGAATATTAATTTACCACTCAGCTACTGTGTATGAGACATAAGAATCTGTGCGGGTTCCACATGATCACTATATAAACAAAAGTCTACCTGAGTCTGCTATCCATTTTGGCAACAGATCCTGGTGCCAAGCTGTGGATGTAGATCCCAGGAGCGCTGTTTTCCAGTGTTAGACAACAGGCACCGATACCCAGCCCCACACCTGGCTCTGAAACACATACAGAAACAGCTTTGCCAAATTGTTTACTTTACATCAGGCATCTTACAGAGTCTTATTTCTAAGGTTAAAGGGATTTCAGACATTCTGTCGCAACAGGTGGGAAATTTTAATGCCTCCTCAAATAGATACAACGACTGCCGAGGTTAAATTACCCACTAAACGTAAAGGAAATCAAGCCTAGAGTCTTGATTTAAAAGACTTACATATTTCTAAATATGCACACACACTGCAATAACAACCTTCATGTCAAAGAAGTATGCAGTGTCCCTGAAGTGAAGAAGTTAACAGAAATCAAATAATGAGAAAGGCACTTGGAAGGTCTATTTATTAGCACGACGATCCAAGAATAACAGTTTTCATTTTGGCAGGCCGGTTTATTTGGACACATAATGAGCCTGAGACTTAAACACACATTCATCCTGACACACAGGTGTGTGTCTATGTTAATAAAAATAACTTTAAAGCCCATTTCCTTGGAATAAAATGTTAATTTCAAATGGAAAGGAGTCTTGCAATAACTTTGAAGCTAATTATTAAATTAATACAGGGCTAATGTTTACTTCTCATGACTGTTTTCTTCTCAGAACAATAAAATTTGGAAGAGCAATTTACAAAAAGCAAACAAAAAACTATTACTGTGGTGGTACAGCTGGCTTTTGTTCATTTTGTATACACTACTGTTCAAATGTTTAGGTTCAGTAAGATTTTTTATGTTTTTGAAGATATCTCTAATGCTCACTAAGGCTGCATTTATTTGATAAAAATTACAAATATTTAACAAATGTTATTCTAATATTATATGTTACAAATATTCTTTATTTAAATATATTTTAAAATGTAATTTAGGGAACAGTGATTTTTTTCAGAATTCTTTGATGAATACAAAGACCAAAAGAACAGCCTTTATTGGAAATAACAATCTTTTGTAACATTATGAGACCAATCTTACTGAGACCAAACTTTTGCATGTTAGTGTACCTCTCTGCAACTCACTGTTTGTTTTATCAGAAAGCCATGATTGTACCTTTGTTCAGTGTAACCTCCATGATAATGCGATCTTTGGGACCAGGCCCCTTACGAGAGTCCCCATCTTCAAAGCTAGGAGGGACTGGAGTCCCACCACTGGCATTTGAGTTTGGAGAGCTAGATCTGCTGAGCAGGGTGGGCGTGGGACAGGGTGTAAGACTTGGACTTCTCAGACGGGTCCGCACAGTTAGGGTAACTACTCCCTTCTTCAGTTGCTGAAAAGGAGAAAAAACGTTATCCATTAGATGCTGAATGGGACGAACACCTAAGAATTCCTAGTAATTTCCTTTTTCCAATGACAAATAATTCAGAGAAATGGGCCTGAGATTAACAGTCCGGAGTTAATTCTTTTCTGAGGTTTTATGCAGCGCTGCAGGTGTTTCTGGGGTGACTGAGCGGTTTACCTTGAAGGTCTGAATGGCCTGCTGGTGTGTGAGGCCTTGGAGAGACTCTCCATTCACTTCCAATATCTCATCACCTGAATGGTGGAAAAAGAAACGTTCACCAGCGAAAAAGCTCAAGATAAAAGACAATGAAAATCCTCATGCCATGTGGTTGAGGTCCAGCTGCTTTGATGACAATTGCTCCAAGTGCATTAGAGCTACTGTATCATGATCAGCAGTGTCCATCTACCTTCTTTCAGTCTCCCGTCTGCTGCAGCTGCTCCACTGGGGAAAATTGTCTTGACGAATATACCCATCCTCCCCCGGGCTGAATCCTGCCCACCGACAATGCTGAAGCCGAGACCCTACACATTCAAAGACACATCTGTATGAGCCTGGATTCACAATAGTACAGGTGGTTACAATATGAATCAGACAGTGAATCACCCTTAAATAAATAAACAATGAAAAGATCAAAGCATTTTATATCCAAAATGCTATATATGTGAATCCGCATGTATTGTCCTGGATGCAGGGCCTCCCTCACCTTGCCCTGTCCTTTCATTAGGACAATGTTGGAGATTATGGATGGCTGTGCCAGTCGCCATGGAGATTCCACTTGAACAGTGCTCAGGGAACGAGCCGATTTCTTCACAATTTGATATTCCTGAAGAGGATGATAAAAGAGGTTATGAATAAACAAACAGATGATAAAATAAGCATTATTTTTATTGTGTTGAATTGTGAGGAAAATAAGCAGCTACCTGGAGTAATTCACACCTATGAAATGCTTTTCCTCATTTGTAAGTCACTTTAAAAGTAACAGCTGAGATAATGTAATTGTGCTAATATTATTGTGAAGAAAACGCTAACAAATTGAGGCTACTATATTATAAATAGAATGCTATATTTCAGCTCATTACAAGGCCATCTAGAATACTTGATTGTTATTGGTGAATTAAAGCATTCTGTGGTAAAAATTCATTTTCGAAAATTGATGCTAAACCATTTATTTGACAACTGTCCCTGGAAATTGGTGTCCTATATTGTTATTTTTTCCCTCACATAGTTAAATATTTTAAATTGTATTTTACACAATCTGTCAGGGTTTGTGCAAAATTATATTTTTTGCAAAAATGACTGTACATTATCCCTTACTTGTGTAAAGGCTGAGACTACAAATCTTTTAAAAAAATGAAGGTCTAAGGTAAGGATTAAATTATTGACACATCTTTCAATTAAAGGGGTCATTAACTGAAAAATCTAAATTGCCTTGATCTTTTAATATGTAAGAGGTCATTGTGCCATAAAAACTTTCTTGTTAGTCAATATACAGCTTATATTAAAGCCAATATTTCAAAATGACAGGCTGTGGAAGGTACTACTCTATGATGTGATAGTGTGGCTAAACACCGCCTCCACAGAAGATGATCAACGCTTGCTTCTACATCGCTGCCTGTTTAGCCCCGCCCACCGATTCGCAGATGTAGTGTAAATAATAAGAGGTCTACACAGAAACTAAACGATAACCTTTATTTGATGAACTTTATTTTTAATGAAGTTCCAGACTGTGTCAGTAAGAAATTGGTCCTTTGTTCACTTCATTTTACCGCGGATTCCTTTACAAACAAGGTACAATTTGACACAGGAATTTTTTTCAGAAAGATTGAAACTAAAAGACGATGCTGTGCCGACTATAGTGGATTCGACAATGATGTCACACCACACAAGTGTGAGTAACTGTTTTTATTACGCAATCACTATTATTACAGTTCGTTTGATATGTATTTGTGTGTTTTTAACCTAAATCACAGCAGCCTCCATCTGTGAAGTACGTAGGCTGTTAAACATACACAAGCCAATCATAGCAGTGGGCATTTACTTCAGAGTCTACAATCCACCATGGCAATTTAAACGAGTGTTACGATAAGGGGAGGGGTCAAAACAGGACAGAAAATAGCCTATTATTTCTAAATTATGATGTTTTTTATATAAGTGCACTGCAAAAAATGCTTTTCTTACTTAGAATTTTTGTCTTGTTTCCAGTCAAAATATCTAAAAAATTCTTAAATCAAGAAGAATTTTCTAGACAAGTAAAAATTATTGTCTTGTTTCCAGAAAAATTATTGTCATGTCAAAATTAAGTGAGTTTTTGCTTAGAATAAGCTAAATAATCTGCCAATGGGGTAAGCAATATAATCTTGTTTTCTATTTGAAATCAGATTATTTTGCTTACCCCATTGGCAGATTATTTTGCTTCATTTTACTTGACAAGTAAAATGTATTGTCTTGTTTTTAGAAAAAACAAGACAAAAAACTAAGTAAGAAAACCATATTTTGCAGTGTGGACCTCAGAGAACAGTACAAAATAATAATTAAAAAAAAGGCATGAACCCTTTAACTTTTGACGAGGACTGTAATCAGCACAGCTAAGAGAAACCTTCTACCCTCATGTATGGAATGAATGGGCGAGTTGTCTTTAAAGTGGGCAAGCCACATAAATAATTCTTGTTTTGAGCCACAACTCACGGACCTGGTACCAGACACCCACGATATCAAGAATGATAGCTTGAAGAAGACAAAAAATGAAAAGAAGTGATCTGAATTATGCACCAACCTGTCGAATCCCAACTGTATCCAGCTGCTGCGGGAGCGAATGTTTGCGTCCTCCTCGTGCTGGCTTTTCTGCCACATCACTTCCTGTATCACCGTTTTCCACGATAAGCTCATCGTCTTCACCAACTGACTCCAGGCGGCTTCCTCCACCTGATCATAATAACATCGAGACATTAACTTGATATTCAAACACACATTTAATTCAGTCATTTATATTCACAGTGGAGAGAAACTGATCTCTGTTTGCCTAAATGTCTCTGCTGATTAACAAGCATAATCGCAAAAAATGTAGACAATTTCAGTACACCCTGATCTGGTGCTAGAATCTATCATAAAGAAATTAGAATTGGTGGATCCACCCTTGGCCATAATCCAACACAGTTTAATATCATTACAAAGTTTTCATGCTCAGCAATGTTGTGACTTGATACAACTGGACATGTTTAACCTTGAGATCTGCTACGGAACTTCATTGGTGTGGGGCTTCGGCAACATCCCTTGGGACCCTCAATCCTGCCACGTTCCTCAAGTCTGTCAAAATCTGTAAACTGGAAGACAGGAGACAGAAGGATTTAGGGAACATGCCTTGGCTCCAAATGAGAAACAAAGCAAATGGAGTAAACATTCCTCTGTTTCCTGTGACACTTCCTCTTGAAAATGTAAGCCATAAACATTTGTTTTCCCTTCACTGTGCAGAACTGAAGGGAATGTTGCACACTCATGCTGGTGAACGCTTTCATATTTTCACACAGGGAGATCAAATTTCATGAGTAAACGAAAGCCAATGTTTTCTTGGAGACGTCTTGGAGGTGTGGAATGGAAATGTGTCATATGCCCTTGCTTTATGCCCTATGATTTAACCAATATTTGTTTGTACTGTAAATTATATAGCCTTACAAAACTAATTTCAATAAATAAAATAAATTATTAGATTATTCATTATTATTTTATTATTAGAACTGATTTTTGCTTTTCGTTTCTTCAAAGTTTAATAGAATTTTTTTTATTTAATTAAAAAATGTAAAAGCTTTTCGTACTCTACCGTTTAAAATTTTGGAGTCAGTACAATTTAAAAAAAGAAATGAATACTTTTATTCAGCAAGGATGCTTAAAAAAAAGTACCGTAAACATTACTGTAAAAGTTTACAAAGTATTTTTTTTTTAAATCAGCACATCTGTTTTCAACATGGATAATAATAAGAAATGTTTCTTGAGTACAAAATTAGCATATTAGAATGATTTCTGAAGGATCATGTGACACTAAAGACTGATGTAATTGCTGCTGAAATTTCAGCTTTGCCATCACATGAATAAACTACATTTTAAAATATAATAAAATAGTTATTTTATGTTGTAATAATATTTTACAATTACTGTTTTACTATATTTGTAATCAAATAAATTCAGTCTTGGTGAGTGTAAGATACTTGCAAAAACATCAAAAAATCTTAGCAACCATAAACCTTCAAATGGTAGAGTACTCTGATGTTTTTGGTTGCCCAAAATGTGCAGTGTAATCTTTTTTTTTTCTTTTTTTTTAAGATGACTCTCTTGTGATCACTGCTTTTATATGGTAACCACTAAACGTGCTAAATAAGGTGTTAAGTTAGCTTGACTTGTCACAGCACTTTCAAGCAGAAAATTCTGGGTCAAATTTAAAAAGCTGCACATGCTTAAATGATCACTAATAACTATAAACATAAAATGCAATTTAGTCATTATGTTAATTAACTGCAATTATATAGTCAACTTTACATATGCAGAAGTCTTTGTACGTAAGCTATCACAGAAGACTTTCAACTAGGAAAAATCCTGCATAACACTGATTGATATTAAGTTGATTTAAGGGTTCTTTAAACATTTATTGTGTGTGGCAATGCTAGTAGTACTTTATTTTTGTAATAATTTTCAGTGCCATTTTGAAGTCAGAAAATCTCCTGCTTCATGGCACCACATTAATACTTGCTCTTCCTCGGCTGCTGTGAAAACAAACAAACAAAAAAAAAAAAAATACCACAGTGTTTTCCCCTTCTAACCGCCTCAGCTTTAAGAATGAGCTTCGGTTTATCGCACAGCTCATGCATCCTGAAACAAGTTCAAACAGCAGCATGTAAGGGAAGATCTACTGCTCTCTTTTCAGGCATGCAGACAGGAAGCCCTTCCCTCCGTTGTCAGAAATGTCATCTGTCTCCTGCATGAACAAGCTACGCTACACTGTTGCAGGTGAGCCCGTGGGCTTCCTCAAACCCCATACCTATGTGCCTCACAGGACTCAACGTGACAGTCACAGCTGCGTCCTTCTTCCAGATCCTTTCCTTCCCTTTTTTTTTTTTTTTTGAAAATGTGCTCTCATGTTTTGTCCCTCCCTCCCTTTGTCTTATTAAAACCACTGAGCCTGACACTTCAGAACAGATCTGGAGACACACCCAACACTGTCAGCACTGGACACCCACATAATAGCAACCGCTCATCGCCCTCTTCTGCTGTGGCAGGGTGCTGAAAGGGAGTGCAAGAACAGACTGGACAGGTGTTTGGATTTGGATTGGAAGAGTGAAAGGGGAAAACAAACATATGGCAAACTGAAAAATTTATTGGCCCAATTACACTCTCCATTTCATTTTCTACTTAACAACTTAATGATAGGGTTTGCACACTTTCAGACCAAAGAATTTCATGACTTTTACAGTCATTCATGATTATTGGAGAAGGAATTTTAAAAAACGTTTTATAGATACTGCACTCCCAAAAAGCTGGTGAAGTATTTTAAAGCAGACCATAGTAAAGGGGAAAAAATGATTTGTGAATGGACTGTGATTCTTGCATACCGCATTCAAGAGCTATGAATGAAAGCTATATGGGTGTAAATGTTGCTGAGCTCCAGCACAAACCTGCAAGAGATGAGCATTCTATGCAATTTGTCACAGTTGTTTACTGACTGTAAATGAAACACTCTGTTATTTAAAAAAGGGGGGGGAAAGTTCATTCGCCTAAATAACTTGCTTCCCAAAATAGCAATATGCAGTAACTACAAGCAAGAAAAAAAGTTGGTTTTAGTGCAGATGTTGTAGATGATGTAATTTTCAGAATTAGAATTTCCCATGACCTTTTCCAAGACTAGAATAAAAATGTTAAAATTCTTCTTAAAATGTATTTTTCCAAATTTTCCAATGTGATGTCTATAAGGAAAAAAACTCAATAGAAAGCCAAAATTTGTCATTTCAATATTGCAGGACATATGAAAAAAACATCTGCAAATAAATTTAGAATAAAAACAAAAACAGCATGCGACCAGGACAGTAAATCATGGGAAATCAGAATGAGAGCAAGCTATATTATTTAATCCTCTTTCAGTCCCCATCACCCTATAAGAGCTCCCTCTCTGTCATTCATTAGAGACTGAAGCCTGGAGGGAGAGAACAGCTCACTGGAGACTAGAGAACACAGGATGAGAGGAAGCTCCACAGGCTCCTCAAACCTCATCATGTCTCATAAGTCTTTACTTACACGTGTTCATCTATGCAGTGACAAAGTGAATCCAACTGATGTTTAACTAGGTTAAGATGGTCTGTGTTTAGCAATGCAAAGATTCTCAGAAACAACTTTATTAATTATATATAAAAAATCTAGAATCTTTATATATAATTATAAGAACAATCAACAATCTATCTATCTATGAATGTTGGCCACAATTACTGGCACCCCTAGAAATTCTTATGAGTAAAATATCTCTGAAGTATATTCCCATTCATGTTTACATTTTTTAGCACACCAGGGTGACTAGGAGCATGAAATTGTCCAGCCATGACTTCATGTTCCACAGGATTATAAATATGAGGAACACAAAGGCCAAATTCCCTTAATCATCCATCACAAGGTGTAAAACCTAAGAATATAGTTCAGGATCACAAAATAGAAAGTGGCTGTAAGAAACGAGTTAAAGCATTGAAAATCCCCATTTCCACCATCAGGGTCATAATTAAGAGGTTCCAATCAACCAAAAATGTAAAAATCTGCCTGAAAGTGGATGTGTGTCTATATCATCCTAATGCACGGTGAGGAGGAGAGTTTGAGTGGCCAAAGACCCTCCAAGAATCACAGCTGGAGAATTCTCGGGGTCAGAAAACCTAAAAAAAAATATATCAAACATCCCCTACATCACCACATGTTGTTTGGGAGGGTTTCAAGGAAAATTCTCCTCGCTCATCCAAAAACAAACTCCAGCATATTCAGTTATCAGACACGACTGGAACTTCAAATGGCACTGGCTTCTATGGTCAGATGAAACTGAAAAAAGAGCTTTTTGGCAGCAAACCAACCAGATGAGTTTAGTACAAACAGGGATAAGAAAAATACCCCATGTCCATGGTTAAATATACTGCTGGATCTTTAATGTTGTGGGCCTGTTTTTCTGCCAGAGGTCCTGAACATCTTGTTCAGATGCATGGCATCATGGATTCTATCAAATACCAACAGATAAAAAAATCAAAACCTGACTGCCTCCGTTAGAAATCTTATAATGGGCCATGTTTAGATCTTCCACCAAGACAACAATCCAAAACAAACATCAAAATAAACACAAAAATGGGTCACTGACCACAAAATGAATCTTTTACCATGGCTGTCCCTGTCCTCTGACATGAACCCTACAGAAAATGAGTGGGGTGAACAGAAGACAAGAAGTACTGACATGGAGCTGTGAATCTGAAGGATCTGGAGAGATTCTGTATGAAGAAAATGGTCTCTGATCTCTGAGTTCTCCAAACTCTTCAGGCATTATAGGAGAAAACTCAGAGCTGTTACCCTGGGAAAAGGACGTTGCAATAGTTGGGTGCCAATAATTGTGGCCAACATGAACTAGAGAAAGCATTTATTTCACAATGAGATTTTCCCCCCACTTTCAATTGTTTTACTTCAACTATAGGTTGGAATTTTGTGAATTTTTTGAATGAAAAATAAAAAGGATAAACAATGCAGATTTATTTTCACAGCCGCCTTTGCTCATATTTACCAAAGGTGCCAATATTAGTGGAGGGCACTGTATATATATATATATGAAAAACGGAAAACTATAAAAATGGAACTATATACCTTACAGTATCTTTTACTCTCTTGTTTGCTATTTTTAAGCTTGAACAGTGTCACTATGAGTAAATTATTGATAAGGACCAGAGGATCACAAAATAACATCTGTCAAAAGTTTTCTGCTGTACAGTGAGACAAACCCAAGCTTAACTGCCCCAAATTCACAACTACGACCAGCAGGAGCCATGGAATGCTAATGTAATTAACCAGCAGGCGGGACGATTGCTCTTCCATTTTTTAGTCCTGAAAGCAATAATGTGTGCGCAGTATAGACACAGCGGGTGGGGGGGTGGGGGGGGGTGGAATGACCCACTTTACTCCGCACCGCAGAACATCTCAAGTGCTGTTCTCTGAAACAGCCAAGCAAGTGTTTAATTCTAATATGTTGAGTTGTGTGGTCCTGTCAGTGTGCCACTGACTTGCATCAGCTATGTTGTCATTACTGATCACCAAATAAGTGCAACATCTCATTTTGTGTGATGAAACATTGACGCTGTGTGGCATTACTGATCTGATGTACGCCTGCTTGCGCAGAGCAAATGAATAATTTGTTATCTGTGATGAAACGAACAAATGCTGAGCCAATGGGTGCTTGGTAAACAGTGGCACTAATATTTTTCTGGCGAAACAACAGATAAAAACCTCAAGAACATAAATGGGGCCCTGGCACACAGATCAAACGAGGCAAACAGATAAAGCAACTGTGCTGTCCTTAAAAGGAAATGCTGTATTTTAATCACAACACGCTGCAGGTATTTAGATTTTGCTGAAAAATATCAGGGAAGTCTTGTTTGTTCTTATCAGACAAACCATGGAAGTGCATTTGCTTTTTATCAAACACCTCAATCAGGCGCCTTTCAATGTTTAAGGGAAGACAACTACACATACTCACACTAAAAAACAGATTATGATTATAAAAGCATTGAACATTTCTCCCCGAAGCAAACTTTTAATCATAAATGCTACCAAAAACAGAAAACAGTCTAGCTCGATCTGAGGGCAGCTGAGGCAGCACCAGATGAAAGCGGCAGATAATCAGGCAGATAGGCGATAGCAAACGTACGTACCAAGTCCTGGGTGGGCAGTGAAAGGCTGCTGGCCCTCACGTCCTCCACATCCGGCTCCATGTTCTCTTTCTCCTCCCCAGGGGAGGGAGAGGCGTCCGGACCAGAGCACGTGCTCACTAGGTCGGGCAAGCTGGTGGACGGGTACTTGTGGAAGTCCACTTCGGATTCATCCTGGGAAAGGAAGGAAGAGCAGCTGGAGAAAGCATGTTGTGTGCCGTTGAGCAGCCTGCGAGTATTTTTAACTTTATCTCAGAAAGCCGAGCGGCAAGCCCATCAGTGCTTCACTGTTCAATTTTTTAGCTGCTACAAGCATCTGCTTATGACATCTTTATGTGCTTGAACGGCTGACACACTTTATACAAGGATCACAGCAAGAACTGCTCAGCATTTGAGCATGAAGACGCTTCCCAATGCAATGACACACAATTACTAATATAGTATGAAGCTGATTTGCTCGCGAACTCAAACTCACCCTGCTGGCCACTACAAGCTGTACGAGTCCAGCAGTGGACCGCAGGACGGCTACAGCCTCCTGGTGTGAGAGTCCTACCAGGGAGTGACCGTTTATCATCAGTAGCTCGTCACCTGCTTTCAGACGGCCATCTCTGAAATAAAAAAAAACAACCAGAGAAAGCATGATCAGGTCATCTCCTTGCTTAAAAACAAGCAGCAGACACTCCTGAAGTCACGTTGCAGCTATTAAAGTGAAATGGTAATGGGATGTTAATGAATGTTAATCAAGAATTGATTGGATCATGACAAGTGGTTTCTATATGACAGTTTGATGTAAGTAATGTCAACCAGGGACAACAACAACCTGTGATGAATCCTCTATGGCAGGGGTTTTAAAACTTAAACATAATTTTATCAATACATGCATTTTAAACACACACACACATATAAAATATATATAAATATAATATAAATATAAAAAAATATTATAGACACACACACTTACATATATTTGATGAAAATCTGAAATGTTGAAACAGGTTTAAGTTGAAGTATAATATATGTAATAATAAAATACGTAGGGTAAACGTACCTATTAAGCTCATGCACCCATTAAGCACACTTCCATTTTTGAGATCAGATTATAAGAAGAAAAAATCATTTATTATCCTACTAGATGTCCAGTTGATATGTTTGTTACTATATACCTCCTGTAATTTCAAGTCAATCAGATCATTGCACACTGAGATATGGGTCTCCATATGTCCACACTGTCCGGTGGCCATTTTGAAAGCTGTCTAAAAACTTTCACCAAAAGAGGAGCCCCATAAATGTGCGTTTTTTAGATGTTTAAGCCTTTATTTTGAGTAAGTTTCACTACGTATTGTAAAATTAAGAGATTAATGTTCAGACTTTTGCATATTATAACCTGGAACTTGGATGTAGGAAATAATTACATAAGATCCAAAAGATAGTTTTAGCAACATAGCGCAGATGCTACAGAACACAGTTAGCTGACTAGCTGTATAAGATTGTGTGCTACGCTAACATATTACTTCCCAGGCATTACTGGCTTGTACTTGTACTTTTACATCCATAATATTATAAATTGACAGTTTATTGCTGGTCTGTGGTTTTACACTGCTGTATTTTTTAAGAATTTATAATATTTTAAGGTGAGCTTAAAGGGTGCATTATTATGAAAATCACACAGCTTCAGTGTGACATCAATAAGAAAAGTATAATTTCATTGATATTGTTAATAACAGTTGTTCGTATTAAAATATGTATGAACTTAATACATGACCTAGACTATTTGTTTAGCAAAATCCTGTCATTTTAATAAATATTACATGAAATTTATTAAAAATTGTTGCTGCTCTAATTAAGCTCAGTGTGCTCTCTTTAAGCTCTTCCACATTGAACGTCTATGGAAATACTTCATAAACAGACTTTAAATATTAACTGATGGTTGTCACTTTAAGTTAAGTTAATCAATTTTCTATGGATTCTGTCGACTCAAATCTGCAGACTGGCTCTGACCTTTGGCAACTAGCTTCAACTTTTCCAGACAATAAATCTGTGGAAAATCGGGGCAAAAATCATGTAGTGTATTGCAGCCATAAGAGACTACAGATAAATTGACATCCATTTAAAAGCGATGTCCCTGATCATGTGGACCAATGAATCATTCACAATTATAACAGGAATGCTTAAGAAAGTAAATCAAATTAATAGAATTCATTTGAACAGAGAATAAAGAACACATTTCAAACTGTTGATGTCCTTGATGACTGTATGTCATGGGACAAGAGAAAGAATTATCTACATTTGGAGCTTCAAAAATGATTTCTGGGTCATCCACATTCATTTGAAGTATTTATCCATCTAGAAGTTGCAAATGATAAAATAACCATTGAGCTCAGAGCAAAAGGAGAACAGTTTCATCATGCTTTTATCAAGAAAAAGATTTTAATTACAGTCATAACATCCGACAAAGACAAAGTCTGTCTCTGTTGCATTCTTCTATTTCCAAATGTCCTAAGACAGTCTGGATTGTTCCAGCCTGACCACTCAACTGAAGCTTCATTACGATGAACAGTGTGCAGTGAAGTGAGAAAGATTCAAAATCTTAAAGCCTCTCACTGGTCAAAATCCTCAGGGCTTCAGTCACAGATGAAGGAATCTGAGGTTATTTCAGTGTTAGTCGTTATATAAGAGCAGGAAACTTCATAACTACCCACATCATGCTGTATTGATGGCCCTGATCTGACCACCAGGCCACCACTTGCACCACACTAGAAAGAAAAATTTGGAAAGCAGCCAGTTTGACCAATACACATGATTCATGTCTACAGGTTTCTCAGAAATTGCCCCCCATTAAAACTGTGTGGGAGAAAATGTTGTACTGCTAAATTATAACAATAACCCCTAGTGCCGGTCATAGCAAAAATAGCCTGCTCTGACTGTAGGTGATGTGGGGGAGCTGCATATGCATTTTCCAACAGATGTGCAACATCTCATGAATTTGTATATCTGAAATCAGTTCATTTTTTGGGTCCCAAGGCAAAGCCACAAGGGCTTATTTTCCCTGAACACATCTATTTAACTTAGCACATAACCTGGAGGGAGTAATTCAAATTTGTTGAGGTAACGAGGGTTCATTTCAGCTTTTGGCTAATTACCATCAGGTTGTTGTGCTTCCTCCAAACTTTGTCAAAGCGTGCATTAATGAATCACAAAGGGAAGCAAGTCAGCAAATTCTTCAACATGTTGCAGCTTAAAATGGAGTTTGAGGTGCAATACGCATGTACGGTGGCTGATAGAGCTCAATCCACTGCAAATGAAAAAACACATGCAAGTAGATTATTTATAGACTTTCTTGTTCTGTCCTCTCTATCATATGTTGCTGCCTTCATTACTGTGCTGTACATTTAAAAGTAATGTCTTTTAATTTATAGTATATATTTATATAAATATATTTACTTGTTTTTCATGAATGTATTTTACAATACAAAGAGCAATGTGTAACATTTTACCACATTTAGTCCTACACTTATTAACTTTTATTTGTTCCCCACTAAATAATTTTAATAAAGATTTTTTTTTTTTTTTTTTTTTATTGAGCACCCATGATTCTTCTAGTCTAGAGTATCTTTTGCTGCTGAGTTATCCAATAACCTAGTTTATAATAGTATTCACACAAATTGTGTTTGTGATGAAAATAACAGCAGCCTACGTTTCCGTCAGTTATTTTATCTACGGATCGCTCTATTTCTTACAGATTTCTGCTCATTCGGAATCAGATACAGATAAAGTAGCACGTAAGATTACATTTGTTTAAATGCATTATTGAGAGAGTGATTGCATGTGAATAAGTGTTGTACCTGTACCTTTCACCTAAAAATATTCAGTATCTAGAAGGACAAACAAATTCCCGCTCACGTCATCTTAGCCTTCACATTTCTGATTTGAGTGATCCATCACTATCAAGCTAGCTAAATATGTTTAACATGTGCATTCTTGCTAAATATGCAGTTATATCACGGGCCGCTGGCATTAACTGTACTCGTGATGGAGCGGCAGTGGAGTGCTCTTGGAGCGAGTGAAAACCACGACGCTCCGACTTTTAAAAAATCCGCTCTTCCCTCCATTTAAAATCACACCGCTCCGCTCCCATACTCTGGTTGTGAGTATTTGCAGCGCATCTCTGTATTTGGCTGTGTTGTGAGTTTTTACAGCACTTTTCTGTATTTTGAGTTTTTGCAGCACATATGTTGTCATTAAGAAGAGATTAAGATGTTTTCTTAAGTTGTAGCACGTTGAGCTCTCTTGGCTACCGTACGCATGTGAACGAGGAAGAAAAGATTTCTACAGTATTAAAAAAAAACAAAGTTGTTATTCCTTATTCAGTGTTTGTATAAGTTAAGGTATATTTCATGTTAGAATGCAATCGTATGATAGGTCTGTCCAGCATTCAAATGACTGCTATTTGCTAACATACCACAGTACTGCAGCTCGCTAGAGGTGGAAATCGCCAGGAAGCCAGGTATATTGGTATTTCACTGATATCTGGATATGGTATTTCATTATATGACAATATTGTGATTTTATTTTTAATTTTTTTGGTGTATATTTATTCAAAATTATTTCATTCATCTGTACTGGATATCAGTGCTTTGCATGTTCATTTTATTAAATATTGTGCATATAATGTATGATAAAAAAAAAATGTAAATCAGTTCAATTAAAAATTCAGTATTCACAAATCAGTAAATATTTGATTATGCATGCCCATTTTCCTTGTTTTTACATTACCTATGATAACCTATACCATATTAATATAATAATTAACAATTTTCTGATACCTCACGGTCATTTGTGTATATATATATGGCAGCGTGACTGGATATATTCTGTGCACCCATGTGAGGGTGTCATAATGGCTTTGAAGATTAATGAGTATCGTGGAGGGCACTCAAGACTCCCTGATGCTTGCATATGCATGAGATGCTGATTGAGCAGTGTCACCACAGCACCTACTGTTGCCACGGCAGCAAATCAAAACCTTTGTAAATGAAAGCCGTTTACCTCTGTGTGGCTCCTCCCTCCTCCACGTGGGCCACGATGATACCGTGAGGAGAGCGCTTAGACCCTCGTCCGCCAGTGATCTGGATACCCAGTCCATCCTGACCCTTCACCATGTGCATCTTCCAGATCCGGCTGCCCTCACGGGGCTGCAGAGAAGAGGGGGATATTTATTCGTATGGTGGAACAATCAGGAATGTTCTTCATTATATAACACTAAATAAACTGCAAGACCTGCAGCAGCTGTTTTGTGGTTTTAACTTGTATTACAGTCCTCAAAATGGTTCCCATTTTATGCTGCATTTCTTGCAAGAATTACTACTCATCATCTCTGAAGTTTCAGCAAATTAGGAAACACAATTGTTTATACAATTTCAATGTATTTACAGTTTTGTTTTTGTTTTTTACCTGCAAATAAGAAAGAAGATTTTGCAAAGTTACGTGGAAGAACTGAACTGATGTATTTTCCATGGGGTTTTTTTGTTGTTGTTTTTTTAACTCAGACTGACTTCCTTCTTTGGAGAGTACATAAATCAGAAGAAGGGAAACTTTAGGAGCACCTGTTTCTGACAGATTCAGCAGCCACTTCTATCACTGTCTGAACTGGACGTCATTAATCTTAATATGTTCACTGCCAGTACTGTTCATTAACGCTCTTGTCCTTCGATAAAAGATGACATTCGGCCTCGAATATGAATTCAGGTTCATCAAACGACATTTAATTTCTTCTTTCTGTCTGCTCTGGCAATAACTGAAAAAAAAAACCCCAATGAGGTGAACAATGATTTTTTTTGGCTGTTAAGATGGCTAAATTGCTTTTAACAATAAATAAAAGATGTTATTATTCTCTGTTTTGAACGAATAACTGACAGCTTCATAATGAGGTTAAATGGACGTGATCTTGTTTCTCAACTCCAGTTGTAGGAAAAACAGACATCTTCCTAACTGAACTTAATATATGCAATAAGCCCATAACATTATAAAGTCATGATATTCAGTGTGCATTTTTTTTTCTTTTTTCAGTCAGGCTTTACATAACAATCAACTCAGGCAATGTAAAAAGTGATTTAATAAGAATATTTTAAATAAGAAGACTAGACACAAATTGCAGTTCAATATGCTACTAGATTTAAGAAAAACAAGTAGCAATTAATTATGCAAACATGATGTATCCATGAGGATACTGTTTTCATCATCTGTAAAATGATTTTGGTAGCATTGCAGGACTACTGTAGCAGTCTCACTCGAAAGGCAGCGTTCAAATGCATGAATTCATTTCAGCCATTTATAGCTATTGTGCCTGACATCAAAGCTTTTCTAACAGTAACACTAACATAGAAGCCCATGAATTTTCAAAAACCATTTCAAAGACGTGTCATGATATTAGACTAAAAATATATTTTTAATCAATATTCTGACAATTATTTCCTTAGCATGCTAATTTGATCTTACATAACCTTTCATACTGTTAATTCTGTCATCAGTTACCATTTTGTCATTTTGTCATGTTTTATGTCTGTATATATACAGTTAAAGAAAATATAGGAATTTTCAGTGTTAAAATGGCTAATGTTAGAAGGCTTGCCAAAGCCTAAACATACTGAAACACAAATAAACACTGGCAAGATGTTAACATGGTGGAAGATTAAAAAAAAAGAAAAGAAAAGAAAAACAATGGGATTTTTTACAGACTTGCCAAACTTGCTAAAATAATTTTTTATGTATTAGCTAAATATTCTTAGTGCTGTCAAACGATTAATCTTGATTAATCGCATCCAAAATAAAAGCTTTTGTTTACATAATATATGTGTGTGTGCTGTGTATATTTATTATGTAGATATAAATACACACATATACAGTATATATTTAGAAAATATTTACATGTATATATTTATATTCATATAATTTATATTATATATATATAAATATATTTAAAATATAACATTTTTCTTAAATATATACATGCATGTGTGTGTATTTATACATACATAATAAATATAAACAGTTCACACATATATCATGTAAAAAAACCTTTTATTTTGGATGCAATTAATCACGATTAATCATTTGACAGCACTAATTCTACTATATAAAAGATCAGATTTTTTTTTTTTTTTCAAGAAATGATTCCCAGGGTTCCCACACCTTGGTTAACTTCAAATTCAAGGACCTTTCAAGGACTTTCCAGGTCCAATACCCTCAAATTCAAGGACTTAATGTGGGGACACATTTCAAGTGAGAGCAAAGGTTACATCACGTCACCTTGTAAGATACATCGTTACAGTTTTCATGTGTCAAACACAACTATGCAAAAAAGCTTTTTTTTTTGCATTTATTTTTGGCCATATGACAGAAATCTAATATTTGTCGTATTTCTGTTTTGCATAAAATTTAATAATATTTGGTACATACTATACTGCATTCTAAAATGATCTGATATTAACTTTTGTATGGGTTTTATTGAAAAGAGCTTAGGCTCATGTAACCAGAAGTTTGAAGATATATGAATATGCTTTTACATTTTTCTTGCCTCATGGCTTTACATTATCTTAACAAGCAAAGCAATTCAACATTACATCCTTTGGATCTCTGGCAAGCCATTCTTTGTAATCTTCTTTGGTGAGCCGAATATCTTGAAACTTGCATTTTCCAGTCATCACGTTTCAGCGGTTTCAGCCTATTTTTGCAATGTTTCACGGTGTGTCTGCGAAACGTTGAGGTACCATCTTAGTAGTTTCGTGTGCGTGTGAACGTTATGGCAACCAACAACACAAAGTACCTCACATGGGAAACACTTAACGTAACGCATAAATGTGCAACGTAAATCAAGCAAGCTAGTATGCACAAAGTGTTGGCGAAATAACACATTAACGGACCGGAGGGAATAATATGGAATTTTCAAGGACCTGTATGTATGTTTGTTTATTTTCAAAAACTTTCCAGGACCTGTGGGAACCCTGGATTATGTTTACTAAGTAAGGATGCATTAATTTGATTAAACGTCACGTTTTTGTAACAATATAAGTCTTTACTATTTACGATGGATCTTTTAAACTCTCAATTCATCAAAGATCATGGAAAAAAGGTATCAAGGTTTCTACAAACATTAAGCAGCACACTGTATTCAAAATTTACAATATACAATGTAAGCAACACATCAGCATATTGGAATGATTCCTGAAGGATCGTGTGACACTGAAGACATTGAAGAATTATGGCTGCTCAGCCTTGCCATCACAGGCATAAATCACAGTTTTACTGTATTTTCACATCTAATAAATGCAGTCTTGGTGAGCATAAGTGATTCTTTTTTTTTAAAACATAAAAAGAATCTTACTGACCACAAACTATTGAATGGTAGCATATATATCGGACTATTCAGCCTAGATAGAGGGTGCTTGAGGTTTCTGAGTAACCTGCTTAGAGACAAGCTCATTATTTTTGCAATTTCGCTTGGTGCCTCTTGTGGCGCAGAAACACTACCTTTATCACTCCTTCCCAACATGACAGTTGAGTTAGCACACACCTCAAAACTACAAACATGCTGCCACTTGTTCATGTTTCCTTTGAAATCTGTCTAGGATAGGGGCATGTTCTCAAGGAAAGCCTGTCGGCAGGGTGAATCACTGACACGAGATATCTGACTGAGATGGTCTGCAGCCTCTCTTCTCACGTTCTCACGCTTTTCCTGCTCACTGTCAGATTAAGCTTGCACAACCGCCCACTGACATGTTCCTACCCAACGCTTGCACAGACACATTAATGCTACTAATTACTTGCATGATAATCTCTGTAGGACTGTATAGCAAGTGTATTTTATCACATCGGATAAGTGTTTTTAAAAGAGAGAGCACATCATTGATGTTAGACATAGATTATGTTTTCTGTCATATGGATTGTTAAGTCATAACCGATTAGTCTTCAGTGTGTGCAAGTAAAAACATTCTTAATATAAATACACAATGAATTGTTCTTTGATATTGTGGTTGGTGAGATACAACATAATCGAGACAATACACATTGTGGTTGAGATATTACATTGCTTCAAGGTAATGACTAATTTCAGTGGCTCAATGAGATCATTTTAAAATGATTCTTTATTTGCTTGTAAAAGTGCCAATATCTGACATGCTTTCAATTATTTAGATAATCCACTGAAACGAGTGAAAACATGCTATTTTTTTCTTTAAAAGACAATTTCTTTGACCTTTTAAAACAACTTTCATTTGTGTAACCTAAAGTAGACAAGTTGATTCAGTCATATAAAATAATATTTTTGACTTTAATAATAGAGATGCACGGATATTTAAATTTAGCAAATACCAATAAATGGACAAGGAATAAAGTTCTTGTTTAAAATAAATGAAAAACAAACAAAGAACTAAAATCAACCGGCATGAATTTAGACATCATAATATAATAAATTACAGTAAGAAAAAAGGATATTCATTTTGAAATTTGATAAAGATTACATTTCATTTTAAGATTAGGCTACATTTAATTTAAGTTTACTTTATTAAATTACGTTTGAATTTTTAAAACAATTAACTAAAGCAGTCTAAATTTAATAGCAGAAATGAAACTGCAAAATTAAACATCTAATAAATAAATAAATAATTTAAAAAAATGCAATATGGTACCAGTATATTGTGAATCCCTATTAATCCATCTCAAGCCCTTCAAAGAGCATGTACTTGCTAAATCCGTGTGGAAAAACTTTTTTACATTTTATTTTAAATGTTAGTTAAGGACACAGTTATACAATTAAGCATATGGATTCAGTCTGTCGTCCTCTCATGTGGCTTTCCGAAAATGGCTTGTTGCAGAATCTCATGGAAGCCGCACCTTGTCGGTCTTCGAAATCCCATGTGATTGTTCAAAATCAGACCCATGCAGCTTTTTGGGATGACCCCTCCAAGCAGTTCTTCCAACCACTGACACATGGACACATCTTGAAGAACCCTTATAGTTATTTTGAGTGAGCCACTCAGTTTAATGTCACAAGGCTTACATGCTCCAAGGAACACTAGCGGCCCCAATGGAGAATCAAATCGGAAACATATGCAGTTAGCCGCACTGTGGGGTCCAAACTTCTAATTAGATGATGAACATCAACCAACCACTCATTCAACCTCAAAGCAAAGTTAACGGCATAGTGCACAAACGTTCAAATATGTGCACTTAAAGGGCGTTTCCAAAGACTTTAAAGTGCCCTCTTTTCTGTTTGTTTGCTTATTTTTTTTTACGGAGACATTTCAGGCCATAATCTGTGCAACTATTCCCCAGACACAACAGACTTCAAACAGTTTGGCTTTATAATATAGAACTGTTTTAGAATTTAGGCTATTTTACCATATATAATATACCTTAATATATTTAATCTAATATTTTCTTACCAGACTGGAAGGTTCACTGCTTATTGACTCAGTTTTGTAGCTTTCAGAGAGGCGTGAGTGGGATCGGCTGGGTAGGGTGGCTGTGCTTCCCACCTTCATGTGACTGGACATCAGCTCTGAGGAGCCAATGACTGGACTATCATCGGTCGGTGTGTCCTGAGGGCTGCTGCTCTCTGGGGACGTGACCTCTGCCTCCATGGAGCTGTAGCCATTCTCATGCTCAAAGTCCCGGCTATCTTTACTGTCGCGAGTGAAGGAGGAGCGGGAAATGACGCCAAATTTGCGGGTTCGTTTGCCGTTCTGTCCATTCTGTCTGGGGCTGCCTGCAGGCTCGGAGGAGACATTGCGCCGGCGCTCATTAGAGACGTCCGCGGAGTTGCCCCCACTGCCATTGCATGGAGGGAGAGGAGCCTTGCGTTTAATTCTTCGCAACATGATCAGGTAGATGCAGCCTCCATTCCAGCACTGGTCTGCCAAGTAACTGAAGACAAATAAGAAAAAACAATTATCCAACTGCTAATACATGATCACAATGTACATCAACCAGTTTGATCCCAAAATAAACACGATATCTCCCTCAATACTGAGGATTATAGAGCTGTCCATCAAATCAAAGATTTAGAATCACACTGAATACATTGCCCTACAGTCAAATGCTCATTTACGGATCACACCCAGGTGACCTATTTTCTCTGTGGAACACCAAGAATGATTTTTTTTTAATAATATCTTGTCCAAGTAAACTAATTTACCTATACACTATATTCAAAGCCTTACAAAGCCTTTATTTACAAATTTTGACATCCACTGTAGCTCTGCATTGTGCATTCAAGAGGGTTCATGAGAGAGGTACTGGGGTTCTATTAAACCAAATCTTTTCATCCAATCCAAATTCTTATCTGATCTGGTTCTTGAGTTCAAACAATGACTCAATGATCTGGCTATAATGACCCACTGGAAGATTAAAAGTTAATAAAAACATAAAAAGTGTATTCTGTTTCTCAGATAAGGTTATTCTGTTTCTCAGATAAGGTTATTCTGTTTCTCAGATAAGGTTATTCTGTTTCTCAGATAAGGTTATTGTAAGACAAAGAATATAACACACGTGTCACTTGGTCCACTTTAATGACATATTTATGGTGATTTATAGTCATTTTAGAGTTTGACAGCCCCAGTCTTTATACTAAACATACACAGGACATTCATTTATTTAAAAAAATCCAGCAGCACAACTGTCAATAATAATAATAATAATAATAATAATAATAATAATAATAATAATAATAATAATACACGTTTCCTGACAATCAATTCAGAATATTAGAATGAATTCTGAATTATGATGTGACACTGAAGCCTAAGGCAATGGCATTTTTAAATATAATAAATTTATATTAAATGTATTGTTTTACTGTATTTTTGATCAAATAAGTACAACCTTGGTGAGACTTCTTTCAAAAATATGAAAACTTTTACCCTTTTTAACCACAGTGTATATTGCACCTTCTGTGTTTTATGGAGGATTATAGAATAAAATCAAACAAGAACAATGCGAGGAAGAGAAAAATGACAATATTTTCATTTTGTGTGAACTATGCCTGTATAATTCAGAGAGCAATCAAAGGAGTTTCTAAATCTGTCATAATTAATGGTTTTGGAATTATCTGGGAGTTTCTGAAATAAGGAAGGGCACTGATACAAAAAAGTGCAGAGCATGTTTTACACCATGTCTAGACAAGTGCAAAGACAGAGTCATGACAGAAGAAACTGATCTAGTGATATATGGCACCTCAGGGACATGTCCCAGGACACTCAGCCAGTGTAACTTAGAAGTTTAACTGCTAGCAGCAGAAAACACTTTCACAGACTTATCTTATATGACCATCATTTCAGCTCTTCTCTCATGTGATGCTCATAAAGAGAGTTTAGACTGACATATTTAGCTGTATACTGAACATGTCTGACTATCTCAGCTGGTTGAGTCCTGAAACATTATTATACATTAACAAGTTAAAATAAAGATCATAGTTAATCATTTGTGCTGCTGGTTTTGCAAAGTTTGGTTTTAATGGTGCCATATAAAAGGTGACCTCAAAGCACAAAGCATGAAGGATTTATGTATCTTAAATAAAGTTTTTAAATGCTTGATCACATCTACGTATCCTTAAAGGGACAGTTTACCCATAGATTCTCACCCTCATGTCATTCCAAACCTGTGTGACTATAAAACATACAAGAAGATATTTGTGTGTTTTTTGTCCATACAATGGAAATCTTTTGAGCTCCGCAGAAGAAAGTACAGGTTTGAAATGACACAGCAATGAATAAATAATAACAGAGCTTCAGTTTTGGGTGAACAATCTTTTTAAACAGACCAAATAAAGACAGAGACAAACTGCTGAACAACCATCTAGCCTCAAGAAAAGTCAAAAGAGCACACACACACACACACACACCTTGAGTTTAACTGATGTCAGGGTCCCAGGGTCAAATGAATGTCCTACATCCAGTGCTGCACACAGATCTAACTGTGGCTGAGTGATTTGTTTCCCTAGTTTTCCAAGCTTTCAGCTCTACAATAGCATGGGGGAGTGGACTTTCTATGACAATGACTAGCCATACTGTCAGTGCAAAACAAAGCATTTGCTTACATCCCCTAAACAGCGAGCCAGACAATGGAGGAGATGAAATGAAAGAGAGACTAGGTGTTTTAGAGAGAAAGAACGTGATTAAATGTATCATGAATGGAATATCATAAGTACATACTAATGTTTTCAGTTTGGTCATCAAAAGAAGTTCTCAACACACTCAGACACCCTTCGGGCAGGTACTCTTCAGATTTTGGTAGCCCGAAAATTAATTTAACTAGCCCAAAAAAAAAAAGACCTTTTTTTTTTTTTTTAAATATAGAAAATCAGATAGGAGTTTAAATGTCAATCAAAAATATTTTCAATACACCAATATCAACAAATATGAAGGAAGGAAGGGATCTCATTTCACTATTTACAGGGTATCTGCAGATTTTAAGAGCTGCACGAACACAGAACGAGTGGGCTTGGACAATGTCTATGGTAACACAGTACTAAGCCATAAAATTACATCATTTTCAGTTCAGATACAGGTTTTCACAAAAACAAAAATCTTATACAACAGCATTTCAGGCTATAGACAATTTTTATGAAAAGGGATAAATCAAGCATATAAATTATGTTCATTTAAAACGTATAAATATTACTGTCTTAATTGTTTAGATTTTTAGAAGGCACATTAACTTCTTTCTCATTTACAACTCTATGTGTTTACTGTGTAAAAACACGAGTTGATATTTGCATTGATCTGACCATAAACAGCAAGAAAGGTTTATTGGAAATGCACATTTCTTCTCTGCCACGAGGTGGCGCTTTAGGAGCTCTGAAATATTGCGGTTTCCCCAGAAACGCTGTACACAAAGCAGCTCCACGCTCATAAACACTGCTTTATCAGGAATTATAGGTAAAATTAAATTAAAATGCTTTCTGAGTACAGTCGGTTCCCTTCAGATACATTCACATAAAGAAATCCGCGCCGCGTTTTGAATTGAAACGTGCAGCGCTCATTATTTATTCAATGACATCGTTGCCTTTTGAAGTTTAATCCTGAAGTATCACGACTCTTGTCTTTCCGTCGCCAACTGTAAGACCTCTAGAAATTATAATTAAGACATTTCTTATACCATTTAACGTATTTAAAACTTTTTATGGCCTTATGTTTGATACAACTCACTTTAAGAGTTTTTAAGGACCCGCGGGATCTGTATTTAAAGGAACACTCCACTTTTTTTGGAAATAGGCTCATTCTCCAACTCCCCCAGAGTTAATAAGTTGAGTTTTACCGTTTTTGAATCCATTCAGCTGATCTCTGGATCTGGCGATAGCACTTTTAGCATAGCTTAGCATAGATCATTGAATCCGATTAGATCAGTAGCATCGCGTTCAAAAATGACCAAAGAGTTTCGATATTTGTCCTATTTAAAACTTGACTCTTCTGTAGTTATATCGTGTACTAAGACCGGCAGAAAATGAAAAGTTGCGATTTTCTAAGCCGATTTGGCTAGGAACTATGCTCTCATTCCGGTGTAATAAATCAAGGAACTTTGCCTTTCCTTTAAGGTAGCCCGTCAGGCAGGGCTGTGATATATTTTTGTAGCCCAACTGGAAAACACAATAGCCCTGGGACGTCGCACTAGCAATTTTGCAAGCCCTGACACTCATACTTAGACACAGAGCAATTACAAAAATAAGTCTAATGACACAGTCTTTGTTGTTTTTTGCTTGCTGACATCTTAACAGTGCATCCGATGTTATCAGTATATGTTGCTATTATTCACCTCTTAATGTATATGTTTCATGACATGCCTCACTTAAAGTAGTAATCATGTATATGAGAACCTGAGTTTCAGCTCAAATCATCTGTCAAAAATGATGCATTCTGCACTCTGGCTAGCTGCTAATGACAGAACGAGGTCAACCTGTTGTTTAGATGATTACAGAGCCCAGGCATGCAAACATACCATATGAATTCATCCTCAAAATTAGCAGCTATTGTGAGCTGGTTTTAAATAAACGACACGCATGATAGCTTCAGGTCTGATCCTCTCTGGAGATCAGGATCAATGAAGTATGCAAATGCAGTCATATTAGATCTCCTGGAACTAAAGCATGCAAGGACTGAAAGTACCGGCAAGTTAAAAATACAACAAAGTGAGGAATGTTCAGGAAATGTCGATGAAGATCACAATTCCCCAAAGAAGAAGGAGGTAGCAGTTTTGTGCAGTTTCTGACAGTGTGCTTGCTTGGATGTTTCACACATTTTCAGGTAAAAAAGCACATCTCTGGAATTGAAGCTTTAAAGCAGCTGTGGTCTCATTTTCGTTCAATTGGAGACAACGGACTTCGGGCCTCTAGTGTTCCTTTTTTGTGGTGTTTCTTTCCCTCTGTCATCTAGCTGATAATGAAAAGTGTCTGACCCATTTCTGTCGTGATCTGTTTTCCATGAGCTTCCCTTTTTGATAAGAACAAAGTTTGCAATGTTGTGGGACTCGAGACAAAAATCATCCCACATGAAAATCAATGGAAAAAGGAGAAAATATCTCAACATAACTCAACCGAATCTATCTTGGCACAAATCTGCCACATGTAAAATCCAAATCTGCTTTCCTGGATACTGATGATAGTCCCAATCTCAAGGCAGACTGGAAAAGTTACACTGCATTCCAAATGACTCAGATAGATGACACTTTGTCTGGCTTGGCTGCGTGAAAAACGTATTGCATGCTGCAATGCTATTATCTTACTTGTAGCCCTTAAAACCTTCACAATGCTACTGATGACATAACATATATCACATGAGGACAATTAGTGTGCATGTCCCAACAACTGCACCCCGTGCAACTGCAATTACATTGTGCCAAAACGGAAAAAAACAAGGTGAAAATATTTGAGGATAAGTTGTTTGTTTTCTTTAGAATATTAGAAGTTGCAATGAAACGGAAATAACGGCAGTAACGGATTTGGAAAAGAAAAATGTTGGGCAGGGACTTAGTTCTTTCCATCAGTTTTTGAATGTGAGCGATGCACTCAAAAATGCAGGCTGATTTCAATGCGTGTTTGTTTTTGACTGAGCAGAGGATTTAAGAGGACTAAAAGTTCAAAATATATATCACCCGAGAGAAGTTTGCTGTTTTACCAGAAGATCCAGTTATGACATTTTGAAACATATGCATGGATAAACTGTTAACAACAAGATTAAGAGAACATCATTTAGAAAAAATGAGGTAAATTTTTGATTTCATGCCTGTTCACCCAAAAATGAAAATCCCAGACCAGACTGAAAAATAAGTGTGGAGGAACAAACTGAAATAAAATCTGACAAATAGTATTTGATTTGTGAGATACAGCGGAGGTATTTTCAGTGAAAAACAAATTTAATTTTGGCTATTGTACGTTTGAGCCTCTAATTGGTGCTTATTCATCATTTTTAAATTTGACTTTTATTATATAGAAAACAAAATTCTAAATTTCACAGTTTGTGTTCCACAGAAGAATGTCAAGAGGGTTTGGAACAACATGAGGGTAAATAATGGCAATTTTAATTCTAGAGTGAACCGTGTCCTTAATAAAAAGGGAAGGAGTGTCTCAAGTCTGCAGTGAGTAAGTCTGCAGCTCCAAACGTGATTTATGTACATGATGTCATGATGTGAGTTCAGTCCATGTCATTACTTACTATTGCTAGACCATTTAACTCGAGCTTTGCCAACCCACACATGCTGGATCATAAGCAGAGGGCAACATAAACATTACATTACCACACAATAAAGTGATATAACAAGATACTGTAATGGCGCCCATCAACCTCATATCAATCAAAAGCCATAAACTCCTTTCATTTAGGCCACTGATCAAACATTCAGCCAACTACCATATGCGTCTCAGAAACAGAATGATGGATGAAAACCACAGCACAAAATGAAGGGGACGAAAAAGGCATATCGGTGGAGGTACTGAAGGAAAGAAGGAACGTGGATGCAGATGAATGCTTAAAAAAAACTCATTCAGCTCTGCAGCCGCGGTTTTTCTCAGCAGGTGTGTGCCATGCACTGATGGAGCGCTTTCAAGCAATCGCCCACATCATTGTCCCACCGAAGCAGACACATGTTCATTATTACGCTCAAGAGAAACAACCGAAGTGAAAAATGAGATAAAAACCTGCCGTTCTGAAGATCTGTCATGCAAATCAGCTTCTGATAAAGACCAAACAAGAAGAAAAACAAGCCATGATCTCAGCTCTGGCACACCGACAAGGAATTTAAGCTGCTGTAAAAGCTAATGGGTCTCAGAGAAACCCAGCAAGCCTGCATTGCCTCTCTCAGCCTAAACCACAGCTGCAGTAGGGAAATCCATCTATTCCAGCCAAACACAATTTAAGCAGAACGGCGACCAACACGGACTGGCTGAAGTGGTCTTGAAATCCTCAAAGTCTTTCTGAGCTACGTGGAATGATTTGTTGTCGTGGATTGGAGGACACCAAAGACATTTCCCATAGCGTTGGCTAAATAATACAGAACTACATCTTCCTTCAAAGCACTATGTTTGCTTTTCTGCAATCTTGGATTTGGCAGACATCTCAAAGTGGCGCCTACGTGTGAATCGTATCGAAGGTGCAGACGTCAGGTTGGGAAGACGCCCATTTATATCCACTGCTGAAACCTCCTAAAAAGTCTTTTCCCATGGCTGTGAGCCAAGCGACTGCAGATGTGCATAAAATTGTGCACCTGGATATCATATGTTGCAATGGATCCTGCATACTCACAAGAATAACCCGATACTGTGACAGGCCAAGTAAGGAAATCCCATTTCTTGGGTTAGATTTAGATACTTTTCCACCTTATTCGCCATAACCATAACAACTGCGGAAATAACATTGAGGGTTAGGTGCAAGATATTTTGTCACATTACGACATTGGATTACAGGGGGCATGAGAGGAATGCAAAGGACCCTGATCATGGTCGTCATCAGGGCAGGAGTAAAGCAATGGCTCCATGACAGGATAATGCTTTTAGTCTTTAAACAGATGCACTTAGGAATTCCTGCCAAACGGGGTGAATTCCATCAGTCTGGTGGAGAGAAGAAAGTAGAAAATTGTTCTACCAATTCACGCCTACAGTCTAGAGATTGTCATGATTTGTGTAACGAAAAGATGAGATATGCCGATACAATAAATAGATTGGTGGCCACATAAAAGAGAAGAAGAGTCGAGCTAGGAGCCAGTTTATATAAACTGATTTCTGGTTTATGGACATCTGATATCAATGATTATTATGCAATGATTGAGAGTATTATTATATAAGCGCTTCTATCCAGATGCTGCTTCAACTCCACATTTTCATGTGTTTGTAGAGTCTGATGAAGATTGCTCAGGCTCCTAGCAAAAACTCTGATTCATGTAGTTCTACGTCCAAGCTGAGATCTATATAATGCTCCAAAACTCTTTTGAAATAGAAACTTTGCACAGACCACTGCTCAGTGCAAAAGTCGCATCAAAATCAATCAAATATCAGAAAGGTCTGACTCAGCACACACTCAAAACCAAAACACTGACACTTCTTCAAAAGTAACCGTCTAATTGCATCTGTGTTAGAGGTTCTGGCCGGTTTTGCTTCAGGATCCAGATTTTTGCATTGGACATAAAGTGGTGACCAACACAAAGAAACTGTCAGAGCATCACGTGACTACCTTGAAGGGAGCAACATGTGAATGAGCAGTCACATTAATAACAAGCTCTAGAAAAACAGGATTAAGATTAGGCTCAGTGCCTTAAAATTACTGCAAGAAACAGACGTCACAATAAGCTAACGATATTGAAAAAACAATTAGATTAACAAACAATCTTATGACAAAAGCTTATTTGTGAAGACACGAGGAAGACATTGTGCAGTATCATTTGATTCTTGTAATGAATCGCATTAGGTCATACAGTGGCACTAAAATTATTTGAACACTTAAAGGGATAGTTCACCCAAAAATGAAAATTTGATGTTTATCTGCTTACCCCCAGGGCATCCAAGATGTAGGTGACTTTGTTTCTTCAGTAGAACACAAACGAAGGTTTTTAACTCAAACCGTTGTAGTCTATCAGTCCTATAATGCCAGTCAATGGGCACACAATCTTTGAGAGAGAAAAAAAACAAGCACAGACAAATTCAAATTAAACCTTGCAGCTCGTGGCGATACATTGATGTCCTAAGACATGAAACGATCGGTTTGTGTGAGAAACTGAACAGTATTTATATCATTTTTTACCTCTGATAAACCTCAATGTCCGACTGTCCCAACATCCGGCGCGTAGATATATATACATAGATGCCTCATTAGCGACTGTTTCTATGGGCTGCGATACGTAAGGATCTATGTATATATCTATATATATATATATATACACATTTATGTTCCAGAGCCGTTGACGCGTCACGCGGCAGATGTTGTGGATGAGCTCAGGAGAGTTGGACATTGCCTGTATCAGAGGTAAAAAATTATATAAATGCTGTTCAGTTTCTCGCACAAACCGATCGTTTCGTGTCTTAGGACATCAATGTATCGTCACGAGCTGCAAGGTTTAATTTGAATTTGTCTGTGCATGTTTTTTTTCTCTCTCAAAGATTGTGTGCCCATTGACTGGCATTATATGACTGACAGACTACAACGGTTTGAGTTAAAAACCTTCGTTTGTGTTCTACTGAAGAAACAAAGTCACCTACATCTTGGATGCCCTGGAGGTAAGCAGATAAACATCAAATTTTCATTTTTGGGTGAACTAGCCCTTTAAATCACTCTTAAAAATGTCTGAATGCATTATATAACAAAACTGTAAAAAAAAATGTCGACATATTGTTTCAAAAAGAAAACCTAACAAGCATATTTTTGTGACATTTGTCTGAAAAGCAGTCTTAGATATTTTGTTAGCATAGTCATTTAGCAGCCACTGTATAAAAAAATTTAATGGTTAAATGCAACTACAGAGTGTTTTATGGAACACAGTAGAGCATGAACATTTTACATAATCTGAATTTCAAGTGTGTTGATATAACAGTTGTGTAAACAAAAAAATCCCACAAATATGAAATATATCCATGTCATTCATGAACAAAGCCTGAATGAACTCTGGCTTAGACATTGTAAACCACTCTCATTACGCATGACCCCAAAGTTTCCTATATTCATAATAATCTTTTAAATACTGTGTGAAATTCCTTCCCTCTTGCTTCATCCGGGGCAACTGAAAAAAGTCTTTACTAAGAATCTAAGAGCCAATACTGGCCAGAAAATCAAGAAAATCATGCTCTCGCTAGGCTGATTAGCTAATGATGTGGATTAGAAGAGTTCAATATTTGACCAACTTTTGAGGGAAAAAACACAGATATAAACATTATAGAGTTTAAACAGACTTAAGGGTTAAGAAAGACAAACAATATAATCTAAGCTAAACTAAAATATGCACCATATATTCTCATGATATCCCGAAAGGGCAAATCAAACAAGTGTGAGCACAGTCATCCAGCTTTTCACAAGCGGTCCAAATGAGTGTCTAACCACAGACATTTACACTTCTATTTTCACCAGCACCAAGACACTGGAAACAGCTATGCTTTTTAGGGTCTGTAATATTTCTAAAGGTCAAAAAGACAAACTATTGTGCATATTCAACTAAAAGTTATACTAAAGCGAAAAATCCTATTAAATGATTACTAGGAATGTGCTAATCTGACACTCAGTATTGGTATCAGATCCGATATTACCATTATTTGCCAAATCGGTTATCGGTCAGAGAAGACTGTTCCAACACCAATACTATTCTGTGTTATTCTTAAGCCCCACATAAAGGCAAACTCTGCATTCAGTTAGTCGGGCTGGTATCAGGATTGGAACGGTTCTGAAAAAAAAAAAAAAAAAGGTTATCGGTGATTCTCTAATGATTAATCATTGATTTGAGCATCCACCTTTTGCTGTCATATTTTATACTTCTACATTAAAATAACTGTAATTCCTGATTTAATTTTAAACAAATTAAGCCTCCCAAGTTACAAAAGGAGACCAGACGGAAATCATACACATATACTGTAGTAAAGACATTCCTCAGTGTGGTGGAGAGCTGAAGTAATAACCTCAGTCAGCAATCCCCCCATGAAGAAGCCTGCAGAGGGGAAATAGAGCCCACCACAAGCGGCTCTGTATTTGAATGCTCTCAGATGGAGAGACAGATGACAGCTTCTCATTTCTTCTATGTGTGCAGTTTTTCTTGCATATTGTGTAATTGGGAGTGTGTGATTTAGTTTGTTGGGACACTGGTTTTCAATATGGTTTACTATGCTGGATAACTCTGAATATTGATTTGAAATAGGAACTGCCGGTTTCAGTGCTGATCTGTTATCTGTTAACTCTCAAATCACCATTATGTAAGGTCAGTCTCGTGTCAAACATCTTCAACAGCCCCTAAAAACACAGATGTATACTATCATTTAAAACTTTGAGGTCTTTAAGATTTTTTTATAGATGTTTTTGAAAGAAATCTCTTATTTTTGAATGGTAGTGTTCACAAAATAATGAAATGGGTAATCATATCCCCTCACTCAGATTATCACATAGAGACAGATGGTCATCCATCTCTAAAACTTGATCGTGGAAGGCAAAACAAAATTGTTTGTTTGGGACAGTCAAACAACCCAAACATGACCCAGTGCTTTAAATAGATCTTAGTTACCACAAAACCTGTTCCAATTGGTTGCTCAAATCTATTATTCCCTTTGGGGGCTCAAAGGAATTCAGGGATACACTCATCGCCAAATCCTGACAGTGTGCTCTAAAACAGCATGGGGATTCTGACTTTCAAAGCAGTGCAAAAATAATTCATACAGAACATCAACAAAGAAGAAAAGTGTTGGATTATTCCACAGAATATGGCATGTACAATCCCATTCCCTTCTGTAAACATTACTCAAGTCTCAAGATGCAGAATTGCAGCAGTACATTTTGTGGAGGAAATATTCAGTGTAATAAGTTGACCAAAGCACTTTTTGTTCATTCATAAATTCGAGCCTGTCAAATGAGCTCCAGAAAGCAGTTTTAGACATGCGAGGACATAGAGTATCCCTCTTTGTGCAGTGCTGCTGGGGAGCTTATGTGACTCAGAGATAAGTAGATTTATAGTCTCTATTTACACAGTGCTTCCTCAGAAATAGAACACTTCCATTCACAAAGGAGCATTTGCAGTAGCTGATGGTCTCCTTTTGATTTCATCCACGACGAGTTAAGATAAGACCACAAGGCTACATGAAGATAATAAAGGCCACTTAGAATGTAAAAAAAAAAATAGTATGTGACTTAATGCTATTGGCAGAGATTAAACCAGATTTATGGGTTAAGGTAGAGGTAAGCATAGGCTACTTATTTTTCTGCAACAAACATGCTGTCAGACCAGGGATTCCCAGATTTTTGTCAAAATAAGAAGCAGGAAAAGCTGTTGAATTTTGTAGAAACTGACATGTACCCCTTATATATCATTAGCCATTATTATCTGATAGCCTACCTATTAGCCAATGCAACAAAAAGTGTATAACTGAATATAATCTGTGAGATTTTTATTTCTTACTCCTCCAAAATGCTATAAATATCCAGTCAAGCTCTTAAAACACTTGTTTACAAGTCTTCACTTAAACATAATACATACAGCTAACATTTAAGTAGCTTAATAGGCATAGACTAATACAGGCATAATACAGCAATTTTAACTTGAAAATTCGTGTTTTGTACCTGAAACGTTCACTTGCACCCCTTCATCATCATCATCATCATTCTTGCAGTAAGGTCAGTTTCAGACAGCTGGCACGCGCTGTTTGGGCTCCCGTGAGTTCAATAATCATTGCAATCGTCCGTATAAAGTCCCTGAGCGACTTCACTGTATGTTCATGAAAATGTTTCTAACAGCTCCAGCGACTCGCCCCTTTCATGTGATCTACTCAGCGCTTGATTAAAGTCCATGGCTGCTCTTTTCCACAGGACAGCCTGTCGTAGATACGGACAGTGTCCGTGGCTCTGGGGTTGTCAAATGAAAATACGTCTCGGTTCGGCGCTCGCAAACTTCGCACGCGAGTCTGGGATCCATTATACACCATCCAGCGCCTTGTACCTCAGCGGTTGTGAGGTTATTCAGATCGTCCCTCCCCTTCTTCAAACTCCCAACTCCCAACTGAAGAGAGACGCTCACAGTCAAGTCTCGGATACATTTACACAAGAAGAACTAACATAGTGGCGGTGTTTCAAATTCAAGTCAACTGCCTACTTAGGCAGCATTTGAATGGCGTTATGATTTCGATTCACGTTAACCTTTTCGGTTTGGGAAACATCTGAGGCATCTGAAGTGCAATTCACACAATCAGCTGTTGCCAAATAATGAGAGATTTTATTGCCACTGATTGCAAAACAACTAATAATAGCCTATGAACAACAAGCAAGTATGATTTAATGTTGTTTGTATTCTCATGAGCATAGAGTTCAACATAGCACCGTTAATCATCATGTCGGGGACAAAAATAACGTTCAGTAACCTTCTCACAAAAGTTCATCACTCTTTTGAAGTGTTTGTGATTCACAAAAAAGAACCAGCTCACAAGAGTCTTTGGTTACGGAATCAGACTCCTCTAACTGTTGATTCAGTGGTGGTGATCACTGCAGGAAACTTTGGCCTTGTCCAGATACCCACACTTGCGGTCTTTGCACTTGACCACTTGTCTACTCAGGCTACATGACATATTTCCTGTAATTGGCCCAAGTGTTCAAGTGAAGCAGACACTTCATCTCACCTGGTCTGTGCATGCTGTATAGTTTACTAATACGGAAAGTTATTAAACAAAGAATTAAGGTTTTGTGTAGTTTTCAAATAATAATCCATATTGAAACATGGAAGGAAATTACTGTAAACATCTTTTTCTGGTTTGGTGACAGATTTGACAGACCTTGAGCAGTGTCAGTCATTCTGAAGGAGGTGAGCATTTGCCTTGAGCCTGAAGCTATTCGTGATTAAGTCACTATAGTTTTATATGTTTTGATCATCCGTTCAGACAGATTTGGAAAAGCAACCTCATTTTCCTGTCCTCCCTCCTGGCAGGATCATAATATTCCAACAAAACAGATGGAAAAATCACTTCAATTACTGCTGAGGGGAAAGGTGTCTCCACTAGGTTATGAATAAATCAAAAAACAAATAAATACCATAAATTGTAACGGACTGCACCTGAGTCTGCACTGGCTGGGCGTTTCCTCCTGAAGCCTGTTTTCATTCTGAAAGACATCCGGCGCGGGCAGCAGTCTGGCACACATTCTTCACATAACTCTGAGGGGTTTGTGGGGAAACGTCCCAAAGACAGTAGCATCATTCACAGCACTCTATAGCCTTCCACAATATTCTGACTTGAACATACCATCCATCGTATCTTTTGCTGTTGCTGCTCTGACTATATTCATCTAGAAAATACAGAAATATGACCATTTTATCTCTAACAGTCATACACACACAAATGTCAAAAACGTAGTTCCTCCATAATGCTCATTAAAAACTGATTTTTTATTTCTGAAGAGATGAGAAAAAGTAACAGTAAAATGCAAAGCTATGGCTGGAATATGGTTCAAATCAATGATTTCACACTACAGAGACCTGCATTAAAGGACAGTACAGCTACATGCTTCCAGATTCTCATCTGGAATAACTAGAAAGTTTTGTTCTACTGTCCTCTAGTGGACAATGCAACAACTGTACAGCCATTTTTTTTCACCACACATAAAATCACTGCTATAGGTGTCCTGAGAAATCACATCTCAGAAACACAACGTGTTAAACTTGAAATCAATAAGGGTTTCAAATAAAATTAAAGCATGAACGTATTTGAAAAACAGAAACCTTTTGTTATAGTATCTTAATAAATAGGACATGTGTGACCCGCTTATATATTCACTTACTTTCAATTCAATTTTGCAATTCCACACACTGAGCTAAGATATGTGTATACGCATGGGCCTGTGTGTTCACAAATCAACCACCACTTTCCACAAAAAAGCCACAATGTGCATGACTGAAAATCACAGAGCCAGACATGGTGGAATGTAATTTGTGGGGCTTCAAACTGGTATGTTCCACAAACCAGACAGTATTACCTGAATATCCGGATTGCACAGAGCTAATCCTCAGGCCCATCTGTGACCACAGAAATCTGGGGGCTCCATGAGTGTTATTCTCATGGCACAGGGTTTATGCCTGGCTGATGAATGATTTGGACATTCATTTTTCCAGTGAAGCAAGTGCATTTGGGAATTTGAGACAGATAAACATGATATCTGAGTATATCATCTTCCATCTCAAGATCTGTTTAACAATTGTACACTGTACTTTTTTAACAGAAATGATATAAAAATGCTACAGTTAAAACTAAAGTTCCCTTATCTGAAAACTGAACATCACATTATATGTAATTTTACTGTAAAATACTGTCACATTTTTGTTTTTGGAAGTAAAAACTATGAATTACCAAATAGTCATGGTGAAAAACAGTAATAGGACATTTCCATAAGTCCCTGCATAATAACACATATGATTATATTTTATTTCAACTGTTTTGTTTCTTATTATTTTTATCAGTAATGTTTTTGTGTTGCAATTTATGTTGGTTAGTTAATGTTTATAGCATTGTTTTAGTGTAATGTGTGTTACCCTGATGGTGTTTTGACTTTGTCTGATCCTGTGCACCATCTATATACAATTATTGGACAAGTTTTGTAGACAGACAACTTTGGTGAACTCTGATTCATCATGTGGCTTTTTATCATGCCACCAATGTTATGACGGTGGCTATCAGTATATAAAAAGAGATAAAAAGCCAGTCGTGTTATGCGGCAAATACACACACAGACACACGTTCGTTTTTGTGAATTGTGGGGACTCTCCATAGGCGTAATGGTTTTTATACTGTACAAACCGTAGTTTCTATCGCACTACACCAACCTTACATCTAAACCTACCCCTTACAGGACACTTCTTACGCATTTTTACCTTCTCAAAAAAAAACTCATTCTGTATGATTTATAAGCCTTTTGAAATATGGGGACATGGGGTAATGTCCTCATAAGTCACCTTCTCCTTGTAATACCTATGTCATACCCATGTCATTATACAAATTTGTGTCCTCATATGTTACACACACACACACACACACACACACACACACACACACACACACACACACAGCTGTTCAAAAGTTAGGGATCAGCAAAGTTTTTAATGATTTTCTATGGATTTAATGTTTCTTCTGCTCTTCCAGGCTGTATTTAGCTTATCAAAAAATAAAAACCAGTAATATTCTTAAATATTATTGCATTTATTAATATCGGTTTCCTATATATACTTTAAAATATAATTTATTTCTATGACGCAGTGCTGAATTTTCATCAGCCATTACTCCAGTCGTCAGCGTCACATGACCCTTCAGAAATCATTCTAATATGCTGATTTATTGTCAGTGTTGAAACTGTTGTGCTGCTTAATATTTTTTGGAACCTGTAATACTTTTTTTCTTTGAATCTTTGAGGAATAAAAGTTCAAAAGAACAGCATTTATTCTAAATATGAGCATAAGAAGCACGATGAGCATAAGAAACTTCTTTTAAAAAAAATGTTAAAAATCTTACTGATCCCAAACTAATATATAAATAAAAATGTATACGGCAACCACAGCTGCCAGTTTTTATGCTATTTGACTCATCCAAATGTCTCACTAAATTCTTGTCCTTGGCATTTTAAACTGTTCTAACGCATATTTTATTCACACGCCCACAATCTTGGAAGTCCTCTGGTCATAATTAAGAAACAACTGAGAACAAAACATTTGATCTGATGATTACAAGCTATTTTCAATCAAGGAGCATTCTTGTACTGTGTGTTTTAACTAGACCACAGTGCCTGATTTGAGAGGCTCATATCCATTACTGTGGGAACATGGCACCAATCTCTTCGCTAAAAACGAAAGAGCCAACGCTTTCTATTGCCTATGAGAAAAGTGCAAACTCAGACATTGTTAATGCCAGGGAAAAGATGGCAGTCTTTTTCTCATTCATCCAAGCAGCAAGTTAACCAACCACAAAGAGCTGGCCTGCCAATTCAGGACTCTGAGAATCCATTCAAAGCAAACACAGACTAAAAAGCTTTGATCTTTACACTGACAGCAACTAGGCAGACTTATAAATTCAAATGCATAATGTTTCATTGTGGTTTTTGATAGGACAGATGGAGGGTCTAATACAGTTGATCACTTTGACACAGTATATGTCTGTAAAAACAGTTGTGGAGGGAAAATGTTCATTCTGTGCAATCCTTTATTTCTTCACACCTCAGTTCTACAGACTCCCAGATTCTTGTGGCTTCTGGCTCGCTAAATCTCTGGAAAAAATACGGTAAATGAATTTACACAGCTAATATTAAAACGGATCAGCTGATTTTAGCTTTCAAGATGAACAGCTATTTCTGTTGCACTGAATCCAAGTGAAGTGTATCATTCTTAACCTTGTTTTCTTCGATACGCTCTCATTGACCACGTGGAGAACACTTTGCATTGGCCGGTTGGAGCAGTGCCACTGAGCTATTTTCCATGCTCCCCGCAGACAGATGCTGGGCCAGGCTGTTAAAGGGAAAAAAAATACAACGGGACCAAAATTACAAGAAGACACATTAAACCGACAAGGCTTTTTGTGGTGAGCAGCATTCGGGCCCAGAAATTCTGCACTGAAATCATTAACATGAAAAGCACTTGATGAAAAATAAAGTTTCCATCATGTGTCTCTTTTTCGTGTTTGAAAGCTTCGGTCCATTGCTTTTTGAACCGTGTCCAACCCTTTTCTCTCCACTCACACCAGACCTTCCACTGAAGCCGTTCTCAGTGTTTGCACTCTTACAGATTCAGGCCTTATACCTGAGAGAGGAAACAAGAGCAATGCAGTAATGAGCAAACATAACCCTGAGGCACACTCATAAAACTTCCTTAAACTGATATTTAACCAAAGGTTTGTGTGAGGAGAGGAAGGAAACAACTAATGCAAGGCTAGACCTCTACAAAAATTGTCTGTGGTGTCTTCAGTGAAGATCTGATAGCATTCTGAAGCAGATTTGACTAGCATGAATTTCTAAGCTGGTTTTATGCTTGATGCTGAAGCCTAGTGGCCTCGGTACAAATCAGAATCACACTATCATTCAATAAGGTTTTCACTCTTTAGATTTCTAATAAATGCTGTTCTTTTGAACTTTCCTGAAAAAATGTATCACAGTTTCCACAAAAACATTAAGCAGTAAACCTGTTTTAAACACTGATGATAAGAAATGTTTCTTGAGAAGCAAATCAGCATATTAGAATGATTTCTGAAGGATCGTGTGACACTGAAGACTGGAGATTTGAAACTGAAGCTTGAAAATTCAGCTTTGTTAGTAGCATTTCTGTCACTATACGGGATATAAACATGCAAGGACAAAAAAACAAATCTGAAATTTAAAAATATCAATCATGAATCACTAGCTTTTCTGAAGTTTTCTTATGTACTCTCTCAACAAAGACATTTTGTCTATTTTAACTGACAAAATCTCATCATTTATTCACCCTCATGTTGTTCCAAACCTGTATGAATTTCCTTCTTTTGTGGAACATATTTTGAAGAGTGTTAGTAACCAAACAGATTCAGTGTCCACTGACTTCCACTGGACAAAAATATTTTCTTTTACATTTCACTGAAGAAAGAAAGGCTTATGGGTTTGGAACAACATGAATAAGTAAATAATGACAGAATTTTATTTTTTGGGCAAACTATCCCTTAAAGTCTAAAAATAAATTCTTCTGGAATATTATTTGAATTGAAGATCTCACCTCACCACCCAGTATTGCCACAAATCTTACAAAGACACACTTATCTCAGAGATTTGCTCTCTGACACTAAGTGTTAAACTTAAAGCCTGTGTCTGCAAGGATAGAGTTCAGTTTTAAAAAAACTACTTGAAACTAGCCCAAACGTATGCTATGTCCACATATAGGCAGACCAGCTTACATTATTCTTTCCTACCAGTCTTTCCTCAGTAATTAGTAGTAAAGTTATCCTGATCTCAGATCATCTCAGACAGATATATTAGCATAACAAAAGACTACAAATAAAGAACCACAAGCACTCATTTGTTTTGCAGGTCTTACACAGGGTAAGCAGCCTATACTAACAGGAAACAGACTGAGCTCCCTATAGTGAGCTCCCATATCAGAATAACAAGAAGAAATACAGCCGTTGTTTCCCAAGACGTCTTGACATCAACAGCTTTTCTTTAGCTTGAGAAAATGATATGTCTGTGAAGACAACTTCAGTTTTTGGTCAAAACCACGTGCCACTCCCAGGAACCTCCTCCCTGTCTGTATCCTGCCGTCCATCCGTACGGGAATCAGTTGTCCCAAAGCAGATTTTGTGTGAACACTGCAAAACTTCCTATCATTTATCAGTTACACAATACAACTCCTAATTATAGAGCTCAAGTTACGGCGATGGATTCAACTCTTACAGACCACAACATTCACAGAACATTCAAAGGAAGCAGTCTTCATCTTGGGTATATGTATATATATATAGGACTGTATAGGATATGTGACTTCTACTCTAGAAATCTGGAGAATATTCTAATCGCACTTGATGCTTTATTAGACATGTAGTACCCAAATGGATAAATATATGCACTATATTAGTTTAACCAGTTAAAATATTTATACCAGTTCTGTTGGTCTCAATTTTTTTCCAATCTCTAAAATTTGGTCACAGAGCTTGAAAGGGACAGTTCACCCAAAATTGATTTTTTTTTTTCATCATTTACTCACCATACGTTGCTCCAAAACGATATGACTTTCTTTCTTTTGTGAATAAAAAAGATTATATTTAGAGAAATAATATTAGTGTTTGTTTTTTTTTTTCAATGGAAGTTAAGGGTCACCAAAACAGTTTGAGTACCAAAATTCATTGAAATATCTTCTTCTACATGCCACAAAAGAAAGAAAGTCATACAGGCTTGAAACGACATCTGGGTGAGTAAATGATGCCTAAATCTTATTTTTGGACAAATTATCCTTTAAAAAATCTGGATTCCACCATACAGTTGTTTGGGTGCACAGTTATATCTGTCTGGTCAATGGTGCCATGGCTGATTTTCAGGATAACCAAAGCTGTACAAGATTCAATCAGGGCTGTACAGAAAACATAATTTAGATGTAATGTTATTATACTCTCATTTTGAATCAAAAAGGCTTGCAAACTGAATTAGAAGTCTGGAAATAACAACAAGCAGCTAAAATAGTTCTTTTTAGAGAGCCAGGGAGTATTTTAAATTGAAGTAAAATGGTCCAAAAACACGGGACACAGAAGTACTGGTAATGTCACACATTTTTCCAAGGTTCTGTTGGCCAAGAATGGAAAAGGCAAAAAAGGCATGGCACTGAACTTCAGAGTGCAGGTCCATCCTTTGTTTTGGTTAGACGCAGACATTTGGCGGTTTCAGTGAAAGCTGAGCGTGTCAGCCGGTCCAGATGGAGGCCAAACACGGACAGACACGAGACTGTCCACACCACTGACATATGCAGCCGTCTGTCAGAGCTGTCAACATGAGGAAACAAACAAGGAAAGACCCGCTGGCCCCGATCCAAGTACCATGCTCTGGGGCAGAAAACAGTCAATCGCGGGACACATGCTGACACGCTGTACATGGACACGGGAACACACATACACAGGAGACTCGGTTCTTGCTGACCAGCTGTGAATCACCCTGATACTTAAATAAGAAACTGCCACCTAATCAGATGAGGAGCTGTTCAAAAAAGGGTTTTCTATACTATACATTCATCCCACTGATTGTACTTGTACAATGTAGATATATTTTCAAAAATGTAGCAACTTTTCTAAACTTCCCAGAATAATAAAAAAAATGTCTGACTGACGTTTCTTCCTCTGTGTGCAGAACAGTGACATCATTACTAAGCGTGCCTAATAATTTGGAAAATTTTGATGACTAAAACCAGATTCCCAAACATTGTTCTACAATATTTTCTTGAAGTATGACCTGAACTCTGATTTTCTGAAACTTGATGTCAACTTTTTGAAAACTAAAACTTTGACATAACTTTGACACTTTGTCACCATGTCTTTCACACAAGTTCATCTGTGGTAAATTTCAGTTACCACCAACAATTATGCCTTTTGTAGACACATTTTCAGTAATACTTTTACAATGGAAGCTTAGCAGGCTCATTTCATATCGGTGTTTACAAATTGAGGGGAAATCTTCATATACAGTACTGTAGGAATACCACATAAAATGTCAATAGATGTTAAGTTGTAAATAACCTGGAGTACTCGTTTATTGTGTCCAAGCACACTCACATCACATGATGAAAGAGGGATGATTTCAGTGCACACTTTTTCCGATTTAACGGCAGGAAAAGCTGAATACATCAATAGCATGTCTTGTAAATCAGAAATTCAGAAACAGCTATACACTTATTTAATTAACCACACCAATTGTTAAATGCATAGTTCCACCCAAAAATGAAAATTCTGTCATTAATTACTGACCCTCGTGTTGTTCCAAACAAGTAAGACCTTCGTTCATCTTCGGAACACAAGTTAAGATTTTTTAATGACAGAATTTTCCTTTTTGGGTGAACCATCCCTTTAAAAGTCAGAATATGACATACAGACATCTTACCTGGCTCCGGTGACATCGACCCCAACCATCAACTGTCCATTCAGTGACAGAAGCTCATCTCGCAGTTTGATATCTCCACAACGGGCCGCTGGGCTGTTCTTTTTCACTTCAGTCACCCAAATGCATCCGACGTCCAAGACAGGGCCTTTATCGCCCTTCCTGCGCCTCCTCCTGACCCCTTTCTTCTTCCCCTCGGGGTCTCCAAAAATGGGAATATTTCCAAAGCTGAGCCCAAACTCCGGTCCATCTTCCTCAGACTTGTTCAGGTAGACCGCCTTCACCTCAGCATCGATTTCCTCTCTGAATTGGCTCCCACTGTACAAAGAACTCTCAATTTCAGCAAAGTTTAGCTGGATGTATTCCACAAGCTTGCGAATGGCAGCCTTGCAAACACCGCCTGTGCTCATCTGAGACTCATTGCCCTCATCTCTGTCCTTTTCTCGTGCCCAGAGCCAGTTCTCCAACAGAGGTAGATGGCTCAGGGCATTTTCTTGGGTGATAGGCATCCTAGCTGCTGCTGCTGGGCCTGCCTGGGCCGCCCCTGCATGTTGAGTCAAGGCTCTCCAGTGGTTGCTGTAATCAGACGCATTAAAATGGCTTCACATTCTTCTCAAAATGACACGTTGACCTCACAGACTTCAGATCCAGAGCACTGCGATCCATCGATAATACACCACAGAGCTTCATGATGTCATCCGCAGAAACAAAAGGAAAGCGCAGAGATTGAGGAAGTAGGGCACGTTTATGCTTCAAGGGGTAACAAGAGAACGTGTGCCATTAACGGGTCGTCTTGGTGTGTGCCAAATCTGATTTCCAATACCATTAAAGTGGAAAATAGTGGATCACTGGGAGTCGAGATCTATCCTGACTCATAGGCGCCACAGACATCCACCTAATCAGAAAGAAAATAAATAGAAATGCCATTACAAAGCAAGTCAGCAGGCATGAACTCATGTTAAAGCGCTGCAGTCATGGCTCATTTGCTACTCAACCAAAGTACGGACAGGAAAAGAAATTGGCGTTAAGTATGACAACAAAGAAAGCTTCCTATATACCAGCCGTTTTATTTGACTGACAGAATTCATGAACTGGAAAAGGTTCCAATAATAGTCATATGGGGCTTTTACAGATGTGTCATTTGGCTGTTTATACAGACATTCAGTTGGGGCAGAATTAAGGCGGTTGAGATTATTCAATGCATAGTGAGCAGATAGAAAGGAAAAGCTAACTTCCTTTCAGTTCTTATTCACCTTAACTTCGTGGAATGTAACCTGACAATAAACGTTGAAGCTGCCAGCCAGATGTTGTGATGGTGTAGCTCAAAGTCTTGGACGTTCAGACCATATTTCTGGCATATTTAAGTACACGCTGTAGACAAAGACCACAAGCAAATTGCTACTCTGGGGTTTTGCTCAAAATAACACGATTTTGGCCTCTGTTAGCATCACACAAACTACTAGGGCTCCCATACGTGATCAAAATCTTTCAGCAAGATAATGGAGCATTTACGTCTAACAATGTATCAACTTTACATTAATGTCCATTACGAGAAAAAAATACATTCAACTGTGAGAAGATTACTTAGCACAGCTATATAAACAAGAAGGGGATATAACCAACTGTCAGATGAAGTCATATAGATCAGACTAGAAGAGTAAAATGACAGCCAGTACCAGAAGACAGAAGCCCCTCACCCCTTTCAAGAGTTTAACCTCAATAAATCACATGTCATTTATAAATGGCAATTCTAAAACATTTCTATCAACAACCAGACATGCAATATGCAATCACGTCAGTTAAAATATGAGTAACGAAAGCAAAATTACAATATTGCATATAAAAACACGCTTACAGTTAAGCTTTGTCTTTCCACAGGAATGTGACACACTTATTTGTCTGTTAAGAGATGTCCTTACATACACTACAACAGTTTCCTACAATTTACTAGATTATCCTTTATTAACATCCTCCTCCTACCTTTTCACATTTTATGAGATTTATTCCTTACTCCATTCAAGTACATAGAGATTATACCTCTTGCCGTGGTGTGCTGTCACAGTGACACAGAAGGTCTGCAGACCCCGGACTTACCCTCTGAAAAGACCCACATGTAATAGGATTAGTCTCACCCCTCCCTTGTGCCACTTACAAACACAATGACCTCCCATTTTCTCTTTGGATGAGTCGTTGAATGGCCAATTCAAGTGTTTATATTTCTGCCATCATGTCATTCATGATTATTGATGTTTTTGTTCCTCACAGAAGAACAACTTCTTTAACAAAGCAAATGCAGATGGCACACATTAAATAAGATGTTTGCTCCAGTCTTCAGTGTGACATTATTCATCAGAAATCATTGTAATATGCTGATTTTGGTGCTAATTTGTATCCTTGATGACTCCAATCTGCAAACATTCTTAAGCCATTGACTCTGAGAAGAGTTTCTGCCAACGACAACATCCCCATGAACAGCCTCATGATAAAGAAAGAAAGCTGTTGTGTTCTCCATTGAATTGACCCATATTAAAGACCCATAAAGAGGGATTAAAGCTAAAGAGGACACTTTTTCTTTGATATTCATTACGTGGGCATTATGTACTTGGGTTTATCCACTGCAGAGATACAATAATAAAAGCACTGCATTTGATAGTGTGACGAGGAAACCATGTGTCACTAGTAAAAACCAAGAAAAATGTGATCAATACTGGATTATTATCCACATGGTTAGAATAAAACACCCTTTCATATTAAAACAAACAAGATTTAGCATCATCAAAATCAGGCCTGTCAGGCATAGGTTTTAAAAAGAACAATAAAAAAAGATTAAAGATGTCTTATATGGCTAATAATGACCTTTAAAGTCTGCGCTTGGGTCTCTTAGATTAATTAAAACAGTAATTTTGTTTCGATTATACTAGAACAAAACACTTCTTCATAGCCAAACAATGACATAATGGAAGCTAAACTGCCTGAGCTCAGAGCTCTGTAAATACATTCAAAATAAAACGAAAGAAATGAGAGAATATTTCAAAGAGAAACATTCCAGCTCCAGAGTCCAACTGAATTTGTCACCCTGTGAGGGTGGTCTTTCAACTCCTCTTTGTTTTATCCATTAGGATCACATTACTGAGCTCTCTCGTCATTTAATAGAAGTGTTTATCATGGACGTGGATGCTTTCATCCTGAAACTTTCCTTCGCTTAATTCGCATACGCACACTTGACATACAAATCAAACAAGCTCACGCCATGAAGTGATTCCTGAAAAAAAAAAAAAAAGAATATGAACGCTGCGGTCGGAGAACACTGACTGACAAATAATAAAGTCAGATGCCAATTGTGGAAACATGAATTAACTTGAGTTTTCTAAAGAAGCGGTGTATTGCCACTAATCACAGAGGTCTTGCTGAGAGCAGCCGTAAACGGGTTCACTCCAGCATGAGGTTCTGCCCTCAGGCCCACGACAGTGCTTTATAATCTACAGCCATCGATTATGTGGTGGACTTCATCTCTTCTTTGATCTGACAAATGTGATTCTTTAAGACTTAAGTAATGGGTATCACCACTGACAAAAATATTTGAGTTGCCAAAATAAATAGATCTTGATCAACAACATTCATGTATTCATGGGTTTGAGCTATTTGTAATGCTAAAAAGTATGTTTTGTTACTTAATGAGGCACTGGAAGTACAGGATACAGTGTGGTTGGGTGATTGTACCCTAGTTCACACAAGCTACTGTCAGATCGCCAACAAAGACTGGTTAATAGAGCAACAAATTGTAGCTTTAAAATGTCTACAAGAAACTGGGTCAGCAACTAGTGACAGAGACTACATTTAAACCACTCGTTTTCAAAATCCGTATTTGAGAAGACGTAGCAGGTTGAGTCTAGAAGAAATCTGCCTAGTGCTGTTTGTTAATAATCTGAATGCAGATGGACAACATAGAGAGCAATCTGCTCAGGTCGTGGAGCTCTAATCCTGGACAGTGGGTGGAGGGGTTACCCACAACTGACCAAAATGTAGGGGGAGGGCTGCAGGTGAAGAGGAGGAATATTTTATTTAGATTTACTTTTACAGTTGTCACTCAGCAATTACTGGTAAATTACATAAATAATTACAAAGAAATGGCAAGCAACACACTAAATTAAGCATATAATTTTAATGTAAAAAAGACAAAAATAGCATTTTCTTGTGAAACTTATCCAATAATTTTTTTTTTGTTTTATTTACAAAAAATCTTTCTTTTTAATATAATACATATAAATAGAATATTTATTTATATTTCAAATTTTATACATACTTATTTTTTTAATAAATGTTATTAAAATATTTTTATATAATTGTTACTAATTCCTCCAGGCATCTGATTATTAAAAGTCATGGTCTAAATAGTGGTCTACAACGTACAATGAGAGACAGATGAAGAAAAACATCAGATTTAAAGATAATATTACAATTTAATATTGGTTAAACCAACAGACAGCTGTCAGCTGCCAAGAGTATGACACTCCTCGGCAACAACAGATGAGAGAATGACATTAAAGCCCATCCCTGTTTGCAGAAACAACATTATCAGTCTTATTAAATTAGGTACCATTAAAATTCTGGACTTGCGTTTTTCACACCGTAAACACTTTATGTTTAGCAGAAAACAACAACAGGGCAAACAAAATATTTGAACAGGGTTAATGTCACTGTCTGATGAGTGCTGGAAGTATTTGTTTACCAACCACTGTTTCCCTTTCCCAACTATCCAACACATCCCTCCTTCCTCCGGGCCATATGGCCACAGATTACTGAACCCCCATTTTAACTCATCCTAAAGCTTTGTGGCTACAATCATACTGTTTGTATACTGTTTGATTGAAATGGATGCTAATATCCATTTAAAAACTATTGGTTGATTAATTGGTATCAGTCGACCTCTAGATGCTATTTGTGACCCTGGACCACAAAACCTGAATAAATAAGCTTTCCATTGATGTATGCTTTATTAGGATAGGACAATATTTGAAAATCTGGAATCTGAGGGTGCAAAAAAAAAAATCAAAAATTCAGAAAATCGCCTTCAAAGTTGTCCAATGCATATTACTAATCAAAAATTAAGTTTACGGTAGGAAATTTATAAAATATCTTCATGGAACATGATCTTTACTTATCCTAATGATTTTTGGAATAAAATACATTTTATTTTGACCCATACAATGTATCGTTGTCTATTACTACAAATACACCCATGCAACTTTTTCTGGTCCAGGGTCAAATTTAATTTCACATACTAATGTTAAAATATATATATATATATATATATATATATATATATATATATATATGATTTTAAACATTTTTTTTAAAGGACCGAACACTTTTATTCAACAGGGACACATTAAATTGATCAAAAGTAATCAAAAGTTTAATGTTAAAAAGACATTTAATGTTAAAAAAAATATTAATAATGTTATGTTATATTTCAATGAAATACATTATATATTAATAAATATATAAAAATTAGGGCTGTGCAAATAATCGAATCCGATGATCATGCACATCTCGTCAGTAAAGCCGGTTCTGTGATTAGTAGTAAATCACCATCACCTGCTTTCAGCAGCATTTACTACACAGAGCCATAGTTCACTGACAATCTACGCAATATATAAAATATCACGTTCATAAACGCAGACGATACATTGCCGATAATGAAAGCAATATTGTAGCTTGTCAGTGAACTACGGCTCAGTGTATTAAATGCTGCTCCATCTGAAAGCAGGTGATGAAGATTTACTACTAATCACAGAACCGGCTGATGAGATGCGCATTATCTTAGCATTCGATTATTTGCACAGCTCTAATTAAAATAGAAAACAGATTTTTAAAATATTTTACAGAATTGTTTTAACAAAAAACAATTCTGTAAACAAAAAACAAAAAAACAAAAACAAGATAAAAATTCTGCATGATAAGCATGATATAATGATTGCTTTAAATATCAAGAATGACTTTTAATTGTTTTTGGATTAAAGTCCTCTTTCATAATGAAACTAAACAAGACTATCGATTAAAACAAGTAAGGGGTTATAAGAATAAACACTAACCCACTCCAAATAGTAGCCCACTATTTGCCTTTTTAATGACTACTGTAATAAAACGAATACAGCTGCATCAGAATAATGTTATGCATGAGGGACCATGTGCTGTGCTACTGTCTGTGTTCATTGGTTTTACTCATAGTTTAACATGAGGTAGCAGTATCTGGAGTCGTTCAGTCTGGAACCTTCCACACACCTGCCAGCTCATTCACTCCTGTCAGCAAACACATGGAGAACGCCTGTCTGACTCTCAGCTACAAAACACTGCATGTTCTTCACATCTCACGAGCCAACAAGCACTTTGTGGTTTACAGCTCAAAACAGCAATTCAGTCTCACTAACACAAACATCTTTGAATTTTTCCAGAAAGACTTGACAGGTGTTTTCAAAACGTGTCTTTGTCAGTCGTTCAGAAGGGTACACTTACAGTAACCTACAGAAAATCTGAGCCGTTCAAGGAAAGAGTTTGACTTCAAGATCATAATATCCTACTGAAATGCTTTGATAACTGCTTTTTTACCTAAACATACAGAAACTTTTATCTGCTTGCCAACATGCTATTTTTAGTTGCTTAAAAGAGCCAAAACTGTAAAGCAGAGCCATATTTGTAGTCTAGCTGAGCATATGGTTGTCAGTTTTTAGTGAGGTCACCTCTAGGGAATAATTCTCCAAATAAACACCCAACAAAGTTAAACAGATTTTGGCACTGAAAGGCTTGACTTTAAGCATTAACACAAACAAACTTGCCACTTAAAGTATTCAAATGTTGTGAAACACTTATGCTGCAAAAGAATAGAAAGAACTAAAACAGGAGGGGGCACTTCCCAGCCGAATGTGAGAGAAGGCCATGGGGGGTGGGCAAAGTGGCAGTGCAATTTACGCAGATGTCAGAGGTGAGCCACTGTAGGAGTGAGACCCCCTCATTCAGATTCATTCATGCACTCTCCGTTCTCATTGAGGACAATGAAATGCACTTACAGGGGGCTCTAATATGTAAATGAAACCCTAGACAGGGTACAATTCATCAAGTACCCATACTTGCCATAAAGACCAATATAGTGATGGCCATCCACAAATGAATGGCTGTTTTCAATGTGATTTACAATGATGCCAATACGGACTGGAATAGGGCAGTAATGAATGGAAGGATTTTCAATGGAAGCTCTAAATCTGGTTTTAAGAGTTTTTTTTTTTAATGTTGTTTTTAGTCTTTGATCAGTTCTAAAAAATTACAACAACAAAAAACACATATATGACTTGTTATTGGTAGTGTTAGGTTTACATTTTTCACTTAGGATAAAACATTCAAACATCCAGAAAAAGAAAAGGCAATTCACTTACTTGCCAGTTTAAAACAAGGTAACACTGGAAACAGGGGCGTTTCTAGCCTTTCATACTGGGGTACAAACAGCCCAATTAAACAATTTGTCCCCATATTTTAAAACTCTAATGTAATACTAAACGATATGTGTAGATGTGAATTATGTTGTTAACAATGGATTGTAGGTAAACCGCAATAAATGATTCAGTGCATGAGTAAACTGTCCAAATGAATCAAACTGACTCACAATTAATTTCAGACCTTTCTGCAAACTTGTTTGGATCGGTAGTGATTTGAGAACGCTGAAGTTCTGATCCTAAAGACTCATGGAAAACACACACAACATGATGGTTGAAATGCCTGGAAATTACAGTGTAAATACGTTAACCACAACACATCACAGCATTTGAATGCTATATCTATTTATTTATACTCATAAACAAGCTCTGTTAGGTCTGTAAAAGCTCGGTAAAGGTCTTTTCTCAAGTCCAGAGCTGAATGAAGTCTAGACTAGACAAAGTAAGAGTCATCTCCATTCATTTCAGATGGGTTAGGGAAGCCACATAAAAAAAGACAAAGGTATTAGTGGGTGCACAAGATGTGACCTAATAAGTCAAGAAGATAAACCTTTCAGATCTGGCCAGGTTTACATTAATCCATCTGACACCGTCTGGCAAAGATGGCTAACTATTTTAAATGTTCTGGGATTTTGCCTGGTTATTATAATGTTAAACTTGACAATAAACTTTGAATAACAAATGAGACTAAGGTTATTAGTGCATAGGAACTAAGAAGGACGTGCTGAAGACAAAGACAAATACACATACACACAAAACTAAATGTGGACTTCTACTCACAAGTACTCTATCTGTACATACAGCCGCTCATTTGTTCAGTCTACAACTACATTCAAAATTACATTAGACTCAGGCAAGGTTGTGCACTTGAGATGACCCAAAGAAAACAACTAGCCTAGCTTCCTAAGTTCTTACTGCAGTTGTGCTGACTGAGTGAGGTTTGCTAAAAGTGGCACAGCCACGCTTGGTTGCTGGGAACTAATCAATTAAACAGGACATAGAATGAGAAGCAGTTCTCCTGTAAGACTGACACGGATAGAGAAAAATAGAACAACATGCATTTGCACAAGGGTGAAAGTTAAATAAAAGTATGGTTTAGTAAATGTTCAAACTAGAAATTCATAAAAATGCAGAAAAGATGACTTTGTCAATGCCAACACTGCTTTAAGTGTTCAAACTCTGTGCATATCCTTGGAAATGTTAATAGTCTGCAATAGTTTCTGTTTTTATAAGAGAAAGAAATATTAAAATTTTCATTCATTTTATTTAAATATTTTCATACCAGCAGAGATCCATTCAAATGTGTCTCCATTCATCTCTGAACTTTGACCATCCTTCGTTAAACAGATAACCACACAGGCAAAATTTATGTAAACCACCAAATGTCAACCATACAAAAACAAATATTTGGATACATCACATCCAGAAGCTGCAATCTTTTCTATGAGAGGGTCTGTCCTTCCTTACTCTTTGTTTAACAGTGCAGCATGGGATGTACAGATGTAATCCTCCAGAAGAGAATTTGATCTAAAGGGGGCGGCTTGGTTCAGTCCTGTGGTCTCCCCACTGGATGTGCCATGCATTGCTGTTGGGCGGTGTGCCAGATGCTGTTCAGCTTAACCCAAAAACAACAACTGTACCACAACCCACTGACACTCCCCTGCTCCCAGTCTCCCCATTCTCTCTGAGACGCACCATTACAGACTTTTTTTTAGACTATACACACTGCTGTTCACTTTTTCCAGGACGACCACTCTCAGTGCACTAGGCTGCTGCTGAGGGTTCATGTGTGCTAAGATATTTAATGTATGAAGCACTCAGAAGAAAAAATGGTTTAGTCTTAAGGTCATTGCACACTGCGTACAAAATTTTCGTCCGAAATTTCTGCACGTTAAAAAATAAATACGACCTCACGTTGTGTCAATCACGTTTACACACTGCCTCCGAAACTTTTGTCCATCATAAAAAAATTCAGATCAGGTTCGATTTTCTGTGTTTTCGCATCTGTAGCATGCATTTGATAGGAAAGGATGAGGAATACGAAAAAACTGAAAAACGCACACGAAAATTTTGGACTCAGTGTGCAATGAACTTTAGTCTTTTCATGATCTATAGTTACCATGAAGTGACTAAACGGGGAAACCAAGCAGGTCAGCAGCATTCTAAGGCACTGTGGACTTTAACTATATTTAGCGTGTACACAGCGCACAAACTTTGAAACTATGCAAATGAAATCACATGATAGCCGATAACCTTTAAGATGGATGATGAATAAATGCCTCCTAATTTACTATGTCATAATGCAGACTGGCAGAAATATTTAAGGCTTCTGGCTTGGATATTTTTTCAATTTTCATATGACAGTGGATTAGAACATAACTGGGAATTTGAGAATATGAATAGGAAGGGGGAAAATATGAATCAATATGGATCTTATTCAGATGTTTGATCATCACGATCAGCTTACTTCTCTTTTTCCTACCTTAAATGGTACCTCCGAATGTGCATATTGCATTTAATGTACACAATAAGAAACAGGTCATTGTGTACATTAGATCACTGGATATTTTTGCTTTTCCCAGAGGTATGGGAACAATGGTACAATGGTAATGTGAGGGCTAAACGCTGACTGCCATGACTGACAACAGTGTGTAATTCTCCCACCTCAGCAGAAACAGACACAAACAAAGGGAGGAGACTTACTCACACAAGTGAACGCTTCAGACGGAGCACATAACTGTCAGCCAAACAGTAGCCTATGTACAGAGATGCATTAAAACACAGGTAATGCATGCTCACACTTCAGCTGAATGAATGAGAACTATGTGTACACAACACAGACAGCCATATCACTGTCCATAAGTTGCTGCCAAAACTGTGCAACAATTTATCTGTTTTTTTTTCATAATTTTTAAATCGCTATTTGAACTTACAGTATGCCAAGGGTGCAGGTTTTGGATTCAAGGACAATAAGACTAATCTCTTCAATGGCACTCTTCCCTATGCTTTATTGTTAAATAACATGTATTATTATTATTACTAGTAGTAGTAATAGTAGTTAATTGTATGATATGACTAGTCATGTGATGTCAAAAAGGCGGCACCCATGGGGTTGACCCACTCCAAACAGAATAATTAATTTTTTCTAAAAATATGAATATTACAGGAGTCATCTCATGTAAATGTACACCATTTTAACCATATTTCTCAAGTGTTTCAATACATAAATCAATAAATCAATACATAAATAAATACTGAGTGCACAAATGAACTATAACCAGTGCTGAAAACTATGACTGTTAGCTGACTCTTTTTAAAAGTAGGCAGCTTCACAAATGTAAGGTAAATGACTTAATAGAGGAAAAAGAGTATTTTTCCCCAGTTATAATAATAGATACAATAACACTGTTGTTTAGTAGTAATAACCCATTATGTATAAATCAGCACACTGTAGATGTCCGTTAGACCACATTTGTCCATGAATGTCTTGGCACAGCCAGCCACAAGGGAAAAATGCGATAGGAATTCAGTCAAGGGAGACTCAGGGAACTCAGTGAAGCTATAAACTATATAAACTAAAACTTACCATCCGTACAACTGCATTAAACCGTGTTAGCAGACTGCATTTCCATCACCAGGAGAAATTTAATCCAAATCAATGAAATCCGATTCACAAGTCGAGTCTTTCAGAAACGCATGTAGTGATCTGGGAAAGAGTACCACATCCACACCGAACAGCTGAACTTTTTTCGTCTGAGTGTTATTGTGAAAAATCGCCTCCCTTTTGGTCAACTTTGACAACTCTTTCACAAAGGATGCAGCAGTAACAGTAAAGGCTCAGTTTTAACACATGCACGCGATTCGCAGTGGGGAATGACGCAGGGAGTGGGCGGAGCAACACCGCTGCTGCTGCTGCTGCTGCTGTTTAATTAGCTGCTGCTGGATCTGTCTATAAACACAGAGCAGTTGTTAAATACCTGCTGGTAAATTGATCTTTTAGAGCTATATTTGGCAGTATTAAGCTTTAAAACGATTTCAAGTGGAATTACAATTTTATATTCAAACTGAGAGCCCATTGTGTAATGACTTTTGAACAGTTGATAGGCTTATATTTTATTATAGCCTATTATGTTGTGATGTTATATTTTGGTTTTGTCATAACAGCAGTAATTAGCTACAGAGATGTATTTTTCCAATTAATTGCTCCAGTTCATTCGATTCAAGTACTTATATAATAAACTTAAATGTAAGTAAATTTCTGTCACTATAATCTACAATTACTAAAAGTATGAATCATAACCTCTGGGAATCCCCATCTGAGTTTTGTCTGGGCATGGCAAATCAGATCATAAAAACTAAGACTTAAGGCTCTCAATTCCTTTTCGGACCAGACTTGCCCTGCCTTTAGTCTCATTCAGTATCCTCACAAACAGAATCACATGCCTTGAAGCTTAAATAAACAAAATACCTTGTTAAAAGCAGCAACTCTTTTGTCAGGAATTGTATGTTCCTCACAGAAAATGTATGAAGAGAATTCTTTTTCAGGGCTGACAGGAAATTTCATGACTGTTTGTATCAAACAGGAACATGAAAAATGTCTCAGAACAAAAAACTGCTGTGATATTTTTGTTTGCTCTCAAACACAATTGCATGTGAACATCTCTCTTTATGGTTTAAATGCTGAATAGAAATGTTATGATTAACACAGGGGCTGTTGATTTGTTAGCTTTAATTTGACTAGTTATGTCTTATATCAGCATATAATATTTGCTACTATTTATTCACTTTCATTATTCGATTTTATGTAATACAACTGATTGGAGATGGAGAATCATAAAATCATTGTTTTGCAAACCTTGGATTTTTTTATGTAATATTCAGAAGGCTGTTCTGCAGATGAAGTATTGTACTCTTCAACTGCAGGAATCCATAGAAACAACGAGGTACACAGGCATTCTTGGGCCCAGGTGGTTTTGATTTGGGAGGCGCTTATGTGCCTTTAGGTCATTTATTATTTCAAGTGAAGTGAAATTAACTATGAAGACAATGTTGCACTTTCAGACTGCTGGATACCCACAGATTGACCACTGGTCATGCCAAGTTGAGCAAAGACGTTTTGGCATTTGTGGAAGACGAAGTAATCAGAAAGGAAAATTATAGAAATGGAATAGACATTAATGCAATAGAAAACTGACATCGCCTACAGCGCCTTGAGAGAGTACTCACCCGTCTCCCCTTGATTTTATTGAAATAACAATTCATTTAACACAAAGCAATCACCCCCAACGAGTTCATGCTGTGGACCTGCTCCTCAAGTAGCAGCTACAGTATGAGTCTTCTTGGTTATGTCTGCATGAACTTTCCACACTTCTATTCTTTAAAAAAAAATTACCCCATCTCTGCCAAATTAGAAAGTGTTGGCTTGCAGCAGTGTTCAGGTCATACCAAAAATATTAAATTGGATTAATGTCTCAACTTAGACTGAACCATTCCAGAATTATAAGCTTATTTAAACTATTCCATCATACTTGTGTGTGTGTGTGTGTGTGTTTGCTTTTTATCATACTGGTGGAGCATGAATAATCATTCAAATCCGGAATATGCTGCTGCCACCATCAATCTGATTATAGGGATGTATGGTTTTATCAGGGTGTTTGTGAAAACATCTTTAGTCTAATGATCAGATCACAATTTCCTCCTAAACTTTTTTCTTTAAGGATTTTGTCACAACAAACTGCACACAAGGTTTGCCATTCTACATTCTAAAATGTATTGATTGACTGCCTGAATGATTGTAAATATTTATGTTCATGCTTTTTGAAATCCAATTTTTATAAAGGGGACTACAAAAGTATATTCTGATCTGTTATGAAACTAACATTGATATTTATTTTGCAGTCAAGCAGTTGAATGCAAGACTGTAAGGCCTCCAATAAGAGATTTGCCAAAACAGATAAACAAATTCAAAATATTTCCAGTGTTGGTAGGCTACAGCAAATAAGAGGTTACTGTGTATTGAATCCTCACAACACATATTTCACAACATTGCCTAGATTCTTATCTGTGATGCAAACGGGAGCAAGTATCACATTTGCGGCTCGCTTGATTATAAGCAGTTCTTGCTAATCTATAAATCATATCGACCACATTCTCATGAAGTTACTATTCTGAGAAAGTCACCAAGTATAACAGAATCCTGTCAGCTAACAGGGTGGACTGTGTTTTAAATCAGCAAAGACGCTGGATAAGTCAACATAATCACAAGCTTCCAAGCCTCAACATTTCCCGGCGGGAATATGCACGTCAAACACTTTCCCTTTAAGGAAAAGACAGAATTTTACATAACTATGAGTCATCATCGACAATGCCAGAGCAACATGTTTCAACCATATTGAAGGATGAAGGTGTTTGCTCGCTTTTGACCTTTTGGCTGAGCATTTTCTTTCAGTGTTAAGAGATGAGCTAAGCTGAAATATTAATGCAGTGAGGCGATCGCGCAGGCAGACACCACAGCTGGCCAGATGTCCAAAACGTCTGCAGAAACCAGACAGCACACCAGGCCAGGCACAAGAATAGACCAGAGACTCAACACTATATATTGTTTGTAAACAAGCATCCACTGCTATGGGAGAAGACTGAATGAAAAATGACCAAAAAAGAAGAGCGTGTAAATACAAGAACCCTGACATAAGAGAAACTCTGTTCACTAATTGTGGAATAAAACCGTGTTTACTCTCAACAGGGTAAACACAAACTTATTCTCAATGAGTGTTTCGGTTCTGGGGTTTTTCATCTAGAATTATAGCAATGATTTATACATACAAAAGGATAGTCAGCAATCTAGAAGCCAACATATATTCATTTACATAGCTGAAATGCTCATTAGTGGTTGTATAAGTTTGCTAGTCTGGGATTTTAAAATGACTCAGTGGTACTGACAAACTCCAAAGGCTTAACTTTAGAAGTAAAAACCTCTGTGCTTTGGAAAATGCACACTACGGCGAGGTAAGTCCAACATTCTGGATGAAGATGAGCTGCAATCGCTTTGTCAGCAAGGACGCTTCGTCACATTAGTTGCAGCAAATCAGCATATTAGAGTGATTTCTGAAGGATCATGTGACACTAACATAGAAAAGTAATGTAAATTGTACTACTATTTCACAATGCTACTGTTTTTACTCTATTTTTCAACAAATAAATGCAGCCTTGGTGAGAATATGAGACTTTTTTCAAAAATTTCACCAGTTTGAACAGCAGTATATATCTGTTAAGGTCCTTGCACAGCGAGTCTGAAATTGTTGTATGCGTTTTTTTTTTTTTTATTTCTTATTCGTCATCCTTTCCTATTTGTCTCCCATATGTGAAAAATTAAAAGTAATTTAACGAATCTGATGCACTTGAGTCTTCACAAAATAAATAACAGATGATGTTTGAGGCACTTTCAAGACCGTAGTTTATTTCATGGTAATACGAAAGTATATACATTGGGGTCCCTTTATTGTGAGTCCTAAAGCTACACACATGATTTTAATTTTCTTTCACTCTGAGACACATTTCAGATGCTTCAAAAATCCCCCATGACTTAAGTCGACTCTTCCAAACAATTGGTGGATTTCCCAGACCATCGCTACATACAATTAACTAGCAAGCATTTACCATCATTCTGAAAGAACCAAACAGCAAAACAAAAGCATGTTGATTTTTAAATTATTGCTATAAAAAGTAATAAAAATCAACAGAATGACAATAACTAAACATTGAAATATGATGACTGAACAAAGGCTTTTTCAACACATCGTCATAGTGTGAAAAACAAAATTAAGACATGCTTGTGCTAGCTTTTACATGCCAGGCAAAATGAAGATTGATACAGAGTTTGCTCATATGGTATGCAATGTGAATACATAAGAAACTATACAGATTAAACTAGACTGTGACAGAATGCCAATCCATCCTACCATGCTACCTCCAATCAGCTAATTATAATAACATACTATCAAAAATATACTGACTCGAGAAAATGGAGGAATCTGCTCTTACATATAAAAGTCACAATTTTGAAGGTTATGATTTCTTTTTAAATCCCATGTTTGTTTAGAAGTGAGAGTACATGAAATGAAAACCTTCAAAACTCCACCATAAAACTTAAAACCTTGAGGACTTTTATATATATCAGTGGAAAAATATCTAAAGAAAATGAAGCTGTATGCTATACATATCTTTATTTTCAGGGAGCACAGACTTTTTAGAATTAAACTCTTGTGGTCCTCAAATTTAGTTTCTGGTAGCATATACAAAGGGTATGAGGCCTCCGAGGAAATGAGTTACAACCAATTTCTGAATCTAGCTCCATTAATGCCACGTAACAAAGAGCTACAGTACATACAGCACCTTGAGAGCTATGCATCCTGTAACCAATCTCAGGCACATAAAAGTACATTTAAATCAATCAGAATTCTCATGAGGAATCACCACAATAAATGTGTGAAGAGGTAGAGTTTGAAGTTGTGGGGTGTTATGGACAGAACGGAAATAATCGAGGGAATCGGAGGGAATGGTAGTAAAAAATTAAAAATAAAAAAAATCTCATAATACATCCAGTAAATACTGGACAGGTCCTCTAATCGCCTGAACTTTTTTTCCTTTCCCTAAATTTGCATTTACTAGCAATCAGAATGCTGTTTGATTCTTTGTTTCAGTAATGTGAATGTGACACACTGTTATCATAACAGCATTTTGTCCTTTTTTGGTTTCTTTTCAGGCTTCATTATTAGTATGAAGACAAACTGAATTAAAAAAATGATGATTCATTGCAGTGTACTTTATTTCTTGAGCATCTGTCGAGTCGTACCATACGCAGATTAATCAATTCTAATTAAATGCACAAAAAGGGAAAATATATATCCTTGCTTAATTCTCCAATTGTAAAATCTGTTTGGCACCCAACACAGATGTCCAAAGCCATTTTGCGTGGTGATGCAAATGGTAAATGCTCCAAACAGTCCTCGGTGGGAAGGTACCCAACTGCATTCCACTGAACAAACGATTCAACGAGGACAAAATAAAGTGGTCCCCTTATCAAACAAAAGAGAAACCCAATCACAGATCTTGCAGAAAGAGTAGCGAGGAAGGAACATCTACAAGGAAAGAAAACTGAGACACACCAGGTCAACCAATTCTCAAAGCTGATTTTACCAGTCCAACCATTTTACATTTCATTGCACGTCCATCAGAACTGAACATGCTTCATTTGGTGAAGGCGGCCACCACAGCCCACAGCAGCTCATTGGTGTTGTTCTTCATGCTCTCGCCCTCAGGCTCCAGGTCCAGCAGCTGCCGTACTCTCTTCATGGCCAGATCATACTGGTCATCCAGCAGCGGGGCGAACGCGTTCTCTAGTACATCAGAGGAATGGGCGAGGAATATAAGGGCCAGAAGACGCTTGTCCATTCGGTGAGGGTCGTTCACCCACTTGTCCAGTACGGCCTCCTGCACCTTCTTAATAAGGCGCTGTTTAATATTATTATTGGTAAGGGGGTGTGTGGTCATGTCGAACAGAAGAAAGTTTTGTTTCTCGGTGGTGAGGACGCCCTTCTCTACGAGGTTCTTAGCCAGGCGCTCTCGGACGTTACGCAGCTGATAGTGAAGCTTCAATGGGTTCCATGTCTCACCTGCAAAAGACCAAACATACTTACATTCACTTTATTTGACAAGGACAGAGATTAAACTAAATCAAAATGACCACTAATATACTCAATTTGTTTTCTTTCCCAAAGATGTGATATATTATCCTTTTTTCTTGATAAATTGCTATGGCAATAACTTACAATGCTAGAATGTGTCAAGAAAATAATTTAAATCAACAGAAAAAAAACATAAAAACAGCTATTAATAAAAAAATCGGGCATATGATTCCCATAGGGGCTGACATTTTTGTGACATTTCATTGTAAAGGAAAGAGATTAAATTGAACAAATGAGGCCTGATTACAACTTGTACAGGTGTTGTCAACATTTAAATGAGACATTTATTAAATCAGAAATGTAAATAAAAGAATTTTTCATAACTATTCAGACAATACCAGCACAAGCTAAGGTCAGATATAAATGCATTCCTTGAATGGGTCACACTGTTCTTGAAAAGACCTTTTTCTGTTCTGTGTGATGGCTAGACAGCTGGACTAAGAATAAATGTATATTTATTTAAAAAATAAAAAATAAAATAATTAGAATTAAAGGATTGCACCATTATTACATTTCCAGTTGATCTCAATAAGCTTGCATATTTAAATGATGGCAGCTAACTAATAATTGGCCAATATATTAATTCTACACTACTATGCCTAAATAAATAAAAAATAAAATATCATTACATAATTAACGCTTTTTATGATTTTAATGACTTAATTTTAAATGATCATTAGATGATGGCAAAGGTAATCTAAATGTAAAAACAAATAAATGATCATGCAAAAATAAATATCCAATATCAAGCAATATCCATAAATTTAAAAAAAATAATAATAATTTTAGTGTAGTCCCATTTATCGCTAGCTGCTCCTACAGGACTATTTCATTATTAATAGTTTTCTTTCAGATTTTAGCAGCTTGCAATCTTTCACAAGTTGCTGATATTAATTTTGAATGCAGAAGTCATGCAACAGTCCCTTGAGCGAGTACCACCAGCTCAGTTGGTCGGCCCCTGTGGTGAAGCAGAGAAGCACAGACATCTCAGGATCAAAGCAGACTGTGGTAGAGCATTTGCTAGTCATCATCCTGCAGTAATTTATGGCTCTGATCTAATTCTGAGCACATTTTTATACACTTTCTAAACGAGAATGGCAGCTCCTTTTCTCAGACGCTTTGATCTCACCCTTTGACCCTTTGGCTTACCATGCTGAGACATTGCCAAATGAGCTCACAGCCACAGTAGGTACCAGAAATCTCTCTCAAAACCCGCACTCCGGACCAAAGCGAGTCTGGATACAGCATGTTTATGTGCAACAGGCACAGTACATTTGGAAGGTAGCAATGATTACAAATGATTAAATTCAATACAATTTCATGTAATCTAATAATTACACTACCATTCAAAAGTTTGGGGCCAGTAAGATTTTTAAGAGCTTTTATTCAGCAAGGATGCTTGGAATTGATCAAAAGTGACAGCAAAGAATTTTATAATGTTACAAAAGATTATAAACACAAATAAATGCTGTTCATCTCAACATTCTGTTTATCAAAGAATCCTGAAAAAAAAAAAAGGATCATGGTTCCCACAAAAATATTAAAGGGGCAGTTCACCCAAAAATGAAAATTACCCCATGATTTACTAGGTGTATCTTAGGAGTATATGACTTTCTTCTTTCAGACGGATACAATCAGACTTAAATTAAAAAAGTACTTTTATGATGGATGGATGCACTTTTTTGGCCTTCAAAATCTCAACCCATAACTGCCATTATAAAGCTTGGAAGAGTCAGGACATTTTTTAATATAACTCCGATTGTATTCGTCTGAAAGAAGAAAGTCATGTACACCTAGGATGGCTTGATGGTGAGTAAATCATGGGGTGAATTTCATTTTTGGGTGAACTATCCCTTTAAGCAGCAACAGCAACATTGATAATAATAAAAATAATAAAATCATGTGACATTGAAGACAGGAGCAATGGCTGCTGAAAATATATTAAAACAGAAATCAATTATTTTCAGTAACTGTTTTTACTGTATTTTAGATCAAATAAATGCAGCCTTAGTGAGAACAAGTGACTTCTTTCATGAACATTAAAAAAACTTAACACCCAGAAACTTTTGAACAGTAGTGTATAATATAATCAATAAATATGAGTCTTGTTTACAACCACTATAATAAATAATAATTAATGAGTTTAAAGAGAAATGTTTATGTTGTACTCTAAAGCCAAAGTAAGGTATCGAGGTAATCAGAATAGATCATTGAAAAGACTGATAAACTCAAATAATCTGTGCAAAACTCACCACTGAGTAACTCTATCCAGCTCTGCACGGTTTCCGGTGGTTGAGTGTCTTTTATGTGTTTCAGAGCCTCATCCAACAGCACATCCCCTGTCGGAGCATCAGACTTACATATAACCTAAAATAAAATAAAAAACAGACAAGAAACACGTCACTGAACACATTAAAACACCCCAATGCACAAAGCACCACTTACATCAAGGCAGAGAACTCAAGAGGATAAAATCATGTGAAGGAGATGAACTACTTCAAATGAAGACCAAAGAGTTTTACCTCATATATTAAATGTAATGCATTTTCCAGGGATATATCTGAGCTCGGTTTAATAATAAAACTTCTCACTTACAACAGCCAACACCAACCACAAAAAACGGCCTCCTGAGTCCTGACACACAATTAATATCAAAGAGCTCCCTCTTGTGGTAAGAAGCGACCTACGAAATTGTAAATATACTGACACCAGAGTGCTGAATTTTACAAGCACATAAAGAATATATCTTCTAAATTTGTTCAGTCCAGTTTTGTGATTGTAGAAACATTTACCATCAGTACAGCCAAATGTTGGTCTTACATTACATTTGTCCATACAACGAAAGTAAATGGGATCCACTGTTGTTTGAACTCCAGCATTTTTCATTTCCCACAGAAGAACGAAGGTTTGGAATGACATGAGGGTGAGTAAATAATGACAACATTTTCATTTTTGGATGAACCATCCCTTTAAATGCTTGTAGAACTGAGGGAGGGATACAAAACAGGAAGCCTCTCCCTATCATATGATCACTTCCAGAGAACTGAACAGTACGTCTTACCTTCCGGGCAAGCAGGCTTTTCCTCCTCATGCCACAGGCCTCCAGCTGCAGTCTCCCTCGTAAGGCCAGCTCGATGAGCATGCAGCCCCGCAGGCCTGATGAAATGCAGTCATTCCAGAAGGAGGTGTAGCCCTTGCACAAAAACAAAATAAAGAAAGTCAATATACATGCCCCATCGAAGTTCAGAGCTCCAGAGTAACTAAAACTTCCAAGTAAATGTCTTGTGAACAAACAAAAATGTTCAAACACAGTTTACAGATGACACAAAATGATAAACACTACTAATATGGACTCCAGTTGTTTTGTGTAAAGACCAAAGGATCACACAAGGATCTTATTTAAGTCGGCACAAATAAGAAACAAACCCCACTCCAGAAAAGTGATCTGTAATTTTAATGTGAATTTAAGAATTGCCATAAAAATGTGTGTGTGTGTGTGTGTGTGTCTGCGTGTGTGTACAGATGGCTAGTTGAGGTAAAAAAAAGTATTCTACAAACTAGAAAATACATAGGCATAAACAGGCAAAACAATAACAATAATTTGTGTTGGACTAATACAATTCTGTGTGACTATTGCATTTTTTAATTCAGTAAATTTCACCTTCTGTTTTTATTCCACTTCAGCTTCCAGTGAGGTGTGGCCTGAACTGAATTTATCGATGAAAACTGTGAATTTCTTCCAACACTCTAGTTTGTGCAGTGTCATGGTTAGCAGTGGATGAAGTGAGCAATGGATCTCTCCAGTATTAACAAGGCCTGCTTTGTGAGGTCCGGTCTCCTGTCCCAGAGGCCACTACTGGGAAACAACAGGCCTCTTTCAAGGCATTGGCAACACAGGCAATACTCTGCACGTGAAGTGGAGCGCATGCAAAAAGCTCAGAGTGATAGAAGCACAATGATATATCATTCTGTGTTCTCAATGACCTGTATCATGGCAGTTCATCTTGCACTGTCAAGGTCATTCAAATACAGGAAGCATGTGAAATTTGAATGAAAAAAAAGAAAAGGAAAACAGATATCATATCTAACTTTGCCAAATCAAAGCACAAAGTCCTGGGACAAATGAGAAAAACTGAAAATGATGTCATCATTTATCCAACCACATCCGTAAAACTTAACTTTGTTCCCCAGTGGAACTTAAAATTGCCATCAAATGTCAAAGCTGCTTTTTCATACAACAAAAGTGCATGATGATCAAGTAAAGCTGGAATTGTGCTTGGCTTATTAAAAAAAATAAAATAGCCTTACACTCGTTAAGAATTACTTGATATATATGTAAATTCAAATAAATACTGGTCTTACTATTCATTAAAGAATCCTGAGAAATGTGTATCACTGTTTCCACAAAAATATTAAGCGACTGTTTTCAACATTGTTAAAAATAACTAATGCTTCTTGAGCACCAAATAAGCATATTCAAATTAATAAATTATCCAATGCTTCTGCTTTTACTGTATTGCTGATCAAATGAATTATTTCAAAACATTTTTCATTGTTACCGGCCCCAAACTTTTGAACGGTAGGGTAGATGTTAAACATATCATGACTATATATGATCCTTTGATTACTGACATTGCTAGAATGACAGACTGGCAAGATACAAGTATGGCAAAGCCTGAATGACTTCAGAATCTTGTCTTTTAAAAAACAAGCAATTAAAATGAATGCATTGGATAACTAAAATATGCTTCTTTGAAAAACACAACAGTCAGACTCACAAAAGTCTGTCATTTCTTGTTGACACTGTAAGCAAGTTCTCTGTCATGGGAGTAAACTAGATACTTGAGCTCTGAGAACAGCATAAGAGCTCACTAAGAGTCAACACGCGGGAAGACAATCGTGATAATGGCTCAGTAGGCAAATGCAGCTGTGTTTAAACATGGCACAGTCAGAACTGTTGGAGGAGATGAACTACATGCAAAATAGATGCTCTTATTTACTTCACAGTAGATCAATGCTTAATGTCATCTTATGATATCTCATCTTTTCTTGTTGGTTTAATGTGGTTAGACATATGCAATCAGGGTTAAAAATGTCAAGGTAACATGACCCAGTCTGTGTCCTTGTTGACATATTGCGAAATATTACAATTTTTTTTTTACACATTACAGGTTTAAGATTATAGTTTGGTGTTTGCTGCTCATATTTATTCACATTACCAAAATGTATTATTGTGATGTAATAGGGTAACATGGCATTACTTGCATGACAATCAAGCACTTTTTTTTTTTTTTTTTTTTTTTGGAGTAAAATATGACCTACACATGTTTCTGACAGGTTCTGTTAGATTCTCCCAATCAAGCAACAGAACCAATAGCCAGACTCTAAAGGGTTTTTTGGCTGAAAATGTTTCTGTAAATTTTGTGCCACCCATAAGCATGAGCAAACTGTAGTACTGGGACATGTTAAGTTAAGCCATTTATCCTTTCTGCTGCTTTCCATGCAGATAAGCAAATCTTAAGTGAGGCCTCTGTATAGGGCTCTACATGATATTCAATAACTGAAAATGGCAGGGACTTAAAAACCAGGATTAAAGACCTTCTGTTATAATGTTCTTGTGCAGTGCAGTTAAAAACAAAAGGAAAGTTATCTACCACCCTTACAAAACTAACATAGTGAACATAACAACAGGGGAAGAAACTATATATATATATATATATATATATATATATATATATATATATGTATGTATATATATATATATATAAAAATGACAACCCTTTGCAAATCTCTGTTGTAGAAAGAAAATAAGACAGAATGATTCCAGGTTTGACAAGCCAAGGAAAAGCAAAATTATTCACTTAAAATGTAGAGCATACTATACATTTATTGACATCTAGTGTCTCTTGAAACTGTCAAACCTGATATTTGACATGTAAAACAAACAAAGACCCACTGTTTGAGGTCTGTGGGCAAAGAAATCCACAGACCTACTGCCCAAATAAAACACTGAAATGCCGCTGTTGAGAGTATAACTGAAAGCAGACATGAACGGGCAATAAAGAGAGGTGTCTTCAGTAACACTGCACTGTTGAATGCCTGCTTGACCAAAATGTAAGACCAGACAATGAGGTAGGTGCAATTCACTACCTATAATATACCTTAATTAAGGGTCAGTCAACACGATTACAGCAGGCATCTCACAGCCAAACTGGCTAATTTTAGGTCTCTTTCCCTTTAGACAGTCATATTAGTTAAACATTGTGGCATCTATGAGTGTTCCTACATAGAATTGGACAGAACTGATAATAATTACCTATCAATGATCCATGTATTTCACTTTTCAAACAGAACCTCCATATTGGTGACGTCCCTCCTAATGAATGGCTATAATCACAATGGAATACTAGCTTACTACTTGCTGAATACTGTAAAAAAAAAACAGTAGTATGGCTACACCGTTATCACATGACCTTATCACATTGCAGCGAGTGATGTCATTATCAGGAAAATAAAACAATAAAAACTTTGGTTACACTTTATTTTAAGGTGTCGTTGTTACAGTGTAATTATACATTTAAGTACTGAGTAATAGGTCTATTAATTAACTACATGAACTTACTATAGGGTTGGGGTTTGGCTTAGGGTTACTTGCATGTAATTATGCATCATTTATTGTTATTATAACAGTAAGTACGTGTAACGTTAAAATAAAGTGTTACCAAAACTTCTTAGTAGAGGTCTCAAGACCTATGATTCAGATAAGACAGACATGGAGAAGCACTACAACAAACGAACCAAAAAGTCATCTTTGGATTTGTTCCAATATGCTTCTTGTTATGACTATGTTAAGCATATCTGGATGATGCTTAAGAATGTGTACATGTGGGCGACTAGTGACAAGGACAGGGGTTCGAGTGGGGGATGAGTGCATTTTAACTACAAACATGCATCTTTTAACTGTCGATTTGTATCAATATACAGAACTGCTTCAAATTCATACTCTTATCAGTTGTATATATTGTATAAAAAAATTATCATAATATATTCCATGTGAATATGGCATAATAATGTCACAGCATCTAAATGTCACACTGCTTAGGCTACCTTATGCTACACGAAACAGTCTGTATTTGTATATCAGAGAGTTAAATGGGTTAGTCTGTTTTTTAACCGATGTAGTTCAGTTAACTATTATTTGTTATGACAGTCTAGTGGGCCAGAGAGATAACTTATAATGCAGTTCAAGGCAAGCTAAAAGCTACATTGCATCACAACAATCATGTGGCTGACTTTAAACAAACAAACGGGCTAAAATAAAATAACAACCTTATTGTTTTCAGCTCCTTCTTTCTTTAAAGAGCTCAATTATCAGCTGCGAGCGATCATGGTGAGTGAAGATGAGACACGTTAAAGGGCTAACGTAAACATCGACTACAGTCAACTAACGTTAACGTTACTAATCAAAATAAAGCAAAACAGCAACAACCTCGCGGTCTTTCAAGCCCAACAGCAGTACTTCCTCCATCAGGGTCAGTCTGGTTTCCTTGGAATCACCGCTGTCATCGTCGTCCTGCTCGTCTCCACGGCGGGGCTCGTAGTCCTCGTCGCCGGATCCGCGGTCTCTGTCTGCGGCCGCAGCACTGCGCGAAGCCTCGGTGCGTCTTTGCACCAGGCCGGAGCTCCGCTGGGTCAAAGTACTCATCTCTCAAACACTAAAACTAAACCTCCTTCCCAGACAACTCCTGTCTGAGAAAAGACTGACTTATTCAGGCCGATGCATAAATGATTCCCGGGGTGAATTAGGGGAATGTAGGTGTAAATCGGGATTTGTTTTGGAGGGGCCCCTCGCGATCCCTACCGCGGAGAGTCGCCGATTCCGTCAGGTTTAATATGGCGACCAGCCGTGACGAGAACAGCAGTGGATGTGGCATCTCGACACTCAGGCTGGATCCCCAAACCTGGGTGGCTACATACCGAGACAGCATTTTTTGAGCATCTTTGTGCGTTAGGGTAATATAGTTAACTACATCCAAAACCATTAAAAAATGTTGTTTACTTGAAATAAAATAAACTATTAAAAAACAAAACCAAAAAAAAAAACAGCTGGGTGCCAAAGCAACATTTCTCATTTTTATTTACTTTAACTTGATGTAGTAAAATAAATTAAACAAATAAGATTAAATAAAACCTATTTACACACACAAAAATAAATAAATAAAAAATAATAATAAAAATAACAAAAACACAGAGCAATGACAGAAATTACTACTAAACCTTAACTAAAAAAAAACGAATTAATAAATTCTAAGAATGTCTCAGTGATACTAAAATAGCTGGGTATCACACTAGGATTAGTGACAGACATCAGGTGGTGCCATAAATAGATTAAATAATTTATTTAAAGATTTTGCATTGAAGTTGTACTGTACATTTCTTTTGTCTATTTTGTTTTTCTAAGAATGTGCACTTTCAAGAGAATCAGAGGACAAATAATAACAATCATATAAAATATCTAAAATATTTTAAAGAAAGATAAATCTTAAAAAATAAACAAATAATGTTTGTTTCTAAGCACGTTTATAAAAACTGCTTAAATGCAATTGAACTATGATCTAATCCTGGCTTAGTCTAAGCCCCGTCTGTGAAACCGGGCCGTGTTGTTTAATCTAAAATTATTGCTTGTTAGATTACTTGTAATAAGAATTGAACATGATTGCAAAGCATCGTGCAAAGCAGTCTTTTATTTCAATCATATTCTGTGGACAAAAAGATCGAGTGACATATTTCTTGAGTGCATATATAAAAGTATTTAATGCTTCTTTTACATGAAAATGATAATTTTGAAGTCAATGGTCCAAAATAAAGCAATCTGACATACTTCATATATTTCAAGGCCAAACTCTGATAATGTGAACATTAAAAGTTGGTTATAGAAAAATACAAAACAATTGTACAGTAATAAATTCAGTAATAATTTTCAAATCCAGCTTGCAATCACTTGCCATACACAAGAGAAGTGCTGAACTGAGGTGAAGTGAACAGAATCAGATTTACAGCTGACTGTTCAAGTAACAGTGATTGACTGGCAAGGAGCAGTAGTGCAAAGGGTGAAAAAGGTGTAAACAAAAACAAAATGCTCAGGAAACTGCTTTCTCCACACTTTTGCCAGAAAATACAGTTCAGAGCTTACATCAGTTTCATTACATTTCAAATGAGAAAAAAAACACAATTTGAACAACACATTTTTTTAATTAAGAGCCTGTTGATTTGTGGCAGTAGTCCTACAGGCACCTCAGAAAGGAAAATAAAAAAAAATGTGTGCAAATGCAGATACAGTATTACATTAGCTTATGTTTAAATAATTATATTTGCCTGTGTGTGTGTGTGTGTGTGTGTGTGAGTGTATAGGGCAGTTTAATCTTGTTGTGGTAAGAATTAATAAATTGTGATAATATTAATAATCAGCTTTTTGTACTTTTTTTTTTTTTAAATTGTTGTGTTTTAATGTACTACTAAAATAACAGCCAGCCTATCACTGGATGGCTAAGAGCCACACAGTATACATTATGCAACAAAGCTCTGAAACTCTGAGACAGCTGATCTCACGTATTGTTCCATACTTCCTGTTTTCTTACATTTTCTTAAGAAAAAAAAACAAACAAAAACATTTATTAAACATTAACCCAAAGGTTGACTTGGCATCTAGGGAAAAGAAATGAGCAGTCACATTGGACCACAGTGAGTATAATCTAATCTTCAATACATTTTAAATGCTGCAGTAACAATAATATACCTGTAGATGGCTCCACACTATTTTCCTTGGCTAACCTTCTTTAGTTATGGAAAACACGCTATAAAAACTGCAGCAGCCTTTTTCCAACCATCTGAGTACAGTAATATGCGAGGAGTCAGAGAAGTGTGGAAGTCAGATGTATTTTTAACTCTTATAATGGTTGTTATTATTCAGGATAATTTCATCCATTCATAGACCACTGGAATGGAATACTGTTTGGAATGTTACTTGGTAATGGTTTAATGTAACACTTCACTGTGGAAAGGCTGGAAGCTCAGGGCTATATCCTGTTCTTGTTTTGTGATGAGCAAGAGAACAATTCTAGGTATTGTTCCGTTAAGAACATCAAAAAAATAAAAGAGCTTACATCCTGCCCGAAGGCTCATATTATGTTTTCGATACAGTAGGGCACACGTGGTTTGACAAAAGCCTGTTTTACTTTCCAAAAGACCCGCTTTAACACCAAAGGCACTTTAAGCACCTAATCTTAATCTGACAAGGCAACTATAATCCCATAATTACCTCATAATATTATAATTTAATAATAAATGGACGAATATTTAATATATGGGTGAAAAAAGACTCTGTTAAACAAAACTCACAAACGAACTAGCCTCATCCTCCTGACTGGCTAGGCTGTCAGTTACCATAAGGCTTTGCATCAGACCTGTAGGAATGATGGGCTTGAAGGATCTGTTGTGGGTGTAAGCGAAGGGAAATGAGGATGATAATCGTCCCGAGTTGCCGAACGAGAGCAGCCGGTGCTGAAGGTATGGACGGTGATCAAGTTTAGCAGCTTGTGACGAGTCTCTTTGCTCCAGCACACGCTTCAGATCCTGCACCTGACTTAGAAGTTCCATAAGCTTGGTCATGATGGCCACGGAGCCTCCGCCCAGGATGTACACCTCAGGTATCCAGCGCAGGTAGCGCTGCATCCAGACACGGACAGCCGGTCCGTCCAGACAGGGGAGCAGGAGGCCGTGATAGTCCAGAGGACGGTGCTGCCAGGACTCGTAGAACTCTCGGGAGGTGGCAGCGGGGGAGTCAGGAGAGCCCATCCAGCGACTGAGACGCTTCACTCGTAGCATCTTTTTAAGGCTGTCGGTCTCGTCCTTAAAGAAACCTTTCTTCAGTGGGGTTTTGAAAGCTGTGCTGGGTAAGGATAACTGTCTTTGGTGCTAGAGATTTGAAATAAAAATAATGTAAATATTACTCTGCAAAAAATGAATGCACAGAATGAACTCAACTTAGACATTATTCAATATAAACAGTACAAGCCAGACAAACAAACATGAAGCAAAAGTAGGGCAAGATTGGGTATGGTGTCTGTCTCCCTCACTTTCATTTTCATCTTGACTACAGACATCACTACTTCTCAACAAATTTACCAAATAGCTGTGCTCTTACACAGGTTTTATCTGAACACCAAAATTTGTGAGATTTATTATATCTGAACAGTAAATCATTTAGATTTGTATGGTAACAAATACAGTTTTTTTTATATTTTGTAGCAAGAAATTAATATGGAAGCCCGTTTCCGCCACCGAATAATATTTCTCTCACAATTCAGATTTTTTTCCCCTCACAATTACAAGTTTACATCTCGCAATTCTGACTTTTTTTTCCCTCAGAATTACATATTAACGAGTAATAAAATTCTGACTTTTTCTCAGAATTGCATAATATAATATAAATTTGCATTTGCGAGTTATAAAGTCATAATAGTGGGATATAAACTCTCAATTACAAGAAAAAAAGTCAGAATTGTGAGATAAAAAGTCACAAGTATTATTATTATTATTATTATTATTATTATTTTTATTCAGTGGTGGAAACAGTTTTCCTTATGTTACAGAAGAATTTGGCGATTTTTTTTTTTTTTTTTTAGATTCAGCATGAAATCCCTATTGTGACATATTCAAGTTATCAAACAATAAAAAATAAATAAAAGAATTATGGTATCACTTGATTTTTTCCATCAGTAATGATTGGATCATAGAAAACAGCACTGCAAAATAAATGGGTTCACACGATAAAAAAAAAAATCTTGCTAATAATGACTTTTTTTTAAATATTTAAAAATATAAAATTGTATAATTACACACTTTTTTATTTTACAATGCAGGTCTGCAAATAATTCAGACTGTAATTCAGCTGTGTGTCTCTGACTGGGATTCTGTCATTGATTTATTGGTCATTATTCAGGTAATTGTAAACATTCATTTATGCATTCATTGTTTTGATGACACCTTACTGAAACATCAATCATTGTTTCACATGATACCATAAATATTATTCTGCATAAAATAAATGTGCAAATTTATTTCCATTAATAATATACTGCACTAAATAATTTCTAAATATGATTCAATTTATCAGTAAATGAACAGATCTTAAGGAAGGCATTTTTCCACATCTTTCCCTAAATTATTAAATATAGGGGCATTCCACTCTCTCACCTTAGGCTTGTGAGGTCTGCGTACAGCTTTCTCATGTTTCACCTTTTCTGAATACAGGGGGTTAAAGAAGAAATTCTGGGCCTTGCTGTCAAACTGCACAGACCAGTCCCACACTGTAGGGCAGCTCAATGGGCCGCATTGTGCAAGCGGTGACTCTGCCTGCCAAGACAATCAAGCACAGGCAGTTAGCAGGAGGCGTGCCGACTGTGTCAGGGAGGCAACAGCCACCATCTTTGGAGAACATGTAGACTAATAACAGCATTACAGAGGGCTGACTGTTTTCTTGTAAGCCACTGTACTTCTATAAAGGCCTCTAATACTGTTCAACATGCAGAATGGTAAATGCAGTACTCAAAATGCACTCTTCAAAACTGCGATTGCACCTTAGAGTTAGTTTGCTACACTATGACATCAACCTTAACAAGAGCGTTTTAAATGAAATGTATAAGTTCTACCTTCATAACACTTTCTCTGTGATGGGCAGAGTTAAACAGAAAGGTGCTAAAGATTGGCACGTGAACACTGTCGGACAGCACCGTCAGGTAAGTCTCGGAGAACTGGAAGGCTGGGCTATGCTGCTGAACAAGCTGCCACACGCACTCCAGGAACAGAAGGAAGACTGGAGAATGACACTACATTGAGAAACAAGAATCAAATCAAAAAGAAAATGAGGATGAGAATGGCTTGTCTGTCGGACATCGTTAAATCAGACAATAAGATAAGAGGGGTTTATTTTGCAAACCACACGCAAAGACGTAAATAAACCGACATTGCTTTTAGGTGGAATTATTTTATTACGTGAAAAGAAAGAGACAGCGTGCAATGAAAAACATGATAGTACCGCAGAAGATTATCTGAACTGAATAGTCAGAGTTCACTAATCTAAAAATCAAAATATCTGAATGCCACGATTGACCAATCAGAATCAATTATTCCAGACAAACATGTTCCAGGATATGATTTTACAACCTGATAAAAGACAGGTTTGCAGGTTGCTTTTTTGGCTGCAGAATAGCCTGTAATTCTCAGAGGTTAAGAATAATGAAAACTACAAAATATAAAACAGTAAAATTTCCACTAAGCTTCTGAAGAAACAACAGGCAAGAACGAGCATGCAATAATTACCTCCTTGTCTTTCTGATGGAGGTGATTACATCGATCCAGGAAGGCATGGCAACCAGCCACCCACTCCTTCTGCACTAGACTCTGGAAACCCATCAGTGTTCTGTAATAAGGGTCCAGCATTATCTGAGACAGACTGGAGATCACACAGCACAGATCTGTTCCCTCTTCCTCTGCAATCAATCAATATCAAGACAAAACGTCAGGGGACACGATCTCAATGTCAAAGGGACAGATCTGTCAAGGTTTAAAAGTACTTCATTTTTAAAGGTAAGGTGTGCAATTTATGCACCATGTAGAATTGCAGTTCTCTCAGAGACAGTCCTACCACCCCTGGATAAACAGGTGTGGTCCCATCCCAAACTCACACTATTGGTTAACCCAGAAACTTTGGAAAGTTGAATTTAGTTTATAACCTACCTGTTATAAGAACATTTGTGTTGTCCTTTTCGAGACATTCAACCACATCTACTGCTTTTTGGAGATATTGTCTGTTGAGGACATTAAATGCAGCTTGATAATAGTTTCATAGAATCTAATTAATGATTATGAACAGGAATGCAAATAGTACTATTTTTTAATGCAAGCTGACCTAATAATGTCTAGCCATCCTGAACTTTCAAGGGAAGAGAACCATTTCACATCTGACAACCAAAATTCGGTTGAATTTTCTAAGAGAAAAATAAAAAATACATTAAACAGTGATTGCAAATAAAATATCCATCCTTTCATATAATATTTGAGGATTTTTTTTTCACCTTTTCCCGTGAAAGAGATTTGTATATACTGTGACTTACCGATAAGAAAGAATTGTTTGAACTTGTTATATGACTGCTGGATGTCTTGGATATTAGGAAGTGATTCTGAGAGGTCCTCTGTTTTTACAGAGTAAAGGTAATTATGTGCAACTGCATTTATCATTCTGAAAAGAAAAAAAACAAAAAACAGAATGTGTCAATGTGAAGGTACTATTGACAGTCAATACTATTGATTGTTTTTGCTGTGGACACCATATTTTGGCCGTTCAGCTGATCAGAGAGCAGAAAAACACAAAGAAAGTATATTGGTTCATGCTAATGGTGTCTAGCACACTACTAGATGACATACTGCCATGTTGTTCTTTGATAAAAAAAAAAAGTGCTCGAGTGTCAGAACGTAAAAACACAGAAAACCAGGGCACAAATAACCATGAGGGTATTGCAGCAGATTGGCTGATCTCACGGGATATATAAACAGTATAATAGAGTCAGTATATTCTTTTACGTGTCCAAGTGCTTTTGGAAATCCCCATCTTCCTGTGTCACAGGCGGGAAAGATGCTTTGAAGAGAGCACAACCGCTGTGATGAGACCAACACCAAATCTGAAAAGAAAAATAACAGACATTCAACTTCAGTTACGATCAGTTATATAAATGACAATTTGTATCCAAATTCCAACATTATAATAACAAACATTACGACAATATTCATAAAAATGATTTAAATGCTTAGATCTTAGATAATATTCTTAACTCACAGGTAATCCCTTTCCTTGGTAGCTGAAAAAATCCCCTAGTGCGAATGGGATGACAAAGTACTTCGGTAACCTAAGATGTCAGAGCAGTGTTTTTGTTAGATACATTTCTTTCACAATGTATAACATGCTATATAAAAACATTTTGCAGCTATTTTATAATTGTTATCCATGCATGTATTTGCACCTTATAATAATAACTGAGAGACTACATGAAATATTTGTTCTTTTAAAAATGCATATATATCAGGACTATTTAACAGCTAAAAGGTGATTAAAGTGTAATAGTGAGTAGTTCCATCACCTAAAATAATGTTTTGGTATTTTTTGTGAACTAGGATGGATTTTATATCAGTCTAGGTCAGTCGCACATATAAACATAGATTAGAGATTACATCCTGTTACTAAACATGTACCTTGTAATTCAAACAATAATAACATTTTATCAGACACTTCACAGCTAACAACAGCTGCAAAAAGTACCTTTGAGAGAGTTCAAAGTTCTCGTTTTCAGTGACTAATCTACAGTTCGCTTTTGTCCGTTTCATTTCCTGGGTCCAGTCCTCCGGTGAGTCAAACATAACTGTCTCCTGCTTCCGCTGCATTTCTGCAGATACAAAACACATCTTTCGTTGTAGTTCCAAAGTTGACTAATGAGGCTCAACAAACCCTGGCTGATAATTAAAAAAAAATAAAAAAAATTTAAAAGCATATCGGCATATTAGAACGATTTTTGAAGGATCTTGTGAGACTGAAGCCTGGAGTAATGGCTGCTCGTACATTCAGCTTTGAATCACAGGAATAAATTACATTACAATGTCTATAAAGAAAGAATGACTGTTGTTCTTTCAGCCATCTGTTGAATTCCAGTTGCACAGACTATGATCAGAATTTAGCAGCCGGTGCTACAAGACCAGAGTTGCATTTCAGATGTTCTACATAAATGCGACTTCATGAACTTCTCAAGGTGATGTTTTTCCTCATGTTGTACAAGCAGTTACATGTGTTTGGTGAATTACTGGTTTCGGCTGCTGCTGTTTTTGGAGGCATGTTGTTTCAAAAGCAGTTAAATGTTAATGTACACATCAAAAACATAAGAATGAAGTACTCAGACACCGGCTGTTTTTATATCAACAAGTGAAACTGAAGAGTATCAACATCAACACAATGAAAGCCTCTACAAAAAGATAAATCTGTACCTGGGCTTGGAGTCCCGGTATAGGAAAAGGCAAAGACACACTTCAGAGATTTCTCTTCCAAACAATGATGAGCAATACCATGAAAGATCTGAAAAAAATATAAAAATAAATAAATGCACAAGGAGATGTGAAACCCTCTTTAAAATGTACATATACATTTCAGTCCTGACGTCAAACAAATTACCTTTTTGGCATCTTCCTCCTTGGTGAATGTTAGACAGAACTGAAAGACTCGTAGGTCTTTACAGTGAATGATCATTTTGGATGGATATTTGTTCTTCACAAGGCCTCCTGTTATCAGTTTTTTCTTTTCATCATAAACTTTGAAAGAATTGAAATGTTTCTCAGAACTCAGTTCAAAGCCATTCAAATTACATTCAAACCAAAAAAAAACTGCTTAATTATTCATTTTTAAACATGTTCAGATCTATATTCATTAATAATGCTAATAAGTAAAAGCAATTATTACCACCATAGATGTGATCCACACACATTAATGGAATGTCATTTTCTCCATAGAGTTTGTTCTTAAAGGTCTTGGCCTGGAACAAAGGTAAGTGAAACAACAGCCTCTTATTGTGCACTCTCAATGCAGATAATACCAAATTATGCAATGATTATGAAAGACAGTGATTAACAAATACCAAGTCATCTATGAAAGGTGCGTTTTTACAAGTCACAGGAAAGCCAGATGCTGTTGCCTTGTTCAGTATGCTGTATCAAACTTTCACACAACAATTTGTTTGTGAAATCAAGCGTGAAACACACTTCAGTTCCTGTCAACCACCCTCAAATATAAGTCTGAAAGCAGCCTATGAAACCTCTTGATACCAACTAACACTAACATCTGCCCAAATTTAGCTTTCAGCAACAACACGTCTGCAGCTTTTTAAGATCACTGATTAAATTAGTAACATTTCTATACTGATCTTAGTCGGTATACTGATCTTAACAAGCCAAAAAATAAAAAGATCTGAAACCAAGAGTACCTGGCACTTCATGAATACCTGACCATTTGAGACTGCTCTAAGTTTCCCACCAGAATTTCACTGCCAGTGAGTCAGGCACTCAAGTTCCTGAAATGGCAGCTAAAGTGAGAGCACTCACAGCGCAGTTCCTCATGCAAGGTCACCGAGCATGCAGTCTGGCAAACACTATTTTGTTTAAGACACCCAATGTTGACTTATTAGCAAGGCCAACAAAAATCGACTGTATTCACACTTTTTCTATTTACTATTTAAATTTGGTTTTCTTTTTATTAGCTGAAATGTTTATCCAAACCTAAATAAACAAACAAACAAGAAAAAACTGATTTATTATACAGGAGCAAACAAAATTAGCTCTGCAGTGTTCAATTTATTTGATTGAACAAGCTCTTCCTGTGCACTGTCATTTCCCCAAATATGCTGATTTCCAATGCAGTAATTCAACTCAGTAATTCAAGAGTTATTTACTAATAAAACCAACAAGTTAAAAAAATATTAGCACATTCAGTAATACCCGCAGAATGAGTAATGAGCTTTTCAAACAGGACACACTTAGTAAAAATAATAAATAATAAAAAATGTAATTGATAAACAACGCCAATTAATAGCATTCATGTCATTAATATAAACAATTGTATGCACATCTAGCTCACACGTTATCTTCTCGTCAAACCACACTACACGTACAAGAATGGTGTGATCTACATACAGGAAGTACATGATGCTTTAAAAAAAAAACACTGTGGTTCTTTGGTCGCTTGAATTACAAACTATAGATGGCTAAACTATAGATTCTTAGGAGACAGTATTGTAGATGTAACATAAGGCCAATTTTATGGAATACAGTGTTCATATGATGATTATTTTGGTCTACTGTCAGCAGACAAACTCCGGACTATTTCTGTGCTTCTGTGAAATGGTGGCAAATTCACATGATGTTATTGGTGTGTGTTTGTACTGTACGACTTGCTTACACTCCACTGAGGGTTAGGTTTAGGGGTGGACCTTCATGCTTTCTTTCCTCTAAAAATCTTACATTTTCATATGAATCAAATTTGTACGAATTAGTACAATACTGTACAATACTGTAGTACAGCAGGGTTTGTTGAGTCCTGTCACCAATTCTTACCGTCTCCTCCTGTGGCATCTCATCACTAATGAACGTAACACGAAAATTGGTGCAGAACAATGTGCCAAAGACGCCACGCTGGGAGAGATCATCTTGAGTGTATTTGAGAATGGGGTTGGCGCTACAGAACTCCACTTCACCTAAGGACCAACAGAATAACAGTCAAGTTAGTATGAATAAACACAATGTCTACACCGGACGCGACCAAATGACCGTAATTGACCTGCGAATCATTTTAACCTTGTGTCTACGTCATAAATAGAACGAGGCATCAATTTACTTTCGGGGATGTTGTTGTGTTGTGTCATTTAGCATGTCTAGTGTAGACAGCATCACTGATTACACTGGGTTTTATTGTATTTTGTTGTATTGTGCCGCGCCACTCGCGTCTGGTGTAGACACCGTGTTAGTTTTGTGATGTGCAGAGCTTTAAAGAAATGCAGCCTGTATTTTAGTATATTACCCACTTTTCTGTATCTGCAAAACCACTCTGAGTACATTAGAAGAGATCTGTAGAAGCTACCCTCTGAATTAGAGAACCACACCGAAAATTACACCAAGGGGACCAGTGACAAAAAAATCTTTTAGATTTCCTTACAATAACACAAAGAAAAACCTGAGAGAGCAAAACATTTCGTAAAGGATTTCCCATTTACCTGGTAGCAAATCAGGATGTTTCTCTTTCTTTGGTGTGTCTTTCTCCAATTTTATTTCCTTAAAAAGACAGAAGCAATACAATTATAGTGATTATCTAATGAAGTGTCTTACTAAATGACATTTTCACAAGTACTATATAGCATATATAATGTCAAAAACATCATGCCACATTTCACACACTGAGTGGCTGCTGCTGAGTAAGCCAATATTTGAAGTCTAGATACCTCCACGGGACATCTGCTCTGTAATGAAAACTCCAAAATCATGTATTACATTAAAGGAAGAGTTCAGTCAAAAATTAATATTCTGTCATTAATTACTCATCATAATGTTGTTTCAAACCTGTATGACTTTCCTTATTATTTTTTAGAACACAAAAGAAGATATTTTAAATAATGGTGGTCCAGTGACATCCACAGTATGGACAAAAAATATCCTTTTATGTTCTACAGATAAGAAAAAGATAGGTAAATTAATTTTTTCATTTTGTGGTAGACAATCCCTTTAACATTTGATTGAGTAACATTTTATTTTAGTGTAATATACAAGTAATATAATGAGAACTGAAACAAAATTGAACAAAATCAGCCGACTAAGACGCTCTACCCAGAAGAATTTTAGCAGAATCCTTGTGATATCCATAGGGCATGGTTTGCGACTTTAAAATTTAAATCAGGTTACTTCTCTTGTTACTGGTTCAAACAGATAAAAGAGGTTTTAGAAAACAGCAAAATCAATAACGTAATGGCAAAGTGTAAACCCTGTAGAAGTTCAGTTGAAACAAACAGGATAAATAAAGGAAAGGAAGTCATCAAGCATCCTGGCTACCATGAGGCCAGCTGCAAAACACAACAGCCAAAACCTCACAAACAGACCCAAGTATTCGGGACACTCCTTTCCCTAATGACTTCCTGGGGGTGAAAACATTCTCTTAAAATTTGCTTTTGAAAGCGGAGACATTAAAAACACATGGTCTTTCCGTTTATGTAAATTTTGCCAGACATAAATATGGATCACAGTGGGTCTTCACTAATATCAAGCCAACAAAAATGAGGGCAGAGTGCTGTGAGATCCGACCAAGCCCCCTGGTTTGGATCTTCAGAGAAGGAATCAGCTGAACTATTCACATAAGACCAGTGGCCAGTTGCATAAACATACACACAAAGTCTTAAGAATTGGTTTGACCAACTTATACAAACTGACTTTCTGACAAGTCCTGAAGAAAAAAATTAGACTTTTTTGACTAGTCTAAGTAGTTTATGCAACCGGCCACAGATCTTCCTGCATTTATTTAACAGGATAGCTCATCAGAATTTCCTCACCCTCATGCTGTTACAAACCGGTATAACTTCCTTTCTTGGCAGAGATGTTAGGCAGCCTCAATCATCACTCATTTTCGATGTATTATTTTTTAATACAATTAAATAGAACAGCGTCATTCTGCCTAAAACACTTACATTACATATTTGGCAGATTTTTTTTTTTAATCCCAAAGTGACCTCTATTGCATTCAAGCTTTACATTTCATTGGTTCATGTATTCCCAAGGAACTGAACCCATTACCTTGGTGTTGCGAGCACCATGCTCTACTGTTTAGAGCTACACAAAATGAACTACCATTCTTTGAACTACCATACCAACAACCATTCTTTCCATTGTGCTTTCTTTAATGAACAATAAGAACATGAACTCTATTGTCCATCAGTGGGTCACGACACAACCCATGCCATCTACGTGCGCGCGCGCTGCATGTATCAACACTAGATGTAAGTTTAACGATGAATGGACTTCAATCACATTACGTCAGATGCAAGCGAAGACACTCGTGACTCGTGTCAATAAACATAAACTCATTCAATAACCTGGATTGCAACCTCCATGAAGACTACATTGTAAAGTTGAGGACTTCTGACAAGTCTAGAAAACTATATTTCAGTCATCAAACCGAAGGCTTTCAACTGAATGAAAAATCACTGTTGCTTTTTTAATACATTCCCCATGTGACCGAAACACACACAAAACTGAGATTTCCCTGTTTGTCTAAAGTTAAACTAGTCGACATTGTCAACATCAGCATGGGACTTACTAACCCCGCCCAGTACATGACTATCCGCGGTTTCAACTCTTCTTTTAGTTATATTCAGAGCCTCAGGGTTGTTTTGAAAACAACGCAAGTATAACGCTGCACGAGAGCTTTCGCTTACCTCGGGTGTAACATAAGACACAAATGACGGTTTAGTAGACTTCGCTCCTCCGCTCCCCAAACTCAACATTTTGCCTGTCCCAGTGTCCCGCTTCCCGAGCAGTCAGGTGGAAATCCGGGAGAGCTCGAGCTGCCCAACTTTCCTCCCCTCTCGTACTCTCGCACTCTCTCTCCACCTCTCCTTTCTCCAGCGCGATTTCCTTTGGTTGGAACACAGCCCTGCTCTGACAGCAAACCGCGCCCATTCTACGTCGTTGGTTCTTTACGGACAAACTGTCCATTTTCTGAGCTGGTCAGCGCAAGTCGCTTATTGGACGTCGCGGCTGTCAATCACAAGCGCTTCCTCATTGCCGAACCCATAAGCAGTCGCATGCAAAATAGCCTACGCCCTGAAGTGAGAAGGGGCTTGTGTTTATATAGCTACGGATCTTAAGCTCTTTTTTCTTAGCTAATTGAATATTGCAAACATTTTTGTATTACAAGCTTTCTAAAATTTTAGGTTTAAATATGCACATGAGGCATTATCAAAATAAATCAGTTTCAGAATTCTTGTTTATTTGTATTTTATTTGTTTGACATTAGAGTCAAATGTTTCAACAGAGGCAATTTTGGGTCTCATTTTTGTCACTCCAGAATTCAAAAAATACTTAGAACAGACAGAAAACAATATTGTTTTCAAAATTTTGGGGGAATAAAATATTTATAATTAAGCAAATTATATATGAACAAATCCCTCTGTAAAAACCTTCAGGATATAGACAAAAAATAAAAATGTAAAGTTTGGTGTGTGTGCGCCCTACTTAAGTGGAGATTTATGGCTCAGTGTAGGAAAAAAAAAATCACCAAAAGGCCTTTAAAAATATGTATTGTAATTGAAATCTATTGACAAATATATACAGTGCTATAAAAAAAAACACTTCGTGTATTCTGGATGTTTTCTTTCTACTAGTCTGAAAAAAACACTGAAAACCAAAAAGCTCAAAATCTCAAACTTGACAGGTGCATGAAAAAGCACTGTTTTTTCCTGCAATGTCTCCTCTTAATCAGTGAATTAGCAAAGCTCTTTGATAACATTAAACAAAACTAAATCTCCAGGTTAAATATGACTCTACATTTATCTCAGTTATACCCAATATAAAGTAGTTAAAGAAAGAAAGAAACACAATTCTGGAAATGTCTTTATTATACGCATTGTAACGCAGTAGTACCTTGACATTGAATGACAAGCATCAAAGGGTAAGTCTACATCAATCTGCAGTTACAACACCGATATTTCACTTGTGTCCCTCCCATCTTCTTCAACATTTTCAACAAACTCGAATCAGAAACCAAAATTAGGGCAAGCAACTATGCATCTATAAACCAGTAAAACAAAATCCATTAAAAACAAAGAACATAAACAACATTCCTGTGCTTTAAAACCATACAGGCATTTGTTTCTGAAGATCTATTGCAAGATTAGATACAGGCTTAGTAAATGATCATATATTAGAGATCATACGGTTATATGATCACATTTAAAGATACATTTAGGGTTTACAATATTATGAACACAAAACACAGGCAGACCTGGGTCAATTACAATTTCTAAAGGAAAAAAAAATAAATGCCTTTGACCTTAAAAGTACAAATGTTTACCGCTTTGAATACTTCCTTGTGTGAACAACCGATCTGGGGCCCGTTTCATAAGCTTGTAATAATTTGGTAAACTTGTTTTATTTCAGATAGTCTGACTTATTTTGAACTAAATCAACTGACAAGAAGTCAGACTAACTGAAATAAACCTGGCTTATGAAACGGGCCACTGAAATGGACTGGTAACTCAAGATTTCTTCTTCAACTTACAGAGACAACTGATAGATACTTGTGGTATATAACCCAGGTCTGATTTCAATGGTCAGTGTCTTCAGAAACGTGATACAGCTAAACCACAGAGGCCTGTGAATATCAGAGCACACTTACAGCCGAACTTTGGGACAAGTGCAGCCTTACATCACTTGCATTAAGCATATAGAAGGAACAAGGTTCTAAAGATGTTTCATTGACGTAAATTTACAAATGGTTAAAAACCATCCCAGCCTTCAGAATGCACCAGCAATGGAAAATACATGCTTGTATAAATCCACGTCCAGTCAAGATCACATTCATCACAACAGGACTAATGCATCGCATAAATCAATCATTTTATCTTCGATCTTGTGGTTTTAAGAGGAATGTCTCTAAACATAAGTTACAAAAACACCTAAACAACTTATTGCAAAGCCAAGGAAGCCATTGTCAAAGTTACTTTACATGTGTGACTGGAAGGATAAGATAAAGAATCTGCTCCACACTGACACAAGTACGCAGCTCAGACTTCTACAAATGCCTAGCCTGAAACTCATAAGAGATCTGAAGATGGTGAAAGATTACATCCAATGTACTGAATGGAGCATGAACCTTAGGCTTGACTTCTCGGGTTTGTGCGCATCTCAAATCTTTAAACCAAGACACCAGACTAAACAACAGAGATGGACTACAGTCTACGTGTCAAGGAAATGAAGCCTGGCATTTCCCCAAGTCTTTACCAGAGCTTAAAAACAAAACTTCATTAGTAATCAGCATGCACAGAGGTCAACAGAAACAACATTTCGTATTCCTGGAATGAGCAGGATTTATAACGGGTGCGGGGAGAGCAGGGCTAGTTGTACTGTAGTGCACTTCAGAACCCCTCGTAGTCCTTCTTGTCTTTCTTCCCTTCAGCTTCAAAGCCATCGGTCCCGTCGCTGTTGTCACGACGTCTCTTGCGGTTGTTCCGTACGTTGAAGCGTGAGTTCATCTGGGGCAAGGGGTCCATACCCAGAACCTTGTGAATCTGACGGAACGCCAGCAGCCTCAAGGCAAACTGTGGAGAAAGTGGCGGGTCAATACACAAATTAAAAATACTTCTCTCGTTTAACATGAGGCCATAAAAACGGTATGCATTACTACACAATTATTGAAAAGAGTTTGAAATCATTTTAAATGCAGACACTGCAAGACATTAAGTATATAATGCACACATTTGCACATTACCTGAGCGCTTGACGTAATGTCCTCTCTCTGCTGCTCTTCCATGGTAGCCAGTGTATCGGTTGGATTCTTCTCACAGGGGTCTATCAATCCTGGAGCACCTGCATTACACAGGGGAAAAAAAAAAAAAAAGCCAGAGAGTGTTAAATTGAGCATCTAGATTCCCAAGATGATTTTTATGCAAGTTGTTAGTAAATTAAAAAGATAACTTTTAGTAATTCACACCAGTATAAAAGCTAGGATTACTAATGTACATTACTACATGCCTACATGGACCTAAGAATCAATGCAATTCCCATTAAATGGGTCTTAAGATATTATCAGAGTGCTGCATCTTACCAGACAGCAGAATGCCTGAGGAAATACATTCAAAGACTCGTCGCAGAGCATCTCCAGGGCTCATTGGTCCAGAGGCGCTGCTGATGGCCTTCTCCACCAGCAGCTCCATAGCCTTAAATTAAACACAGTAACTTAATTTACCATAATAAATGGCATTTTGAGCAGTTTCCTCATAAGATCAAGAGTGAAGGATGATAAAATTTGGTTAAAAAGGACTGAAATTGATTTTGCTTTAAAACCTTGAGAAACAACGTTAAGGAAACTATGTTAAATTGAGTGTAATTGAGCTACACCAAGGACAGTATAAAAGGAAAAAATTAAATGGGGGGGGGGGAAATAATTCCTTAAAATAATTGAAACTCAACTGTAGGAAAGGCCTCATTTTTTGTCAGATTTTATTGGCTATTTGACATTAAAAACCAAGCTTAAAAGGCTATCCTGAGTAAAAGAAGCTCTTGTATAACTACAGAACAACTACCCAGGGACGTTATCAAGATGGCTGCTAAGTGGAAAAGAACATGAAGAGTGCATGGTGTGCCTTTTAAGGGAACACTACTAGCAAGCGAGTTTTCATGGATTGATTTAATTTACTCATGGTCAACAGCAGGTCTATGCATTGTGTTAATGCCAGCTAATGGGACTTAACAGCAATGAAGCATTTTTAATATACTCCATTATAAAAGCTACACCATTTAAAAAAAATTAAATAATAATGTTAAAAAGCATTCATGTTTCACCGTTGTTCTGTGAATTTGAGAGGGCAAAAACTGCAGATCTCATGAAGGGTTTGGTTGGTCATGCTGACCAACAGTAAGCTGCTTGGTTTGAAAGTAACCGTGTTTGCGGTGCTTCATACGTTGCTACAATATTGACGATCAACCTTTTTTGCCCACAGTTTTACAGAAAATTTCACAAATGCACTTTTAAGCATCTGCTCCAACACTGTATATCAATGTTATCAGAGAAAACTCAAAAACATGTGCTGGTGTTTAATGACATCGATATTTTTACTCACCCAGCTAGGAAAGGCAGACCAGGTGGGTACTCGCTGACAAAGGTCACGCAGTATTCGAATGACAATCACACATGACTGGAGTCCATTAGCCCTAGCCTTCAGTGCAGTGAAGTCAAGATTAGTTAATGCACAAGAACAAAAACATACAGTCAACAACATGGCGGAGAGAGAGGTGCAACACTACTGTTCACAATGGAAGCTTATAATTGGATTAAAAATAGCTAGGCCAATTGGCTTTCTTAAGCTGCCATTTCCAGCAGTATTTTACCTCACCATTAGTACAAGTACGAGTTCAAAGTTTGCAAGATTCACTTGGAATGGCTCCCTGGTAATCTTGTAAACCCTGACCTCAGTTGTCAGATACTTCACAAACATATACTTTCATTTTACAAAAGATCAGTTTGCAAGAGTAGTTGCATAGGAACTGAAGCAGTCAAGGAAATCTGCTTTACTTTGCCTGTGTATTTGCAGAGATGGCAACAACACAGTAAACTAATCAGATATTCCTTTCCTCTCAATCCCTATTCCCAAGAAAACAAAATCATTAACAAAATAAATAAAAAAAAAATTTAAAAAAATTAAAATAAATGTAAAAAAAAAAAAATTCACAAAAAAAAGAAAAAGAAAAGAAACGCTCAACATGAAAGCTCTTATCGATGACACTTTTATGCAAAGGTATTCTGCAGCCTTATGGAATCATTTTACATGCCATGTATTTAATCTAAGACTTCTGAATAAGTTACATATGCAAGGATGCTTAATTTTGTAGGATCAGATCAGCTCATATATACAAAAACAGAATGCAAAAAAACAAAAAAATAGCACCATAATCTCCGAATTATATACTGCATCCTTGTACCACTTTTACCTCCCAAAAATCAACTTTGAGGTTTAAAATTTAAAAACAAAGACTAAACAACTTAAATGAACAAATAAAAAGGAATACATCTCATAAGGCTACAAGAAGAAAGTAAAATGATGTTCCGAACCTGGAACCACTTAGCGTGGCGTAGGGCAGCCAGAGCGTCAAGGCATTTTTGCCTGTCCAAGACGTCCGCTGGGTCTTTCACCATACTCGAGGTTACATCTAAAAATGGATCGAATTGTCAAATGGTGGTGAGGAACGGGTGTTTGACCAGGTCAGAGAGACTGCCAAGAACACATTGCCACACATACCAGTCAGTTCCTGATCACTGCTCTCTTTCAAAATGCATCTCACATTTCACCCCATATGCAGAATCTTTCAGATCTTTTCAACAACATTAAGGATCAGCTACACTTGCCATTTGGTGCACTTCTATTTAGTCTGTGGTGTTGTGGTGAGAGAAATAGGATAGGGACGGAGTTAAAGTACTAAATTAAAAATAAAGGCCTTTGTCAAAGATAATAAAAAAAAAATAAGAACGTGGCATAGTGATGTGGGATTTCATTGGAGTTGGAAATGCACTCATGATTTTTTTTTGTACTCTGCATATAGTGAGCATGACACTAATTTCGCTTGACTATTTTTAATATTCTCTTGACTATTTCAGTTACAGTATTATTGCTCTGCAATCCACCATTTGAAATTGCTGGGAATACGACAATATAGGATTTTCCAGTGCTAAAAGCTAGCGGACTAGCTTAGAAGTCATATGGTCACAATCCGTAATTGCTACTACTGGCAGATTCACACAATTACAATAGCCATCTTTCGTAAATCCACATTGCATCACAGGTAGTCAAACACATTACTTCAGAAAACTCTTTTAAATTGTGCCATTTTGCCAATTACGGATGATCTTGTTGTCTTACAGTGGAAAAAACACTTGAGGATACGTTAATAATTTGTATTTTTCAGAGCTAATAGAAAAACTCTAGTTTTCTAGTATCAGACATTTTGAAAGTGTACAATTCCTGCATTTCTTGCTTAACCGGTTGACTTCGCATTTGAGGCTAAAGTTCTTTTCTTTTGCTTAGGGCAAAAACAAATTGTGGATTCCAGTGTCGACCTAAGTGAAGACTGGAGGTAATAAAAGTTATGAAAAATACTTTGAGGATTTTTTTGAAAAAGTAGTCACTGTACTGATCCAGAAACATTAGAAAGATAATGATGGGCTGCAAATGGTACCAGATGTGTAAATTATGATGATGTAAAACAGGGATATCAAGGGAGATGTGCAATGTTTACAGCTGAATGAGTATTTGTAGTGACCCACTACATTTGCATGGCAATGGTAGGTGTGGCAAAGTGTTTGAAGGTATTCAGGAGGGGGACCTTGGTCAAAAATCCTTCCGGAGCTGGTAGACGTAGCCTCAGATGGGAGACAATTTGCTGAAAATGCAAGGAGGCTTTGGGCTGGACTTGAAAAGCTTTGGATACATGAAGGCAGCAATGCGTGCTGGCAAGAAAATATGAAGCTCCCAGCAAGAGGATTAGGACATCACTGCATGCATACCTGTCATGATCGGGTTTGGAGAACCCCCATATCTCAATGTATACTGAAGGCTGTAAACCCCAGGTCCAACCAAAGATTCCTCTATCAAAGCCTTCCTCCCAAAAGCTGACTGATACTCCCCTAAGGAGCCAAACAGGAATGGTGGCATGGCCACAGAGCCTGCATTTAAGATTTCACCATTTCAGCGGCTTCTTACCAACTAAAACTCTCCATTGTAAAGATATAAAAAGACAAACTGGTTATTGCTATGGTTGCTCTATTATTTGGGGAATTGTTGTAGCTTAATGCATTTTAACATCTGAAGAAATTAAAAGTAACATTGTTTAAATGCCAAATTTCTCAATTTGTCAATCTCTACTTGATTGCTTCTCTCAGGGGAGCACTTTCATTTTGGAACAGGGGACCTCAGAATGGTGAACCTTCTCACCACCAGACAAAAAAATATTTGTTTCCTGTGGGGACATAGTAGGCATTCCAACTGCTCCTAAGGTTTCAGGCCCAACTCAACCATTGCTCATCAGGAACTAAATCAGGAATTGAGTTCTTTCCGTCAACAGAAAAATACCCCTGACCAAACTCTATGACCCCTTGGGTAAGAATAAAATCATTTGGTTCTGCATAGGACACAATCCCCTTGAACACAGGAAACAAAAATGAATCTTACCCGGGACTAACTAGACTTACACAATGCAAACACTTATCATGCTTGTTTTGGGGAGAGCTTCAAGAGCACTGGAGAAGTGTTACAAAGAAAAGACCCGGAGCACCACTGCTGGCATCGGAGATGGTTGGATAAAACCTGGTAGTGTTGAACTCGGCTCTAAAGCAACTTGAAGCCACTTGAACTGGCTTCAACCCTTTTACAGTGTGAACACATTACAGACTTCATATGAGATAATTAGTGTAAATGAAGATAGAAAGAGGCACTTTACCTCAGTGGTGTAACTTTCAAAGGAAAACGGTGTAGGTCATTTCTTATGTATGGCCAAGCTCAAGCACAAACCAGGTTTAATTTGGACCATTTTTCAATCGTATTTTCTCCAATTCAAAAAGGTGCAAACATTGTCCTCTCATCATTAACATCTAGCACCATCTCCACAGTGCCAACAGATGGGCTCTTTAGGTTGTCAAAATCAGCATGAAATATTAATCTGATAGGTAGTCGGTTAATGTGAGCAACGTCTTTTCCAACCTCCATCCCGGGTGTTTTCCTCTCGGATGACGGGCGAGGTGAGGGTGATGGTCACCTGCATCTTGGGCTCAGCGGAGGAGGTAAGGATAATGGCAGCCTCTTGGATGGAGCCTTTTACCTCATATTTCTCCGGAGTTACCAACTGACAAACACATGGGTTAACAGAAAACGAAGTTACGACCACCTAACTGAGATCTGGCAAACCCTGACCCAGTCCTTTTCCTGGAGGGCCAATGTCTTGGAGAGTTTAGTTCCAACCTGCCCCAACACACATGTCTGGAAGTTTCCAGTTATCATGAATATATTGACTAGCTGATTCTGGTGTATTTTATTAGAGTTGGATCTAAACTCTGCAGGACAGTGGTCCTACAGGAGCAGGATATGACGCCACTGCTGTAAAGCATTTGAAAAACATGTAAAATTTAAAAAAGGACAATCTAATATTATTGCAGTTAGCATTGCATTGAACCGGTACCGTGAGCTGTTTGGGAAGATGTTCCACAATGCGTGTTAGCAGATTCTTTGTCGGCTTCTCAGAACAAAGGAGGACCAGGTTGACATTTTTGTCTCCACGTAGAAGCAGCCCTTTGGCGAGAACGCCTACCCGCATCACTCCCTTCAGCACTCTGCAACGCACAAGAGGTCATGTATTGCTTTGCCCTTTTCTTTCTCTCTGCTTTGAGAAACATTAGAACACTCTTCTCCCACCTGTCTTTGGGAGGCTCTTTCTTTTCTTTGTCCTCTTCTTTGCCCTTTGCACTTGCATCTTGGTCTGTGATTATGTCAGACACAAGCTTAAGTGCTCGTTCAGTGATTGATACGATCTTCTGGATGGCCTGGAGCTCATCCTCAGATGGGTAAATAGCTGCATGTTTGGTCATCACATAACGATCATCTGAGGAATCAGGGCGACGTGGAGGCTGCAACAAAAACTATGCGTTATGAACCAGTTGTGATAAATTTCAGTGGTAGATATGGTAGTGAAATATGAATTGATATTCCAATAAACACTCCTAGTGTGTAATGCAGGTATTATTCAGCAATATAATGGAGCTATGATTATTATTCTTGTCAACAATATCTACTTGAGACAGGAAGGGTCTGTTTGAACAGCATGTAAAGCAACCAACCCTCCTGTTCAAGTCTCTACTGTCACTTTTGATCAATGTAATGCACCTTTGCTGAATGAATGCACTTTTAAATAAATCAAAGACCTTACCGACTTTTTTTTTTTTTTTTTTTTTTTTAAATGGTACTGTACCTCAAACACAAACCACGTTTTGGAAAATTCAGTGTTTTCCTCAGTAGTAGTAGTAGTAGTAGTAGTAGTACTCAGGACTTACCACTGGTCCTTGTGGTTGAGGAATGGGCATCCCAGGCCTCACGCCAAGAAGACCAGGAGGTCCAGGTGGACCCTGCGGATAACCGCCATCAGGCATTCTGCGCCTTTCGTCCCAGTGGTGCTGCTCTTCCTCCATACGTCGCCAATACATGTCCTCTTCATAGCGCCTGAGAACAATTACAATATTTAAGACCTCAAAATGCTCATGTGTAGATACTGACATATTGGAGGAGGGACAAAAACAAAAAAACAAAAAAAAAAACACGCATCACACCTCATCTCCATCCTCCAGCGCTCCTCCTCTTCACGTCTTCTCCAGTACTCTTCCTTTTGCATCTGCTTCCTCATCTTTTCCTCTTGAATCTTTCTGGCTCGGATGCTAGGCTTCACTTCCACCTGGAGATCTGGGTTCACCTTTTTCTACAATGGTGGAAAATACAATTAACTACACTGAAAACATCACATCAATTTCGATTGTTCTGCATTTATAATAACAGCATATGATAGATGTTTACAGTGGCAAATCACTTACTAACCTTATACTGCAGTCGATGTCTCCTTCCTTTCAAATGCATTTCTTTGGCATTCGGGTCATTGAAACTGCATTCACACAGTTTGCAGTGGAACCGGATAACCTTTCCTTCATCATTCCTTACCTGAAAAAAAAAAAAATTTAGATTTTGCACTTGGTTTAACAGCTTTCAAAAGTTACTTTAATTTCCTTATTGGAACTTTTTTCCGATACCTCTTCAACATAGTCGTGTCCGACGGGCTGAACATCACTCTGCAGTGCTGCAAGTGCTGACTGAGGTGACAGAGGGTCAGACATTTCATTCTTTAGGTCCGATGGTGGCGCAGACACAGCGGACTGTGCTGTTTTAGCTGCCTCCATCTTGGCTTCTTCATTTTTGACAGCAGTGGTCTGTAACTTGTTTCCACCTGTTTTGTTAATGCATCAAAGCAAATGTTGTATTTTGTTAGGTTATATTATATTATAAATTATTAGGTAACATCTAAAATAAATATGATCTGTTCTGTAAACTTTCTGTAAGAACAAATAACGCTGATTCAGCAAGACACACCAACAAAGTTGATCTTGGGTGTGTTGACCTTCTTGACAGAGGTGCTGTTGACCGAGACACTGTTGGGCACTGGGCTCTTGCCCTGTGCAGCTGAAGCTGCCATGTTGTTGACCATGCTGCCAGATTTTAAGTAAGAGGCAGAAACTGAGGAAGCAGAGAGATTGGACGATGTGCTTGTGGAGCTGCTGATGTTGGAGCTGGCAGTTTTATTAGGAGCAGCTGTACTGGAGGTGGAGGATTGGGAAACAACACTGGGCTCTGTGGATGGTATTGGCTTTCCTAGTTTGGTATGCAATTTCACAACCTATAGAAACAGAATTCAGTTAGATACTAGGCACATATAATCAATATCCCACCCACATGCACCCATGAACAATCACATTTTGACTTATATCTTGGCATTACATAATCGTGTATGCTTGTACTAATGCGGCATCCATTCCCCTTCAAACAACTTTCCACTGCATATTGTAACAGATAGAGTCCCTAAGAGGCCCTCTCTACAACGGAGAGCCAGAATCAAGCGCATTCAAAAATAGTGCTGCCAAAAAACATGCTGAAAGTAGATTATTATATGCCGAGATCAGAGAGTGAGTCATGTACCTTCTGGTGTTTGGCTCCTCTGATGTGCGCAGCGTAGGCATCAGCTCCAGTACAGGAGACGTCACAGAGCTCACAGCGTAGCTGATTCTGTGTGCCGCGGGCGGAGCTCCCGCCTCCGCTGCTGCTACTGCTGCTCTGTGACAGCTTCAATGCGGCTTCTTTCTTTTTGTGCTTCTGACCCTCCAGATGCTCCTTATAGGTCTGAAAGCAGGTGATAAGACATACAAGTGCCATAATTAATGCAAACCATTTATTATGAGTAATAGGAAAACACTAGTGTCTGGGCACATAATACACAAACAACAGCAATAAATACATTATAATAAAATACCTGGGGTCCAGCACAGCTGATCTTGCAGACATCACAGTAATGTATCTGTGGTGGTTTAGGGGGCTGTTTAGGTTTGAGTGTTTTGTTCTGCAAGGGTGTTTTCTTTGTAAAAGTGCTGCCTGTCCACGCAGCAGTGGCTGCAGCGGCGACGGCCGCCTGTTTCTGCTGCTGTTGCTGCTGCTGATAGTAGGAGGAAGCAGCTGAATACACTGCAGCTTCATAGCCAGAGTATGAGGTTCCTGAATATTCAGAGAGGAGCAATTATTGGCCACAGGACAGACTAAGATTGACAGGATTGCACTGGAAATCTATAATCCTAGTTCATGCAGATCAATTGGTAGAGCATGACCCTAGCCATGCCAAGTTCATTGGTTTTGTTCAGTATTAGTATCAGGAAAACCATTTCACTTGCATTCTGTTCAGCTTAGTGTCTCCAGGCCAGGGTGCAGTGTGCATTTCATTATATCAGATCAGAGTTGTGAGAAAACAGAAAAATCGGCAAACATTTAGGAATAGAACAATGATGTTCTTACCAGAGTATGTGACTGCATTGGTGCTGTAGGTGGGACTCTGAGAATATGACGGGACTACAGAGGCAGCCGCCGCAGCTGCGACCGGCTGTACAGCAGAGGACACTGGGTAAATGGAGAAGGTTGAGGTGGCAGGTCTAGGGGTGGCTGGCTTTATGGCTGTAACCTGACGCGTTTGCTGGGTCTGGGTGTACGGAGTGGCGCCTTGGCTGTATCCAGTTTTAGGGGCTAATGGGACGAATAAAACAAAGTTGTACAAAACATTTTACAACATATCATTTAAAGGGTGACCTGGAGAAGATTACTGATTTAATTCTGTGCCCCTCAGATGGCATTTCTTCAAAATAATGGAATATGGATAAAGGAAAAATACAATTTGATTCCATTTTAAATTTAAATAATGTTAACTCAAATTAAAAATAAATTCCATCAAATGTTACTGTTTTTAATGGACTACTAGGGCCTTTAACATTTGGTAATAAAGAGCAACAAGATCATTTTACAGAAAAACAGAAGCATGAAAATTTAGTGTTTATTGCAGAACATTTCTTCCCATTTAAATGCCAAGACATGTCAAGCATACCTGTCTGATAGTAGGATTCGGCCACAGTGGGTTGTGGCTGGGCTGCTGCAGCAGCCACAGCCGGTGTAGCTGCAGGTTGCTGGTAGTACTGTTTACTGTCATACGCTACAGCCGGAGCTGTAGACCGCACATAGGAATAGGAGTCCTGCAACAGGAAACAAATGGCTTGTCTTTTCTTAGCCAATGGACATTGATCTGACTCTCTTGAAATTGAGAATGCATTTCAGAAACATACACCTAGATACAAAAGTTTGGGGCCAGTAAGATTTTTTTGACAGACGCCTTTCATGCTTACCAAAGCTGCGTTTGTCTTATCAAAAATACATAAAAACAGCAACATTGTGAAAGATTACAATTAGGGGAAAAAATTTAGTAATTTATTCCTGTGATGGTAAAGCTGAATTTTCAGCACCCAGTACTTCAATCTTCAGTGTCCCATGATCCATCAGTAATCAAATATGGTAATTTGTTTTAATAAAAATGTATTCACTTTAAAAACTTAATTTTTGCTTATTGTTTTTGAAAATATGATAAATTTCTTCTGATTCTTTGTAAGAACAGCTTTTTTCAGAAAATAACTTGTAACGTTATAAAATGTAATTTATTTTGATCAATTTAATGCATTTATTGCTGAATATTGTAATAAGTAACTTCTTTGAAAACAAATCTTGCTGACCCCCAAGCTTTTGAAGAGTAGTGTATGGGAAAGACTCAAGGCGACAAATGACAAGTTTCTCCTTTCTTTTACCTGGTAGTTTTGTGAGGTAACAGGAGGCGGTGGTGGGGGTACCTCCGGCTGTCTCTGTGCATACCCGTAATCTGTGGCAGCGTGGGCTGGCTGGTATCCTCCATAAGCGCCGGCAGAAGCCGCTGCTGCTGCTACTGCAACTGGTGCAGGCCTAGCAACAGCAACCGTGGCGGCTGTAGGGGCGTAGGCTGCCGCCACCGTGTGTGCCGCCACAGGTGCTTGATGCACAGTATAGCTGGCCACTGTAGTGGGGTGGGTGTATGCTACCCCAGCGGCCGGCTGCTGACTGCAGAGGAGAAGACAAGAGGCTTAGATGACAACACTGACAGCTACGCTTACTCACAGTGCTGACCTGGAGCAATTGCATTAATTAAAAATAAATAAATAAATAAATAAATAATAGAATACACACACAGAGTCTGGCATTTGTGGTTTACGGGGACTGGATTTATACTGTACAAACTGTATGTGCTATTGACCTACACCAACCCTACCCCTAACAGGAAACTACTGGCAATTTTTGAATTTCATAAAACACCGTTTTGTATGTTTTTTTAAGCCTTTTGTTTTACGGGGACACAGAAGTGTCCTCATAAACTGTTTATGTTGTAGTACCTACGTTATTATACACGTGTCCTCAAACCATATATACCAGTACACACACACACACACACAAACAAACTGGACTGCCGTTCAAAATAAACTGACAAAGGCAAAAAGGTAACAATTGTGAAACAACATACAAAATCTAACCTACTAACAATGACCTTCAATGTAATTTTAAGACATTCATGTTAACATCTAACTCATGCCATAAGAGATTATCTTTGAGGAATTCATTCATAATGGTCTTTCCTGATTGCTGGTCTTAATGCACCAAATCCATTGGCTTGACAGGGAACATACATGTAGAGGAACAAAATCAAATCAAATATGGATTAAATGATTTAGTGCAGCATTTTCTTGATAAGAGGGAGACAAACGTCATACAAATACTAATTCTAATCGTCCATCGGTCAGAAAGGATCACAACCATCTTGAGCTTCAACCAACCAACACACCAAAGGCATCTATCTCAAACCTAAAAGGTGCACTTTAAGAAACTCGGGCCATCTTCTGTCCGGCTGAGATAAATTAAATACTTAAGAGTCCTGCCTTGTCCAAATACCCACACTTGTGGTCTTTGCACTTGATTACTTATGACAGATATCCTGTATTTGGCCCAAGTGTTCAAGTGAGAATGAAGACCACAAGTGTGTCATCCTTTTCATTACCTGATGGGACACACTTCGTGTTGTAAAAATGCAAGTGTTTACATGGCTTTATTTTTATTTTAAATAAGCTACTTTGCATTTTAAAATCAACTCCTAGATGTCTGTCCAGTAGTCCCTATAGCATGACTATTTAATTTGTGGTGCTTCTAATTAAGTAATAAAAAGCGGTTGCAAATGTTGTACAAAATAAATATCACTACTACTCATCTTTGCACCAATAAATCATGCAACACTTTGTTTTTCTACCAAATGATATGTAATAACTAATTATTATCCACCTTTTTCTTCAACGCGGAACGGCGGAAGTAAGCCTAGGGGTGAGACTTCCGGTTCATTAGCCATTATAGATAAATAATGAGAAGAATAACAATGTGCAGTAAACGGCAAAACTGTTTGCACTACAAACCAGTGTGTTCATACTTAAGATAATACATTAAAATAATATCGTAAGACACACAAATTTTCAAGATCAAGCAGCAAAAAATTTGGTCCCACTCTATATTAGGTGGCCTTAACAACTGTGTACTTACATTTAAATTAATCATTTGGTTCAATGCACTTATTGTGTACATGCATGTTTTTACATTGTACTTCTATTTTTTAAAAATACCTATATGTAGTTGCATCTGTAATTAATTTCTGTAATTACATTTATAATTACACTGTTGACCCATCCCTTACACCTTAACCCACCCTTAAACCTACCCATACCACCAAACCTGTCCCTAACCTTACCTGTATCACACCTCAATAGCAGCAAAAGTGTTTTGCAATACAATATGACCACAATAAGTACATTGTACTTATTTTTTGATGCAAGTACACAGTAGTTAAGGCCACCTAATATAAAGTGTGACAAAAAATTTTGTACAGCTAAAAATAGCTGGGTGCGGATGAGACCGGAAGCTAGACCCATAGAATTAAAAAATGGCCACGCCCATTTTTATGGCAAGAAAAAGGTGGATATTAATATTTAACTTCCATTGGAAAGGTTTCTGTGACCTCTCGCGATATCTCGGCAAAAAGTCTCACGATTTATTTCCAGAACATGATGCATGATGGGATACACCAAGCCTCAAATAGCACTCTGGAGTGGTATTCGAGATAGTGTGGACTTTGTGTGCGTTAAGGGCACTGCACTTTGGCGTTTTTAAGACCTGGGACAGGTCACGCACTCTTCAAGTGGCCAAGACTGCAAGTGTAGGTATTTGGACAGGATATCTGTGGGGAAGTGCGCAACATAATGGCGTTGCGTTACGGGCTTCCCGAGTTCGAATACCGGTATTGTACCCATTTTTGACCCCCTGCCAAATTACCCCTCGTTGAAATCGCTAAACCTATGAGACTGGGGTCTCTGCAGAGCAAAAGTGAGTGTTTCTGACTTTTTTAGGTGTTTTCAAAGTGCTGGGTGTTTCTAAATCATGCAACGAAAATGACCCCACCCCTAAATCTACCATGACTATGACATAAACCAATCAGGTAACATGGTCTAAAAACACCCCAATCTGGCAACTCCCCATTACATTACTGCAGAGATCTATACTTGAAACATACCAATACTAGGGGGTAATAATCTGGCAGGGATCAGAATTCGACACAACACTGGCTCGAGGACATTTACCGATCCTGCCCCTCTCCCACTTCACTTCCTGTCTGCTCTCCCCGTCATATCATAATAAAGTCAAGTCAAAACCAAAAATGTTAAATATATTCTTTAAATCTACTACTACTATCCATCCATGTATAAAATGCAGACACTTCCAAACTGTCAAGCCATCAATCTCAATAGACTGCTGACACCTGTCAAGAACAGCAAACACCAAGCAAGGAAAACTGCTCAGAAATATGATCCAGCTCAGAAATAACTTCACATCAAGGCTACTTTGACAAATGGACGCACGTTCTTTCACTGTACATGGCACATAACGCCAAAACGCCTCAACAAGAAGATTAGGATTACTTCAAAGACAACATAAACTGAAAAACGTCAACCTAGGCCAAATAAACCGCCGAAAAAGCGGATCATTAGTGACATTCAAGGAGTCCTTGAAGGCGTCCGTGAAGACATCGCCCTTCCCCACACACACGCACACATTTTGTCAATTATTCAGCTAAAATGAAAATCAGTCATTTTAAAAGAACGATAAAGTGTCAAAAACGAGTTTTTAAATAGTGTTGGGCGACCATGAACAGTCGCCTTTTTGCGTTTCCGTCTTAAAAACACTTGAGTGTAAAGAAGCCCGTTGAGATGGACGGTCATGCGCAGAGCCGCTCCAGTGCAGAACTGGAGGAGAGATGACAGCTGCAGTCTGCTCGCGCTGCTAGCTTTACTTTGGCCGCACTGGCTAGATTTACGGTTTATTCAAACACCTCAATACAAGAATAAGTTCACAACAGTGTTAACGTCTTTTTAAAAAATACGTCCCGTATTGCGGATAAAAGCAGATAAACCCTCAGAGATAAGCGTCGTGTCTGTTTACAAGGCAACCCGATCCGATATTAACATAAACAGTATTTATTACGCCTAGCCCATTAACCTTAGTTACAAACCAAAATGTTTTAATATCTGTACATTTTAGTTATACATTTAACAAGTATTTATTTTAAACTATGATTGCACGGGTTTAAACTGTGCACCTGCGCTTGGTTACGACGCCGGATGTTTATATAACGTTAAACAGAAATTGAATCAAACTGTATAGCGGTAACGTACAATAACGCCTTATTTGTAGTTTATCCAATAATTTCAATTTATCCGTAAAATGCCCGCCCAAAACACTAATAAAAACTCAAGTGTCAATCTCTCTTCCTAGCAAAAATATTTATGTAAATAAATAAAATAAAATACATAAACAACGCATTACTGACTATATAATAAACATATGTATTTAAAATAGCATGTAATAATGCTTCATTTCCTCTCCAGCTGTTCATCTGAAGGTTTAAAGCATGGCCAATCGCCTCCCTCCCCTACCCCCACCCGGACCCAGCAACAAAGGCGGAGGGGCCAAATCCCACCATTACTGTATCACCGCATTGAACATCTCGGCCCTTACCTGTACTGGGCCGCAGCACCATGGGTAAATCCAAAGTAGTTGCCGGTGGCCATTTTGACATCTTCACCTAGCCGGCTGGGCACTGAAAAAGGAAAGATTAATGGAGGGTAAACGACTGTGTGCAATGGCAACCATGATGAAGAGCCGTATCATGCAGAGGAAGAAAACACGCAGGAGACTACGACGAAATAAACCCTACCGATCCCCACACACCCATAACATGATCTTAATCACATCCGCTCTTGTTGATATCGCGTCTAATGTCTCAATGTGTTTTTAAAAAGCCAATTTTACTCACCATAGGTGAAGGAGACTACTGGACATATGGGAATCATTGGTTTCCTATTCTCTTACGAACTCTGACTCGTAACCCTGCCTTTTTATATGAGAAGGTCGTACCAGGATATAGCGCTTACCGCACATGCGCGTTTGAACGTTGCGAGAGATGGGAAGTGTAGTTTTTCTGACAAACCATTTCAAGGTCGACGAGTTCAGCTTTTAATCCAAAAACACACAAACAGGTAACTTTGTGTATGATTGTGATTAGGAAGTGATATAGGACTGACAATGTGACCATGTTACATAACCTGAAACAAACTGTGAAATAATTAAAACGCTGAGTAATTGAAATTCATCAATTCAGTTTGGGCTGTAATTTTTTGAATATAAACCAGATATTAACTCTGATGTTTTGTTTAACACTTGTGACCATTTTTGTTCACTATATTTAATCATTCACTCAAACAGTTCTTTAAGAATAGGCCTACAAGGTTGATAAAATGTCTATGACAAAAAAAAAAAAAATCTCCCTCTGCATGCAGAATATGCAGGTAGCCAACAAAAGTATTCATGCCTACACACCCCAGAAATATAGTGTTAAAGAGATATATTTATATGAGTTTTATCAACGTCATTGCGTTAATTCTCCACCGCTTTCGCTCTTTTATGTGAACGAGTTTGACGAACATTTAGTCTGTCTGAACACGGAACGAGAAGCATTCGTTTATTTTAAAGATTTGTTTTTTCTGTGGTGCTTTGCATCGAAGAAAAAAAACTACATTTCCCACAATGCCCTCTGAGACGTTATTAGCCATATGGTTGGTTCTCGATTCCTCGACTTCCCGCCGCTGAGTGTGACTGACTGTTGTAGCCCACTGCACAACGTTAAATGTAAGTCCTGTTCAATTCATACTAAAGCTAATAGTAAACTGTCTATTTTAGACACGCACTTGTTAAATAAATGAACAACCATGAAGAGTCATATAAAATCCAGTCATACAAAACCGCTTCTAATGTGAATGTGTAATCCAGGGCCTATCTTTCCACCTTAGTTTTGGGATGCAGAGGCCCATAACCAGCCCCGTTATACTCGCCGGTGTTGATGTACACGAGTTAGTTTTGGTTGAACAAACAAATTAAGCAGTTTCATGGCGTCCATTCCCGTAAACATGGAGGCAAATCGGTGAAGCGAAGACATCATTGATCGGGAAGCCTTAAGTCTTTCTCTTGCTTGATGGCTCTTTTCGACCAAGATGACAATCCTCTGTCTCGTGCTCCGCGATCGGTGGACAGAATGCTGCTGGAAGTTTGTAAAAATCGATGCAAAATTCATAGAGTCTGGATTTAGAAAAAGCAGAAACATTGCAAAGTGTATGTAGCAAGGCTATACAAAGTAGCTAGCCCTTACAGTCTATGAGCTAGCCCTACAGTTTAAAGCTAGGGAATATGTGTAGCAGGTTTTTACAAGATTTAATTTAGTACTTTTTGAGTACTTTTTGGGCTTCTAAATAAACTAGTATTTCTGCAGTTATGATGGAAATTCTGGGAATATCAGGGAATCTCACAATTGTTTTCTAGGTCAGAGAAAGCCTGGGAAATTAATAAAATATTAAAATAACCCCCACTGTGTCTGTGCTCATATGTTGTTGTTGTTGTTGTTTTCACCCATAACAATATGGTTCATAATTGTTAGTAAGTAAACTCTTACTATTGATAAGTAAACCTTTTAAATAATTTGTTCTGAGGAATCACTTGTGTTTTTGCCTGGAAACAATATTGTGTGACTCTTGTGCATTGATGGCACATGTAGCTAATATAGATAATATGGCATTTGTTATTTAGAGGATTTTTTTCTATTATTAAGAATCTACATTTTATTAGTATTCATGTATTTTACATTTTCAAAAACTACAAGACAATTTCATTAAATTCTGTGATGTAGCAGTTAGTATAAAGCACAAGTTTTCACATCAAGGGCCCCTTGCTAAATAGAGACTGAACAGCGGCCTGCTTTTTACATACAAAATAAAGCCGAACATACCTGGAAAAATGTATATTCACTACTGGAATGAAGTTCCACAAGTGATCTTGAGGGGGCAGTGTTGAATCATATTTTACATGAAATTGTACTTGTGTTCAGCAGCATGCCTAAGTCAAAAGAAGTGCTGTCTTCCACTTCAGGAAGTGGTTCGGACAGTGATACAGAAACAAAGGTATGAACACTGATTTACACAAATGCAACAAAATTAATATAGCCTTTCCAACTGGAAAACTAAGTTCATGCTTCCTGATTTGAATTTAACTTGAAATCAGCAGCGGATGTTTAATCTGAAAAATGTGCTGCAGGCCTGAAAGGTCATGTTTGTTTTTGTCTCCTTATTTCTACCAAAGGCCAAAAGAAAGAGGGCAAGTGCTCCTGAGAAGCCTGCTAAAAAACAGAAAAGTGGAGAGACCTCCAAACCCAGTGGCTCTGCTAAGAGTGACAGAAACAATGATGATAACATGTTCCAGGTTGAGCTTTTCAACATTTTTGTCCTCACCGCCCTATCAGGGTTTATTAATGACCAAATGATTTTACATTATCCCATATACAGTAGACCTGCTTACCAAATAAATAGATGCATGGAGGTGTAATATTGATCTGACATTAAATTATCTTGTAGATTGGTTTAAAGCGCTCTACTAAGAGCCATAGTGCATTGAAACACAAAAAACAATCTTGCTGGCCACAAGATTAACATCAGTTATTAACATCATATTGTTATTATTGATCTGTTATTAGTTGCATTTAGCTGTAACGCATCTCTTATTGGGTTATTTTTTTCCGGTTTATGTAAGTTCTCGATAGAACTCCCACAGAATACCAGTAACCAGCAATTTCTTCTGTTTTAATTTATTTTTGAATGTTTTGAGTGTAATAATGAAAGTTTAGTATGATTTGATTTTAGAGCTGTTATTACTGTCCCTGATGGCTCATTCATGTTTTGATATGTGACAGATTGGAAAGCTGAGATACGTCAGTGTCCGAGATTTCAAAGGCAAGGTTTTGATTGATATTCGAGAGTACTGGATGGACCAAGCTGGTGAGATGAAGCCTGGAAAAAAAGGTAATTATGGGACATGGGGCCATTTTATTTAATGTATTTTTGTGTCACTCTACTTTGACCTCTTAGTCAAACAAATATCTTTCAGTGCAGGTAAAATGTTCCTGTGTGTCTTGCATTTTATTATTGTGCCATAGTAGTTTTGTTCCATCAATTGTATTGAATTACCCTCAGGCATTTCATTGAATCCTGAGCAGTGGAATCAGCTGAAGGAACAAATGTCGGACATCGATGATGCAATTAGAAGATTGTAAGAGGTCTTTGTGCAGTGAGTGGTTGTCTGGTTCTTTTTAGAGTTCCATACTTTGGTACACGGGGACTTTAACGAAATGTTTCCTGTTTCAACTTGTGCTATGTGTATGCTGTTCAATTTGAAGAGACTTTTTTTTTGTTATGTTATTGTTAATTTCCAGTTGTCTGCTGTTAAATGTTGATGTGTGTGAATAGTAAGTCTTGACTGGGTGATTTGTTATTTTAATAGTACAATAGCTGAATTGTTCTCATACTCTGCCTACATAATAAAGGCTTTTTTGGTTTGGAGTCTTTAGTCTTTTTTTTTTATTTATTTATTTTATTTTTTTATTTTTTTTGATTGAGTATAAAAATATTAACCATGTTATGCTTTGTTCCATATATCATAGTAAAGTGCACATTTTTAAACTGGAAGTTGTTGTGATCTTGTCAATAAACAGAGCAGTAATGGATGACCTAAAATGAAGGCGTTTGGCACTTTATGATGCTTGTTGTGTCCAGTCCTGAGTGCTTGTGTGTAATTTGCTCGCCTTCGCGTGGGAGCAGGAATTATAATGGTCCGTACACCCACTCAAACATAGACCAGACTCCAGAATAAAAACTTGACTGTCCAGAAGAGCCATCTTGCATCAATTGCATTTGCTGTCTAAATTAAATCACTCTTAAATCATGGTAGCCACTGTATTGCCAGCACGTCTTTGAGACAATGTGGTTTATGGTGTTGCGTGCAAAGCAAGCATTATTGGGGTAGTTTGTGTAAGAGGTAACCACAGTGCAAGCAGAGTTTTTTGAGATGTAGAGGTTCATACTGTGAATAAACATTTATCGAATTAATCTACTTTTATGTTGTTTATATATGTTATATTGGTATCAACTATATTTCAGAATTGGTTGACTGAACAGGATTTGTACATTAAGATATTTTGTGCAATAATGGTACATAAACTATATGAATATATGCATTTCAAAATGTGCATTGATTCATATTATGACTGCTTTTTAAGTATCAAATGCATCCTAAGGTTTGAACATAAAGCTGTGCCATAGAAAATAATTCTGTTTCACTGCTTGCACGTCAGGTGGTGGTTACTATGGAGATTACTTGCAACCACAGAGGTTCATTTTAGTTCCGGAGAGGTAATAATTTTATGTTCTGATTTAACCAGCTTTTCACTCCAATTTCAATTCTGTGATCAAACACCGAGACGTGAACTATGAAAACATCAAAAATGGCAGTCTCTAAAACCATGAGTATATTATGTACACCTATTAGTGTAAAGCTAATGTTAGTGTGTAAAACTGAACAAAGGAAAATTAAACATTTTATTGGTGGCTAGTGGCATGAGTTTGGTGTGGTGTGTATGATTTCAAACTAGATTTTATATTCATATCAGTTCATTTTCATCTTCAGATGTTCTGTATTTAATGCAGTAAAGTTCCTTAGATAAAAATGGACCATACACATTCATATTTGTCAAAATTTGAAAAATACAAGTACCCTAATGCCCAATAGAAAGGTGTCACTAGGTGGCACCAATGCACTATTGAAATTGAATTTCTCCTGCTAGTTTTTGGACAAGAAAACCATACTCAACTTATCAACGTTTTTAACAATGACACAAAGATCTCCTTAAAATTGACTGACCATTGTAGAATACAAATTTCCATTCCATGTTCCATTTAAGGTCTTTTTTATACCCTTTCTATCAATATGACAATTCTGGTACCAGACGGCGTGCTTGTGGCTTACTAATGTGAATTTCTTTCCATCACATGTTAGTTGTTGATAGGGAAGGAATTTGTTTCACAAGTCTTGGCAGTGCATCAAACACTGTTAATGCATGAGAATTTCCTTTCCTATCAGTGTGTGATAGATATTCCATCTGAACACACTGAACTGAGTGATGTGAAGGAATCAAATTCATTTGTTCCAATTAGAATGTGCTGCAAGTTGTGCTTTGGTCTGCAATCATTTTAATGAAAGCACAAACACAGTGTGACCATCTGTCCACAAAACAGGAATTGGTGGAATGTCCCCGATAACTGGAGGCGGTTTGAATCGTCCATGCAGCCTCCATCTTCTTGAGATTTCCTGTACATCACTTTGATGCTTTTATGATGGATGGAGGAATACGCAGAACATCCTGGAAGAGAGAAGCTGAGCGGGCGTGTTGCACTAGTTTACTAGTTTTGGAGCACTTTAGGTCACCGTTGCATCAAAAGTCCAACATCTGCTTCTATTTGAAGGGTCTGCTGTGATCCTGGCGATTGAACATTGGTGTCTGTGGTTCTTGGACTGGTTCTCGTGTCATTGAGTATTGCATTGCATATTTCAGCGCTTGAGTTTCAGGTTATGTTTACATCTGGACATGGGAATATGGCGGGGCGTGTAGCTCATCTTTGGGCTAATATCAAACCGGCGTGGGTTTTACAGGAGAGAATAACGCATGAGGAAACCCTTTCAGCCCAGTTTTGATGGATGTCTCTGCCTCTGTTGTTTTACTCCATGGTGGCTAATATAACGGATACAGTTTCATGGAAGGAATTTGTTCTTCCATTGAGATGTGAAATGCATATTGATTACGGGGCGCCTTGAGTTTCCTGTCCGTGACAGGGATGGTATTGGCTGGAACCAGCTTTGGCTGTGAACTAAGGCAGGATCTTGCCAATTTGTCTACAGTTGAATTATCTTTACAATGGACAAATGATATTAAGAAGTTTATAGGCCAGAATCCCTCCTCTTGACCCTCTGGCAAGGATAAAATCATTCATCTCAAAAACACGTCAGAAGAAAAACAAGTCCACTTAGACTTCACCCTGGCGAAAGTGTTCTCGCTGTGGTGCACTTCTGCCAAAATGTACTGTCATTCTGTGTATAGCGCTAAGCGTACAATTAAAAAGCTGAAGGAGAAAACAGAAAATGTGGTGGTATCCTGGCTGGCTCCATGGAATGTCCAGTGAGTGTCAGTTTAATAATGGTTGCAGTTGTCTTTGGCATGGACATGTTCTGCTTACATGTGAGGTCAGTTTGGTGAAGCTGCCACAGAAGTGATGATAGATCAAAACAGGTCCTCATTGATGATTAATGAGTATAATCCCAAAGGTGGTCCCGGAATCAAGCATGGGGATGAGATGAAATGTTGCTTTGCTGACTGTAATGATAAAACAGACATCCAGACATTCCAGCTTATGGAAGATTCTGTTTGATCACACTTTCCTCTTCAGCGAGAGTTCAGATGCAAAAGCCTCTAAGTGCCATCTGAAATTTTCTTCTAATCAGGCTCCTATGTTTAGGTTCAATAAATTTATTCTAATGGCAATGTATAGGTCCTCTTCCATGCAATTAAAGTGAAATAACTAAACATAATCCGAACTCTTCAACTATACACACAGAACTCTTCTCACAAATGCTATCTTAGTTCATCACATCTGACTCACGCAACACCAAATTTATTTCTTAGTAAATATTTTTGTAGATTACTCATATGAAAATACTTACGGATCTGTTATTACTCATGGCTTTGAATGGCAAATCCATCAGAGAAATTTAAAACGTCTGTAGTTCAAGAAAAATAAGTTTTTAGTGTAGTATTGTTAACTGTAAAACTCAAAAACCTGACTCTAGTGTCTTTTATTGTGTCCTGATCAAAGTGCTGTTGGCAGTATTTTGAGTGGATTTCGTATTTCATATCGGCTGTTTCATTGTTAGCACAAAGCTTAGATGCAGTCATGGCTGTTCATGTTGGCTGGAGAACACTGAGGAATGTTGTGGGCTTGTTGATAACTTCTCCCCTCTCAGCTGGGGCTTATACAGCCCTTCTCGCTGGCTGCGGGACCCTGCTGAGCAGAACGTCCCTGAGGTTAGCTGGAGGTGCCCTTGACCTGACTGTCCACGCCACCTTGTGAATCTGCCCGGCCTGGACCAACACTTGTTCACAAGGAGTGTTGTTTGCCAGGATTTAGTTTTACCCTCAGATGAGTTGTTTGGGTAGTCAGTAGTGTTTAAATGTGCCTAAGCGTATCGGAATGTGTCAGCCATGACCACACGGCTCTCTGGAATACTTGATACTGATTGGTCAATCACATCATGCAGGGGACATATTATATGTGTGTGTTATTATACGCAGCTGTTATATGCATGTTAAAGGGACAGCTCACCCAAAAATGAAATTTCCGTCATTAATTACTCACCTTCATGTCGTTCCAAACATTTAAGACCTTCGTTCATCTTCGGAACACAAACTCAGATATTTTTGATGAAATCCGAGAGGCTTCAAAGCACAACAGCTTTGTGGTGCTCTCATGAACGCATGTCAAAGTCTGACACAGAAGAGAAGAAACTGTTGAATAAAGTCTTTATTTTTGTTTTCTTTGCACATAAAAAGTATTCTTGAAGCTTCATAGCATTAAGGTTGAACCACTGATGTCACATGGACTATTTTAACAATGTCCTTACTACCTTTCTGGGCCTTGAATATGGTAGTTGTGTTGCTGTCTATGCAGGGTCAGAAAGCTCTCGGATTTCATCAAAAAATATCTTAATTTGTGTTCTGAAGATGAGCGAATGTCTTACGTGTTTGGAATGGCATGAGGGTGAGTAATGAATGACAGAATTTTTATTTGAACAATTACATTTTTTGAGAATTTTATTTGAGTTAAGTTTATTAAATTGACACCTTATCTTTACCCTGAACTTTCAGAAACAAAACTTGCATGTTTCCAACTGTAATATGATTATTATATTGGCCATGTGCTGAAAAAATATACTTATACAGACATACCCCAAAGCAGAGGTGCTGTAGCGTTTTGTGGCATTGAGGAAGCCTTTGCAGTGTACACACATTGTCAATCCCACAATCCCCCACGGCGAGCATAATACAGTAGCTTGGCTGCTATAAGAATAAATTGAAGATGTCAGCTTTGGTCTACTTACTCTATGCCAGTGGACAGATACGCATCGTAAAAAAAACAGCCCTACTCTCTTGTATTGCGCAGTGGACATGATTTCCGTGTGACTGGCACCAACTTGTGTCTCAGTTATCCACTGTCGGTGTCATTTTGTTGCAGTGTGTGCCTTGTTACTACATTGTAATGGACTATTTTTCATTGTGAAAGCTTTAAGATAAAACACAGGTAAACTCAAATAACTTATCCATGCCCAAGTATATATTTATTCGGCGTGGAGTTATATAAATAAGTGGTACATTATCACTTACATAAGCCAGATTTCCCTCACCTGCATGCTACACAGCAGGACAGAAAGTTACATTTCCGGCAGCCTGGGAGGATTGAATCTGCCTGGGCGCCGACATGATCCCTCGGTGTGCTGCTGCAAATGGCTGTGTGGTGAAGCATTATGCAATACCATAACTTGAGCCATACTTTAATTCCTTTGATTCCCCACGGACACAATTAAGATAGTCATGGTTGTAATTTTGACGCAGTGGTCCAAATGTGCTATCTCGCTCACAGGCGGAGAAATGTCTTGCCAAAGAGGGAAAATATAAGGAGTCATGTCTCATTTATCTAGTGTAAACAACACGGCCTCTGTGGCAAATCATCTTGTTATTTGCCTGGGTGTATCCACAGTGGATTTTCTTATCGCGGATCAGTTCAGATAGTATTATTAATAAACAAACTGTGCAGAATTTAGATAACGATATCACACATCTCTCACTTAGTTTGCATTAATAGTGGAAAATACAATCAACTGAAAGACTCCAGGTAGCACTGGAGAAAAATTTACTGTGATTAATGGGGGAAAGAAAGTTTTTGGAATAGTACAGTCATTAAATATTCATGGTCGTGCTTCCCGTGTTTGCGCTGGGTTATGTTAAATCACTTCGGGGATGAGGGTTTTCCACTTGACCTGTTCATATCCTGTTTTTCCTCCTTTTTCCAGTTTAAAGACTCTAAGGACACTAAAAATTCCTTATTACATTGAGGTACTCCCAGCTGTATTGTTTCATTACATAGCAGACAAAGTGAAAAAATATCTGTGCCATGCCTAGTCTGATTTTCTTAGGCAGTATCGGACAAACAATCATGTTGCAATACTGAATCAGTGCTGCCGAGATTCAGCTGCAGATATTCTGATATTCAGCATTATGGCAGATTATTGCTTTTATATACAAGAGGTTAATAAAAAGGATAGTTCCACCAAAAATAAAAATTATGTCATTAATTACTTACCCTCACGTTGTTCCAAATCTGTAAGACCTTCGTTCATCTTCAGAAAACAAATTTAAACAAAGATATTTTTGATAAAATCCGAGATTTTCTGACCCTGCATAGACAGTAACACAACTACCACGTTCAAGGCCCAGAAACGTAGTAAGGACATAGTTAAAATAGTCTATGTGACATCAGTGGTTGAACCTTAATTTTATGAAGCTACGAGAATACTTTTTGTGCGCAAATAAAACAAAAATAACAACTTTATTCAACAATTTTTTCTCTTCCGTGTCAGTCTTTGATGCACATTCACAAGAGTACCACAATGCCCTTTCTGGACCCTAACTGACCCTTTAAGCCAGATAGTTGTTTTTTTTTCTCAACAGAAATGGTTTTATGGTCTTTTCCCTAATAATTGCACTCAAATAATGTCAAAAACACATCAAATCTGAACCAAATGCTCATACTAAAGACGTTACAAAAAAAAAAAAAGAGAGAGAGAAAGAAAATAAAAACACATACATTTCTAATTTATTTCCATATAACAAAGTAGCAAAAATCTTTCTTTTCTTTTTTTTTGTGTGTGTTGTTTTTTTAAATCAGAGTAAATGCACTTTGTGGCTGTTCACACTATGATCCAATAAACAGATCTGTGTCAAATGGACCTACCATTCCCTTTACAGATAATTAGACATTCGGAACCTGATTATTTGAGACATGAGAAATACTTTGTATTGTATGCTTAGTAAGGACAGTTGGTTGTTTTTTTGTTTTTTTTAATCAGACCTCACACCACTCTGTCCACCCACCGTCTCTCAACTAAGAACAGAATGTAGACAGGACCAGACAATGGGAAACAGCAATAGACCATTCAAACAAACAAAGATTTGCAGAAGAGGCGAAAAAAAGAAGCAGAGAATCTCTGACGTAAAAGCATCTACCGCACACGCAGTGTCAACATGTAGTGTTTCTCTTCGGCTGTGGGACGTCAGAGCATGCCATTTGGAGGATGTTTAAACAGAGATCTACTCGTCTCTTTGCTTTAGCCTATCTGCCGTACAGACCACAGGAATTCCAGGACAAACCCTGCTTGGACCGGTCTTCTCATTATATTGGAGAACCGTAACTCTCAATCCTTTTTTGGATGGTTTTATTCTCAAAAGTGTCATTAGAAACATAGAACAAGGCTAACACATATACGTATCATTGCATTACTGCTCCAAAATATAGCTGTGCAATGAACGTGTTCTAAGAATATTTTCCTAACTCTAATAAATAAACTGAAAGTGCAAAAACTTTTCTAATTAGATTATGAAAAACTTTTTATAGGTCCTAATGGTAACATTTGGAAAACATTCTTAGTACATATACAGTACATGTGGAGAGGGCTTCATGAATTATGATTCATTTAGCTGCTTCATTAACTCATAGATGTAGTTATTTAAATTTAGAATGGCCAAACCATCCCATAGTAATTTTTAAGTTTCAATATAACAGTTTAATGGTTTCATGGTTATATTTTGAGAATGTTTCCCAAGCCTGATACCTTACCAGTGATGGGAATAACGGCGTTATAAATAAACGGCGTTACTAACGGCGTTATTTTTTTCAGTAACGAGTAATCAAACGAATTACTGTTTCCCCCGTTACAACGCCGTTACCGTTACTGACAATAAAATGTGGCGTTACTAAATTATATTATTAGAATTTAATTTTTCAGTTCATCTGAATGGACGCGGTGTAGCTGTATTTGACATGCCGTAAACTCTAGTGTGAAGGGCACGACTCGCAGTCGCTTTCTCTCACATACACGCACGCAAATATCGTGTAAATATCTGACAGCACATTTGCGTACATGGTTGACAGCTGTTAATGCACAATTACCATTTTAGATCGACGAACTGTACTGTATAAGATTTCTATTCAAAAACTGAAAGCATAATCTAGACTACCCGCTGCCGCCTTCAAAGCAAAACTGTCTGTGGCATTTCATGCACTGACGCTCTTTCATCAGCAGCGCTAAACCCGGAAGCGCATAATACTTACTTGCCGGCAACCCGCCAAAATAAAAGCTCGCTGATTTTACGTTTGAAAATGATGAAAATAAAAATAATGATAATGATAAAAATAATAATAAAAATATTAACATTTTATTTTTAATTTTACTATAAAATAATTGCATTTTTAAAATAAAATAGTATTATCACACTTGATTATTTAGTTTATTATTTTTAGTTAGTTATTTTATATATATAAACGAAATAAAGTGCAATAATATTATTATCACTATTATTAATTAATTTTTTTATAGTTATATTTTATGGGTCACACTACATGCCATGGCCCATGTGAGGACCAAACCAAATCTCCAGGTTCTCATATAAATGGCTGAAAAACTTATGTGCACCCCTGATAATATTATATTATAATGTTTGACTGACTGATATTACGTGTCAGCAGATAAATTGTGTAGATTAATGTACAATGTTTTATAATAATAATTTATTCTGTTTAGTGTCCATTTCATTAATTTAACATATTTAATATTGGGGGCATCCAAAGTTATTTGACATTTGAACATTTTTTAAAAAGTAACGCAATAGTTACTTTCTCTGGTAATTAGTTACTTTTATAATGATGTAACTCAGTTACTAACTCAGTTACTATTTGTGAGAAGTAACTAGTAACTATAACTAATTACTTTTTTAAAGTAAAGTGCCCAACACTGTACCTTACAAAGTACCATTAATGTTACTGCAAGAACATACCTTTAAAAGAAAGTTCTGGGAATGTTCCTTGTTAGCCTGGACTGTGAGATGGCCTAATCCACTAATACTAATTGCTGACTAATTCAGTTAGCAGTGAGAAGAAATGCAGGCAGTCAGTCACACTCTCATACCGAGCCATTAAGCCATTCACTGCCCAGAGGCAAGCCTCACTACACTTAATTAAGTCACAAGCCCCATTTATAACATTATTCTACACTTCACATTTCCATCTATTTTAAAAGCTTTAATAAATGGAATATTTTGGATTTCAACAAACCCCTAACGACTTGGAGGGATTTTTAATGTGTCCTCCAGGGGAAAGGAGGCTGCGTCTGCTCTTCGGAGGTGAAAGGAAGTTTAGTGGAATGTCTACAGCACAATTTGAAGTAATGGACTTGGGTCGTGTTATTATTTTGTTCCGAAAATCATTACTTTTACAATGTCACATTCTTCATTTTATTTGGACTCAAGTGGACTTAAATTTCTCTTTACTCCTGGTTGGGGCCTATTGGGTTACTGATTTGCACGTAGGTGACAGATACGAATGCTGAAGGGAAACAATTTTCTTTGCTTTGTATAAAAATCACCATGTGTTTTACACGTCTATTATGATTGAGTTTTATAGAGTCTCGTTCAACTGCTTTAAAAACATCTCTTGTTCTTACTAGGTGTCTGTATCTCGGGTTTGGTTACTAAAATCAAATGCCTGCCGGTATATGCTATTATTGAATGTTGGACAGTGGACTACTTGACTTCCAGACTTGAGGGCACGGTGCCTCTTTTAATCCCTATGAGGACTGTGGGTCCTATTAACCTGTCCCTGAGAGTTTGTTTTTACATGCGTATGTGTTCGCTGCCATGGCCTCTTTTAAAAGGAAACAGGAATGTTGCCAAATGTGTTACCCCATACTGTAGATTGCTCTGAGAGGAAGAGGAACGAAACAACAGGGGGTGTCTGCTGTGCAACAAGGCCAAACATCCAGCGCTGTTAGGGGGCGGATTGAAAAATGCACTCTGTATGCGTTAAATATTTTCAAAACATGAAACTCAACTCTTTAAAACATAGCTCACGCGGTCTCCCGGTACCTGTCTTTGGATATTTGCATTCCAGTCACATCAGGGAAAGAGTGTGAAAGTGAAATGTTGCAGTTTATGTCTTCACATATTTTGATGACACTATCTATCTATCTTATCTATCTATCTATCTATCTATCTATCTATCTATCTATCTATCTATCTGTCTATCTGTCTATCTGTCTATCTGTCTGTCTGTCTGTCTGTCTGTTGTTTTGTACAAAGTTTTGAAAATTATGTCATTAAAGGGGTCATCGGATGCAAAATTCACTTTACAAGTTGTTTGAACATAAATGTGTGTTGGAAGTGTGTACACATCCATCCTATAATGATAAAAATCCACCCAGTGTTTTTTTTAAATCCCTATTTTAAAGACCTTTCTCAAATCAGGCTGTTCTGAGATTCCTGTCAGAATGACTTAGCTCTGCACAGGCCGCTCCCATTGTTTGGTTGTTGATTGACAAGGAATCTCTTACCTTAGACCCGCCCTGAATGAGCAGAGAGCTGTCCTCTGTGTCGACTCCGGTGCAGGGGAAGACAAGATGTCTCCGATTGAGCGATTGAGGTGTTTTGTTGTTGGATGTAATAATGAACATAGCAGTCATCATTTACTCCCAACATCTGAGCCGCTGAAGACGCAGAGGATTAACGTTACTTTCGTTTTGAAGGGAATGCACCGATCCCGATCTGCCTAAATGCGTCTGTGTTCGCGCAAATCATTCGTGATCTAGCTTCATCTACAGAAGAAGTGAGTTTAACTGTTTTTTTATGAATCTTTGCAAATCGCCTTTCCTAATAATGTGCTAGTTAGCCAGTTTCAAGGCTAACGTAAACAGTACTACTTGTCACCCCACGGAAGAGAGGGGCGGGGTCAGCAGAGCTCATTAGCATTTAAAGCAACATCTTGATATGGTAAAAAAGGTGTTTTTTACATTACCATTGAGAAATTTTAACCAAAGTATGTTACAGACTCCTTTAATTACTCACCATCATGTCATAAGAACTTTTTGTGCAAAAAGAAGCCAAAAATAAATAATAATATGTTTTATTTATATAGCGCCTTTCAAATACCCAAGGACACTTTACATAAGGTAAAGAGAAACAAGAACAGAAAAAAGAAAAAAAAAACAAGTACACAAATAGTATGCAACATGAACCACCAAGCAGCAGACATAGATGCAATAATATGCAATACAGATAAGCTACAAAACAAACATAAAGCAGAAAATTAAGGCAAGCAATCAATTAAGAAAACATATTGTAAATAAGTGAGTTTTGAGGGCAGTTTTAAAGGTCTGGAGTGAGGAGATAACACGGCGACCTTGTGGTAGTTTATTGCAGAACTTGGCAACAGAAACACAGAAAGCTCTATTACCCACACTGTGTAGCCTGAATTTGGGTACTGCAAGCAAATTATCAGAGCTAGATCTCAAAGTACGGGCAGGGACATAGGGGAGAATTAATTCAGAAAGGTAGGAAGGTGCTAAACCATGATGGGCCTTGAAAACTAAAACAAGAATCTTAAAATGAATACAATAGGGACAGGGAGCCAATGTAATTGCTGTAAAATCAGAATGATGTGGGCTGATTTTTTGGTAGATGTAAGAACACAAGCAGCTAAATTTTGGATTAGCTGCAAGCGATTCAGGACTTTGTTGGGCAGGCCATAAAACAAGGAGTTACAATAATCCAAACGCAACGTAATAAACGCATGGACAACAGTTTCAGCATCTTTGAAATTGAAAAAAGGTCGTAGAAGGACAATATTATGAAGGTGAAAAAAAAAAAAAACAGGATTTGACAAGCTGATTGGTATGGGATTCAAAATGTAGACTAGAATCAAACATTATACCAGGATTGTGTATAGTGGGAGAGGGATGGACAATAACTCCTTCAATGTTAATAAACACTTTCACTTTTTCAATAATTTCTTCTCTTTCGTGTCTTCACCGTCAGGAGAGTAACAAGATACATGCGTGTAGTGCTGCTGATCTGGCATTCTGACAGAACGTCCATCTCTCTTCTTCATCTGTATATTCTGGATCAAATAAGTAAGTCTGGGCAAAAAATTAAAAGTCATCTTCTCTGTCAAAATCTTCAGACAACTTCAATTTATGAAGACTGTTTTATGAACAGCAGGCATCTTCCTCTGCTTGTAAACAAGGCGCAGCACATCAGGGTTCTACGTCAGAACGCTGACTCTCCTGAACCAGCGGCGAAGACTGACACGGAAGAGAATAAATTATTGAATAAATTAGTTATTTTTGTTTTCTCACACAAAAAGTATTCTCGTAGCTTCATAACATTACGGTTGAACCTCTGATGTCACATGGACTATTTTTATGATGTTCTTACTATCTTTCTGGGCCTTGAATATGGTAGTTGCGTTGTTGTCTGGAGGGTCAAAAAACTCATAGATTTCATCAAAAATATCTTAATTTGTGTTCTGAAGATGGATGAAGGTCATACGGGTTTGGAACGAGGGTCAGTTTAGGTGAACTATCCCTTTAAATGCTTTTATACATTGTTTAGCAAAATGTCAGAGAATCACTCACACCTGAAGGAATCAGCATTATATTCAAAGTGTATATAAAGTAGTTTACCTAGTTCCGATTATAGCATATCTTTACTGGTGTAATTTGCTTGATAAAGGGATGAATTTCCCACTTAATGTGGCATTAGACATTTGGATGAACTCCAACAACACAAGCTAAAAAGAGAAGCGGATCCAATTCAAACAGGTGCTTCTCCCTCTCTTCATCTGCATGTCAGGTTGAGCTGGAAACTCCTAAGAGACTTCTGTCACATTCATTTTTCTCTACAGAATATGGGGTATGTTCATAAGCACCTGCATAAGTGTTGTTTTTAACACAAAGTCAAATTTAATATGTGCTACAACATGACACAGATCATAGAGTAACATTAAAGAGGACATTTTTGTTTTCTGAGCAAAAAATCTTGTCAGGGGTGATGTGTTTGATGTCCTAAACAGTCTCCAGCAGTCTCTCGTGTAATCTGAATTATTCAAGATATTCCATATGCGTCCACAACATATGAATTAGTCATGCAGTGGGACTGAAGCAATCTCAGTTCTAACTTACAAAATCACATAGTTACATAAAGTTTTTGTTATCTGTCAAGTACGTTATATGGACTAATTATGTGCTGCAAGTGAATTTAGGAAAAACAACATTATAGCAGGCCTATACAATATAATTGTAAAAATAAAGATTTTAAGTAAGTTTGAGTTAGATTTAGGTGACACAAAAAACTAATCTAAATGTAAAAATAAGGGAAATGAGCAAGAGAACACACAATGGATACCAGTGAATGCAAAAAATATCTAACGTTGGTTGATAATCCATATGGTAACGCTATATTATGCATCTCCAATTGTAATTTTAATAGATATACAATGTAAAAAAATATTCTAAAGTAAAGCTTTTTCCATAGATTTGTCAGAAGTAGAAGACAAGGCGACACATGTGTCTTCTCTGATTTGTGATGCTTCATGAGGAGCGTAAATGAACCAGAGAAAGCAGCTCCAGTCAACTCCGTCCAGCTCAAATAAAGTCTAATGATGAGGGCAATCTGGCTGTGAGGAGAGGGGCTTGTCCAGACACATAAACCACACTTATTAAGAGATTTTGCAGTGACACTGTCACATATTTTAACCAAGAGAACAATCACTGTTACTTTATGTCCTGAACAGCAGCTAGTTAAAATAATGTGGTTCAGTCCTGTACAACACAAACACATTACTTTCGTGAGAGAGATCACAAGCATCAATTTCCATGGTGTTTTTGAGGTAATTTAAGTTCATTTCGGCAGGTATATGGAGAAAATGAAACATCTTTAAAGTATGTGAAAAAGTGAGCTTGAAAATGAATGATTTTCTGCATATTATTCACCTCTTTTGTTTTCCAGTTTCCTCAGCAAATGTTTCATTGTGCTTATTCGTGACACAATGACTGGGTGTGAAAATAGATGATGCAGCCAAATGATGTTAAATGTCATCATGAGCACTTGGCTTCAAGCGAAGATGTCAAGATATCATGGCAACCCATTGTTTGTTTGACCCATATGTGAAAATGATCCTACCAGCTTTGGCTGAAACATTTTTAAGTTGATCCTAACTGCAGTTAACCAAGCAAATACAAATCAAATTCTTGTTTCACATGCAATGTCATTTGATCTTATGTTGCCAAAGTATTCAAGCTATTAAATGTGAGAGAGTGGCGCTGTTTGCTGTCATGACCTTCTGAGTTCCCATAGTTCTGTTCAAACACACATCTGCACATTCACATCTCCATTATTTCATCTCATAACACTCTTCAATATGAATAAAACTAACCGTAATGTGCAACAAAATCTTAACAAATATCACATCTAGCTTTTGCCAGGCCAGGATGTCAGCTTTTATAATGGTATTTATGGCTTTTAGAAAAGTGGTTGTCTGCTATTGTGCAAAGGTCTTGCATTTCAAACGAATGGCACTGCAAGTGTGACACTGGCGCTTTCAGTGAAATTCTTGAAAACATCTCTGTAGTGGTGGCCTTTCCAGTAACTATTGAGAAGTCTAGTGTTTGTTGACATTTCCCAGACTTTGCTTTGTGGTGAATGTCTGTATATGTGCTCACCAAAGTGTGTCCAACAAAGTTCCTGAAAACGAGACAAAACTAAATTAGGCCTTCAGGCTTGACAGCTCTTAACTTCCACTACCTCTCATCCCTTTGCAGGGTTACATCCCTTGACTGATTTACTCTTAAATGGTAGAAAAAACAAAGGTGTACCTTTTATACAGTCATGGTCACAAATATCGGCACCCTTGGTAAATATGATCAAAGAAGGCTGTGAAAATTAATCTACATTGTTAATCCTTTTGATCTTTTATTAAAAGAATTCACAAAAATCTAGCCTTTCATTGGATAATAAGAATTTAAAATGGGGGGAAATATCATTATGAAATGAATGTTTTTCTCAAATACACGTTGGACACAATTATTGGTACCCCTAGAAATTCTTATGAGTAAAATATCTCTGAAGTATATTCCCATTCATATTCACAATTCTGAGCACTCAAGGGTAATTATGAACATGAAATTATCCAGCCATGGCTTCCTGTTTCACAGAAATATAAATAGGAGGGAAAACAAAGCCCAAATTCCCTTAATCATCCATCACAAAGAGAAAAAACAAAGAATATATTTCTTATGTGCAGCAAAAGATAATTGAGCCTCACAAATTAGTGAAGTGGCTTTAAGAAAAGAGCTAGAGCAGTGGAATTTCCATTTCCACCATCAAGGCAATAATTAAGAATTTCCAATCAAGATAAAATGTTACGAAACTGCCTGGAAGAGGACGTGTGTCTATATCGTCCTAATGCACGGTGAGAAGGAGAGTTTGAGTGACTAAAGACTTTCCAAGGACCACAGCTGGAGAATCTCGGGTTCAGAAATCCTTAAAAAAAATTGTCAAAAAGCACCTACATCACCACTTGTTGTTTGGGAGGGTTTCAAGAAAAATTCTCCTCGCTCATCCAAAAACAAACTCCAGCATATTCAGTTATCAGACACGACTGGAACTTCAAATGGGACTGGCCTCTATGGTCAGATGAAACTAAAAAATGAGCTTTTTAGCAGCAAACACTCAAGATGGGTTTGGTGAACACAGGGATAAAAAGTACCCTATGTGTACAATGAAATATACTGCGGTATTTTTGATGTTGTGGGCCTATATTTCTGCTGGAGCTCCTGGACATCTTGTTTAGACACATGGCATCATGGATTCTATCAAATACCAACAGATAAAAAAATCAATAAGTGACTGACTCTGTTAGAAATCTTATAATGGGCCATGTTTGGATCTTCCAACCATACAATAATCCAAACAAAAACCTCAAAAACAACACAAAAATGGGTCACTGAGCACAAAAAACCAAGCTTCTGCTGGCCATTCCAGTCCTCTGACCTGAACCCTGTAGAAAATGAGTGTGAACTGAAGAGAAGAAGCACCAACATGGAGCTGGGACATGGAACATGGAGCCAGTCCTGTAAAATCAATAATTAATTACAGTTCTACCAATAGTTTAAGTAAAAACTTTGGGGAGTTTTGGAATATTATCAACATAACCGTAGCTAAAATGAAGAAAAATGCTCAATGACACACTGACGAACAGGAAAATTTAATGTGACTTCCAGCCATAATCATGAATAATATGTAAGGTAAGAGAGTCCAAATCTACAAAACTTTATTGAAATATTGTAACCTTTTCTCTGATATTGCCACATAGTTTGTTTTTACTTTGGATGCTACAAAATGTGGGCAAAATGCAGTAAGAATTCCTTAATAAATCAATGTTTATGAAATAGTTTGAGCGAGTAATTCAATGACTTGCACATTAAAGACAGCTTTTGTTCCTGAATGAAACAAATTGATTGTATCAGTGACTCACTTTGTAACTTGTTGCCACTGTTGCCAACTCTCGCGAGACAAATAAGCAACCGAAGCTTCAAAAACAAGCCCAATATTTTTTGACGATTTATTATAATCAAAATTATTTATCAATTATTTATTACCAATAATTGAGCCTGCAACATATTAAACTGAAACTACTCTTTTATCTAAAAAGTAAAAACAGACGTTATTTTACAAAAATCAAAGTGGGAACAATACTCATCTCCAATCACCTGTGAGCAGAATAGGATTAGAGAGGTGGAAAAGGAGAAGAACACAAGAGCTTCAAAAAGGAGCTGTAACATATAGTGTCACATATTTATAGCCTAATAAAATATATTCAAACCAAATTCTGTATATATTACTATAAACCTACTTTTTTTTTTTTTTAAATCACAGCCCGTGATAATACATTACAAAATCACTGTAAAAATTAAAAATGACCTTACAAAAGAAAGTCATCCCACTCCTCTATTACGTCTAGCTTCTATCATCGCTTGGATTACAGCGTCACGCTCCTTCTTTTTGAACATGATGGATGGAATGTTTGATGAATTACACTACAGCACTTATATTATTGCACTAATTGGCCTTTAACTGTGAGCAGACAGAGTATCAATCAATGCATTGGAGAATACAGTGAACATAAATGTAAAGAAACTAAGTTGCTTATCAGATTTTCCCAACAAGCAACCATATTTTTTTAAATAAGCCCAAAAAACCTGTGACCTGGGATTTTTTTCACGCAACTTTACAAAAAAAGAAGCCCAAAGTCGCGTATAATAAGCTGACATATCTGGCATAACCTGAAGAAAGAGTAAGTGAAAAATCACAGACAAGCGGTGTGACTTTAAAAGTGAAAAGTCCCAGTTCTGATGTACTTGAAGGCTCTGAGAGCACAGCTGAACCAATCAGACTCAAGAACTAGTTGTATAATGTACATTTTTCATCACATCAGAAAATACAATATACTGCAGTCATGTTAAATATTCTCTTTTATTATTATACAGGCTTTTCTAATGACATTCCTGTCCAAGAAGACACTATCAATCCATCTAGGACATTTAAACAAATAAGATGGGACTGTTCTGGAGAGGTCAAATTTCAAACGAAACTGACAAACAAACAGAAACTGCTATTACAGGCTTCCGTGATTTGCTATATTCCCAAACTTTCTCAAAGAAAACAAACATACTGAACCCATGGACAGTGTCTGCTGCAGTAGGACTCTGGGAATGTGTCTGATAAGCTCTCTCTCTTTGCCTCTCATCGACAAACTCAAGGCCCTCAGCCCCTGTGGAGTACCAGCATCCCCCACGCAGAAGAGTCTGAACACGTTGAGTGATTGAAAGCATGTACCTCTATTCAAACAGGCCAGGAGCAGAGCGGCTTTGGCTTTTAACCCTCAATATCAGAAAAAAGAAACGCAAGTTGGAAACAAATTGTTTTTCAGCATATTTTTTTAATGCGGTTAAATTATTTACATACAGCACCCACATACACATCGGCCTAAATTTGTCAACTCAAATACTTGCTTCAGCATAACATGCAGCCTGCATATTCCTTTCCAGTAGATTGGAAGAATCAAGCCAAATCTAATCAATATGAATGTGCTTTTAGTCCTAGTACTATTATTCAATTTAATAGAGCTCCTTCTGAAAAGGATGTTGCATGTAATAAAGCTTCCCTTGTGATCATTTGCGTATAGTAGCTCATGCCAAGACTTGGATGTAGTTTCACTGCCTGTATTAAATAGTTCCTTGTTAACAAAGCCACTGAACAATGTTGACGAGGACCCTTAACATTTATGTTTTTAAAGAATTCAGTTTTGGAATTTAAAACACACTTGCTTTTAATACCCCTATAAGACTGTGGGAGAGACTCCTGGAAAAAAAGACAGTGAGGTTGTTATCGACACGCTTGATGTAGACTTGCACAGCACCCATATCAGTGTATCAGAGATATTATAAACAATTGTAACGTTTCTTTGTGTCAAGTGTTGAGTATTAATTTGATTGCAAAGAAACGCTGTGGATAGCCTGTCTCAAGAATTTTGCACAGAGCAGATTGTCCCACTTAGCTTTTAGTGTGAGTGACGCAACACAGGGCAGCGAACATCTTGCCCTGATTATGATTATTGTTATTATTTCCTCTCAAAGTGCTTTTAATAAAAGTCAGATGTGCCCCTCAAAACAGGTACTGCCATCATTTAGGCCTTTTCATTGTACTTGTTTTATTTCCCCTGATGATCTCACAAGCTGCTGGCACTCAATAGATGCGCTCAGACCGGCCAAACCGTTCAGCACCTGTATTGTTACTTGATCTCATTCGAATACCATGCAGTGCCAAATGATTATGGGGTGTAACTGACTACTCAGCCTTCTATATGTTGTTAAACACACTGAGTGCTTTCCGATCGTTTTAAGAAAAGACACCGTAACAGCTGGACCATTTTAATATTTGTGGCTTCTGTATCCATGGGTGACCATACTGCTTTGAAGAGGAATGGTTTCCATGTAATTCACTCTTTCCTTGGGTTAAACAAAGTTTTAAAAAGTATAAATGCCACTTGTTTAACCAAGTGGTCTCAAGGTGATTTCATTGGATGTATGAAGTCTGTTCCCTTTTAAGTTCACACAAGTGTCCTGGAGTAACCACAGGTGTAGTTCATTACGTTAACTAGGAAGTTCAACAAAGTTTAGCAACCAGGACTCCAAGCGCCAAAGCACTTTCTGTCTTATTTTTGTATAACTGTAACCAAACAAATGTCTTTTTGTGTAGCCTGTTTGAGCTTCATTTCCATAAAATAAATTAATATTTTGTTCTTTACATAATACACTCTTGCATTTTTACCTGTGACAAAAATGAGCTCTTCAACATTTAAAGATTAACCAAACTCAAACTTTACATTTAGTTATGTGAAACTTGTACATTTTTAAATAAATATTGCAAATGTAAATGTTAAATATAAACGTTCAGTTGACACATACTCAAAAATAAAATCCTGTTCCTTGGAACTCACTTCTGCACCATCATCAAACATTTAAACAAGTGCAAAGAATCACGTGAGCAAAGTGTCCATCAGTTGCCCCCTTCAAAATCCTTCATTCCGAAGTTGGCCTTTGAAGTGGCCAGGTTTGAGCACTTTGGTTTGGAACGACCCTTCATTACAATAACAGTGATTGTTCTTCCAAAGCTGATTAATCCTGTTTGGAACGTAGCGACAGTCTGTGGAAAAAAAATCCCCAATTACGTTTGGTTACGCTTTCACAGAATTTCAAATTGAGGCATCTCAAATGTGTGTATTTCATAAATATTTAGCTAGAAATTTACATTTTAAATGTATATTATGTAAAACATTTAGCTGTACCGTTTTGACTGATATGGAAAATGTAGATTTAATATTTATCTTTTTGTGACGTGACTTTCGAAATCTAGTCTCTTTTGACATTTGTTTGAAATAAATCTGGAAAATTGGGCAGTTATTTGCAATACTTTCGCCTCTCCATACAACACCCTGAGGAATATTCAGAATAAAGCAGGCAAGAATGATGTGATTTTGCGTCAAGCAGTGTCAACTGGTTTATAGAGTAGGAATACGTGGAGCTCTGGATCACATTCAAACACATGTGGGCCTATGCTACAGAGCTCAGAGCTGGAACTTGACAAAATCAGCACAATCGTCCCTCAAATGGAGTGTATTGTCAACAAAAAAAAGCGTTAGCCTGCAGTACCACTACCCATGTTGCTGTAAACACAGAGCGTTTCTAGCTAATAAGTGCGGAAACAAATTTATCCCACGTGGAGGTAATCGGCTTAATAAAGAGTATTCGTCTGGAGGCCATTTATAAATGCAAACCGTGCACATCTGGAACTGATCCTGAGCTGAGATAATCCTAGTCTGACGCTTCTCTGGTCCACCTGTAGTCCGGCACGGCACAGGTTGTGCACAAACCATCTACATGTTGAGTGTTTGTGAGCGAGCCCTTATACCCACTGGCATTATGTCGTTGACTTCAGTGAGTCCTCTCTAAACTATTTGCCTTTTTCATGACAATGGAGCTCTTTATGACTCTCAATAGATGTTTCGTAGCCCAGCACTGAGTCCCCCTGTGGTTTTATGGCAAGAAAGTTTACGAAAGAGAGGCATATGTTTTGACTCTAAAGCTGCATTACACATGGGTAAATGCTATTCTGATGATAGATATGGGGTATAGAAAATGCTTCAGTATTAGTTAAATATTGACTAGACATTCAGCAATAAGAAGTTCCTAATAAGTGCTTCTTTTGTCTCCTCGGCCAATAAAACGCATTTAAAAGGATTTCCTGAAGGTTTCAAAGTTTTACAAACCTGACAAGTATTGTTAATGGCTTTTCACGGAGAGGAAACGTGACATATCTCTTACCGAGACCATGCCGTTCAGGAACACAATTCAGCCCCTGGTTTTATATGGCAGCACACATATTATTTGTCAGGATTATAAAGAAATGCTGCCTGGAAACAAGGTTATTGCAGGTTTCAGACAAGACAAACTAATGAAACAAGGACGGGAAGGGAGCTGTTTGATTTGTGATGGCAACATAACGCAGCACATTCTTGCAGTTGAACACTACTGGAACTAAGCAGTGCAAACCCAGGGTCTTCATGTTAGTTCACAGCTAATTGCCATTCTTGTTGTCTAAGTAACCGGTCGACAACTCAGCACTCAGTGTTTTAACATACTACACAGTCTCCTTTGAAGCAGATTGGGGCAAGATCTGTGGAGGGTCTGTAAAAAAACACCAGTGAATGACTATTGGAATGGTTAAAATAACAGAAACTTTCATCTCTGTTTATATACTTACTGAAATTACCATCTTCAATTTGATAAAATAACAACAACATTGTAGGATATTTTATCCACATTTTCTTCAAAATCACATAAAGGTTGCTATGTTCATAGTCAGGGCCTAAAACATTTTACACTGAAAATTTACGAGCCCCAAATATTTTTTTCACCAGCCATGAAACTGTATATGCATTATTTCAATAAAAACCAGGCAGAGCAAATTCAGAAAACATCTAATCGCCATTTTTATTATTAAAGTTTTATCCAAGGTTTCTTATTTGTCAGTGCCACCATATGTGCAGACATACAGAGGAATCGAAATATCATTTCTCTTCTCTCTCATCAAGTGTTTACTTTGTCAATGCAATATAGAAGTTTGTATAAAAAAATATTTATTCTTACTACTATTAGGCTAATCAAATTATAAAAAGAAACATTGCTAACTATCTCTATCTTAGTACATAGTTCTTGAATTCTTAATAAAGCAATATTACAAACTAAAACAATGTTTATTTTACTATGATTTATTTAGGCCTACTGTATTCTTCTCTCACACACTGTGGATCTGCATTTAAAGTTATTTTTTAATTCTTTTTGCAACAGGACGTTAGCACATATGTTTTTTTTTGCTTTTTTAAAATAGAAATACATCTCACCTTAAGGCTAAACAAAGAAAAAACAACTTATAAAGCTATATTACTAGCACATACTGTTTTTAGTTCGATCAGTCTTTCTTTTTAATTTAGAATTAGCATCAAACAAACAATCCAATTTGTTTACAGTAATAAAAACTGATCAAATGTTAAACATTAAATTAGACTAACTATGAGTTACATTGTTAGCTCATATCGCCAATTAATGGGAATGTATTTTGCACAATCACCCATTAGGCGGCGATATGAACTAAGAATGTAACGCGCTATTAAACAAAAGAAGAAGAAATTTTTTTTTGGCGCGTTTCTTCATAGTGACTCGTGGATTCGGCGCTCTGTCGAGAAAGTCCTGCGTGTTTACGCCGGTTGACTGAAATTACTCGTAGCCGTGACAACTCGCAACAAGTTTTATGTTAATCAACAGAGAGTTCAGGGCATATGTGACAGTAAGTTAACCTTGCTTTCTCGAATACACCCCAGAATTAAGGGAAACATACATTTCTATCATTTCTAATGGGTCTATAAAAGGTGTTACATATTAGGAATACTTTTAACTTTAAGTTTAGCTTACCTGTCGAGAATTAACTTCATTGTAACTACATTGTAGCAACTGAAACATTTTATTCCATCTCGTAAAACACTGCCCATTTTGTTCTCATTGTATCTGTTGCCTGTTTCGTGTTTTCGTTAGGTAAACACCCTCTGGATCAGCCTACTACAGCAGCAGTGTTGGAAATGTCCAAGTATTGTACCAAAATTAACGTATTTGGAAGAAAATTATCATACACGAGTCAAACCTACAGAATACAGCTATTTATCTAAACCAACAACTTTTTGATATGAACTGCAAATTACCACAATAGAAAAAAAAAAAAATTACCACAATAGATAACTAGGCGTACTGTGTCTACGCTGGAGGCAAGCGGTGCGACAAAATACTATAATAATTCATTACATTTATATAGCGCTTTTCTAGGCACTCAAAGTGCTTTACATTGTGAGGGGGTATCTACTCATCCGCCACCAATGTGCAGCATCCACCTGGATGATGCGACGGCAGCCATATTGCACCAGAATGCCCACCACACACACCAGCTTATTGGTGGAGAGGAGACAGAGCGATGAAGCCAATCAGTAGATATGGGGATGATTAGGAGGCCATGATGGTCAGACGCCAATGGGCAAATTTGGCCAGGATGCCGAGGTCACACCTCTACACTTTTCGAAAGACATCCTGGGATTTTTAATGACCACAGAGAATCAGGATCTTGGTTTAACATCTCATCCGAAAGACGGTGCTTTTTGACAGTATAGTGTCCCCGTCACCATACTGGGGCACTAGGACCCACACAGACCACAGGGTGAACACCCCTTTGCCGGCCTTTGAGGTCTCCCATCCAGGTACTGACCAGACTCAACCCTGCTTAGCTTCAATGGGCAACCAGTCTTGAGCTGAAGGGTGATATGGCTGCATTCGTAGCTTAAGCTCAAGTGAGAATAAACGAACGAGGATAGAGCAATACTAAATGCCGGTAACAAATTAAAAGTCGAAAACGAGAAGTTAAAAAAAAATGTCACTATAAGTATTTCACTATAAGAACGAATGTGACTTACATCATACGTCGAGTCAGAGGTCAGCCAAGAAGCCAGAACTCAGTTCTCTTGCGAAGGTGCATACGGCCGTTGCCGGAAGTCAGTGATTTGAGATTATAATTTTAAAAATAGAAATATTTTTGTTATAAAAACCCCATCAATCTGTTTCAGAAGATAATTTGGAGCTTCAAAATAATAGCCACTATCCACCACCATTACCAAGCTTGGAAGAGCCAGGATAAATAACTCCAACTGTGTTTATCTGAAAGAAGAAAGTCATTCACGCCTAGGACGGCTTGGGGGTGAGTAAATTATGGGGTAATTTTCATTTTTGGGTGAACTCAACGGCGAGTGACGGTCGGGCTAGTTTGTTTGCTGTGTTTCACTCGTTGACTCTCGTCGGGCTCATGTCGGCGGCAGTTTGCCCGATTCAACATCGCCAGGGCCGTCGGGACCGTCGGCGAGAGGGAGAACTCTGATTGGATGAGTCAGTGCCTGAGAATTACAGCGAAAGTGATTAAAACCAGCATGTAAATGAAGGCGGTACAGACAGAAGGCTGTTAAAATGTTACATTATCATTCCTAATCATTCTAATACACAAATGTTTTCATAACAACATGAGCCACTTAAAAAGATTTAAGTTATCGACGTTACTGATATTCAAAATGGTAAGCAAGTACTGCTTTGTTTACGTTTCGTATATATCTGCGCTTATCTTGTATATCTTTGTTTCGGTTTCTCCTTTTGAATGAGGAATATTGATAGCTTGAAATAGACAGTTAATTCCTCTCACGCATGCGCAGAACGCACATGTTAGATTGCCGTCGGCAGTAGTCTGTGCGGTGTGTTCGAGCGCAGCTTTTTGGTCCGACGCTACCGATGCGAGGCGACAACACCGTCGGCTTTCGTCGCCGCTAGTTCTTTGAAGTCGGCTTGGTGTGTCCCGGTGTTCTGTCGATTTGTCCTACCCTGTCAGATTTTGCTACCTCCCATTAAAACAGCAGGTAGTACAATTCGACAACGAAAAATGCTACCTGTCAAATTATGATTTATTAATGTCTACACCTACCACAACCCTAAACCTACCCTTACAGTAATGCAAATACAGTAATTATGTGTTATATTGGCGGTTGTGGCTAGAAGGGATACAGCTACCGGAAACCAACAATAAATAAAATTTTTCTACCTATTAGATTGTGTTTTATTAATGTCTTGTCATGATGAAAACGCGGAAACAAGTGCAAGTAAACTCTCCGTACTTTAATCGGATAGTATTATGGGTACAGTACAAAGAGAAAACAGGAATAGTGGTACAGGGACTAAGATGGTCAGATGAGTGCCGTGAATGGAAGGCGCTGATGGTTCGTGACAAATCCAGAGTGATAATCCACAGGAACGAGAAACAGGAACGACGAAGACACCAGGCTGGAATGAGGACGAGGTAACACAACCGGAGACTCACAAACAACGATCTGACAAAGGAGAGGAGAAAGTGGTGAGTATTTAAAGGTGTGGTGATGAGTTGCAGCTGGTGGTGCTGATTGATACGTGATCAGCGTTGACGAGTCGGCACGCCCACACACTCTCACACACACACATAAACAACGAGCACAAGACGAGAAAGAGACATAGGATTTCAGAACCGTGACAGTACCCCTCCCCCTAGGAACGCCTCCTGGCGTTCTCAGGCTCCCTTACCTGTCGATTGTAATCATCAATAAGGGTGTGGTCCAGTATGTCTCTAGCCGGTACCCAACTTCTCTCCTCCGGACCGTAACCTTCCCAGTCCACCAAGTACTGAAATCCGCGTCCCCTCCGTCTTGAGTCCAGAATACGATTGACCGAATAAGTAGGTTCCCCATCTACGAGTCGCGGCGGAGGGGGAACCGGGGCCGGCGGATTAATACGTGAATGAAAAACGGGTTTTATTTTAGATACATGAAAGACGGGATGAATTCTCCTGTACACTGGAGGGAGGTTGAGGCGGACTGCCACCGGACTAATGATCTTGGTGACAGTGAACGGGCCAATGAATTTGGGTGCAAGTTTATTAGACACGGAGCGGAGAGGAATGTTCTTGGTAGAAAGCCACACTTTTTGACCAACGACGTATACGGGAGGCCTAGACCGGTGGCGGTCGGCTTTGGCCTTGGTGCGTGAACCCACTTGGAGTAGAGTCTCACGGGCTCTAGTCCAAGTGCGGTGACACCTCTGGACGAAGGCGTGGGCAGAGGGGACCGCGACCTCGGATTCCAGACTAGGAAATATTGGTGGCTGGTAACCTACGCTGCACTCAAACGGAGATAGGCCCGTGGATGACACTGGCAACGTATTGTGGGCGTACTCCACCATAGAAAGTTGTTGACTCCAAGAGGAAGGATTCTTGGATACCACACACCGCAGCGTTCTTTCTAAATCTTGGTTGGCTCGCTCGGTTTGACCATTGCTCTGGGGGTGGAACCCAGAGGACAGACTGACAGTCGCCCCCAGTAATTTACAAAACTCTCGCCAAAATTTTGACACAAACTGAGGTCCTCTGTCGGAAACCACGTCCATCGGGAGGCCATGTAACCGAAAGACGTGGTTAACAACAATCAACGCTGTCTCCTTGGCTGAGGGTAATTTGGGCAAGGGAATGAAATGGGCCGCCTTCGAGAACCGGTCCACCACGGTCAAAACTACCGTGTGACCCTGGGAGGGTGGGAGGGCGGTGACAAAATCTAGCGCAATGTGGGACCAGGGTCTCGAAGGAACCGGCAGCGGTTGGAGTAACCCATCTGGGGGTCGATTGGAAGACTTACCAGTGGCACAAACCGAGCAAGCCAAGACAAAACTGTGAACGTCACGGGCCATGAGAGGCCACCAGAATCGTTGCTTGACTAAAAACTTAGTACGACTGACTCCTGGATGACAAGCCACATTGGAACAATGTCCCCACTGAATAACGCTGGACCGTAACCCCTCAGGCACAAATAAACGGTTCGGTGGGCAGCGGACCGGAGGCGTTACCCCTTCTAAGGCCGCTTTGACCTTCGATTCGACCTCCCATGTGAGCGTAGAGATAAATAGAGTCTCAGGTAAAATGCGCTCGGGAGTGGACGGGCGTTCGGAACGGTCAAAAATACGCGACAAAGAATCGGGTTTGATGTTCTTGGAACCCGGGCGGTACGAGAGAGTAAAATCAAAACGACCGAAAAAAAGAGCCCACCGAGCCTGCCTGGAGTTTAATCTTTTAGCCGTTCTAATATATTCCAAGTTCTTATGATCGGTCCAGACGATAAAAGGTACCCCCGACCCTTCTAACCAGTGGCGCCATTCCTCCAATGCTAACTTAACTGCCAACAACTCTCTGTTACCAATGTCATAATTGCGTTCTGCTGGGGATAGACGATGAGACAAAAACGCGCAAGGGTGCATCTTGTCGTCTGAGAGAGAACGCTGGGATAGCACTGCACCTACCCCCACCTCTGACGCATCGACCTCCACCATGAACTGACGTGAAGGATCAGGGGTAATAAGGATGGGGGCTGAAACGAAGCAACCTTTCAGTTTGGCGAACGCAGCCTCGGCTGCGTCTGACCACCTGAACGTCGTTCTGGGGGAGGTCAAGGCGGTCAGAGGCGCGGCTAGTTGGCTGAAGTTGCGAATGAAACGCCGGTAGAAATTGGCGAATCCCAGAAACCTCTGTAGGGCCTTACGGGAATCTGGGCTTGGCCATTCCACCACAGCCTTAATCTTCTCAGGATCCATACGCACTCCCTCAACCGACACGATGTAACCTAAAAAAGGAACAGACTGTGCATGAAAATCGCATTTCTCCGCCTTGACAAAAAGCCCATTCTCTAGCAACCTCTGGAGTACTTGTCGGACGTGCTGCACGTGTTCCTGGAGAGACGCAGAAAAAATCAATATGTCATCCAGGTAGACATATATGAACCGATCAATCATGTCTCGCAGCACGTCGTTGACAAGTGCTTGGAAGACCGCTGGAGAGTTGGAAAGCCCGAAGGGCATAACCAAGTATTCAAAGTGCCCCCTGGGAGTGTTAAAGGCGGTCTTCCATTCATCCCCCTCCCTGATGCGAACCAAATGATATGCATTCCGTAAATCCAATTTGGTGAAGACAGAGGCTCCCTGCAACCTCTCGAAAGCTGAAGACATCAACGGCAAAGGATAAGTATTCTTTACCGTGATGTTGTTCAACCCCCGGTAGTCAATACAAGGTCGCAGAGACCCGTCCTTCTTCCCCACAAAAAAGAACCCCGCCCCCGCTGGAGAAGAGGAAGGGCGGATGAAGCCGGTTGCTAGAGAATCAGAAATATATTTCTCCATAGCCTCCCTCTCTGGAGCCGAGAGTGAATATAACTTGCCTTTAGGCGGAGACGTACCTGGCAGTAACTCTATGGCACAGTCATAGGGACGATGCGGGGGAAGAGAAGCAGCTCGAGACTTACTGAACACCTCCTTCAGGTCCAGGTACTCCATGGGCACGTTAGATAAATCCACTGTCTCCTCCTGAAACACAGAGACAGAAACAGACGGACAGGCAGACACTAGACAAGACTTATGACAATGACTGCTCCATGCCGACACAGACTTTAACTGCCAGTCCACTTTAGGATTGTGACGGGTGAGCCAGGGGTGACCAAGGACGATGGGTGCAAGGGGGGTGTCCAGTATGTAAAAGGAAATAGTCTCTGTGTGATTGCCTGATGTAATGAGGGTGATGTCTTCAGTGATGAATGAGATGGTGGGGAGTTCCTGGCCGTTGAGAGCGTGAACCGCAATCTTGTGTGTGAGGGGTCTGAGGGGAACTTGGAGTTTGAGTGCGAATGTCTGATCCATGAAGTTACCTTCTGCCCCCGAATCCAGAAGTGCTTGACAGTCGTGAAAGTGAGTTGACCATCTCAGTCTTACCGGAAGGAGAGTAGATGTAGATGAGGTCTTCTCGGCTGAGATCCCACCCGATAATAGCCTCATACTTACTATCGGGCTGGACCTTTTAACGGACAGTTATAGGCGAAATGACCCGCTCCTCCACAGTACATACAGAGGCCCTGGGATCTCCGCCTTTCCTTCTCCTCCCGGGAAAGCCGAGCTCGCCCCACCTGCATAGGCTCGTGATCGTAGATGGGACTGACCGCGTTCCTGCCTCCAAACCGTTGGCCCTCGATAGAACGACTGGGCAGTGAGCGGCGATCCATTCGTGACAACCGTGCGTCCACTCTCAACGCTAGAGCGATCAGGTCGTTGAGAGATGTGGGAAGGTCCAACGCATAGATCTCCTTTTGGATGCGGTCAGCCAGCCCATGCAGGAACATGTCCCACTGCGCCTCCTCGTTCCATCGACTCTCCGCCGCTAGGGTCCGAAACTCGATCGAAAACTCCGATACGGACCTTTCTCCCTGTCGTAGGTCGGCCAACATCCTAGCTGCCTCTCTACCCGCAACGGCCCGATCGAACACCCGTCTCATCTCTGCGGAGAGATCCTGGAACGAGGAACAGCACGGATCTTGATTCTCCCACACCGCCGTTCCCCAGAGAGCTGCTTTCCCAGTCAATAACGTTAGCACAAAGGCGACCTTGGCTCGCTCATTATTAAATGTTCTGGGTTGGAGAGAAAAGTGCATTGAACATCGTGTTAGGAATGCTCGACAGTAGTTGGGTTCACCTGTATATGATTCTGGAACTGGTAGGCGGGGCTCCGCCTGATAGAGGTTCTCTGGTGGTGGTAAGGGAACCGGCGGTGCGGGGGGCGCAGTGGAACCTCGCAGATGTTGGAGCTGTTGGGTGAGCTCGGACACCTGTACCACTAGAGCCTGAACAGCGCGAGCTGTATCGTTGAGATTCTTCTCCTGGGAATCCATACGAAGTAGGCTGCTGTTCACGAATCCTTCCAGCGATCCGGTAGAGCTACTCGCTGCTTCCATCAGGTGGTCAGATCGTTCTGTCATGATGAAAACGCGGAAACAAGTGCAAGTAAACTCTCCGTACTTTAATCGGATAGTATTATGGGTACAGTACAAAGAGAAAACAGGAATAGTGGTACAGGGACTAAGATGGTCAGATGAGTGCCGTGAATGGAAGGCGCTGATGGTTCGTGACAAATCCAGAGTGATAATCCACAGGAACGAGAAACAGGAACGACGAAGACACCAGGCTGGAATGAGGACGAGGTAACACAACCGGAGACTCACAAACAACGATCTGACAAAGGAGAGGAGAAAGTGGTGAGTATTTAAAGGTGTGGTGATGAGTTGCAGCTGGTGGTGCTGATTGATACGTGATCAGCGTTGACGAGTCGGCACGCCCACACACTCTCACACACACACATAAACAACGAGCACAAGACGAGAAAGAGACATAGGATTTCAGAACCGTGACATGTCTACACCTACCCCAACCCTAAACCTACCCATATAGTAATGCAAATACATTAAATATTGTTGTTCAGCATGAGAAAAAAGACGTAATATTGATGTGCGCATGCGCAGTAATCCCTGGTAGGAAAATCTGACGGGTAGGATAAAATGTCAGGACACCGGCTTTATGACTACAACTACCATAATTTGAATTGTCATCAAATTTAAAAATTATCATACATTATGGGTTTTTTTCATTATTGATTGTACATTGTACAGAGGTCAAAATTATCATACAAAAACGATAATTATTGTATGTCTGGCAACACTCTACAGCAGCCACGCCCCAAACTCTCGCTATTGGCTGCGCTATTGACAGGCAAGGAAAGACATCATATCATTGCATTTGAACCAAATGTAATGATTGGTTGAACATTTTATGGTCTTGAGACTTCTGCAGAAGATATGTAATTTATCAATATAGTTTAATAATTTAGAACACTTTAATCATTTTTTGCTATCAGGATTTGAAGACTATTTCAACCAGTATAACAAAAATGTTTATGAAAAAACATTACTTTCTTATCTCTCTGCACCTGTAAGGCGTCCTGTATCCAAGTGTAAATTTTTCATTAAGTTTACGAACATTTCCTTTAACCCTAAAACACAACACACTATAATCTGTAATTCAAAATATGCGAAAAACACCTGTGCAAGATTGATATGGAAAATTACTTCATAAAAGCCCATTTGCACAGAGGACAATAGCTATAATTGTTCTAAATTTAGAAGAATAGCAGATTCCACACTGCAACTATAACAAAAACAGCAAAGACAAACAATATCGTTAAAAAAAAAAAAACTTTTAGAATGATTTTTTTTTTTCATATAGCTAAAGACTACTATCAGGAAAGGGAATGGAGAGAAGTCACTTGACTGGCTGGTCAGGCTGCTTTAAAGAGTCGTTTGGCATCTGAACCAAAAAGGCCAGAGTCTTTCAGGCAGATGGACCTGGTTATTGCACGGTCAGATTGTTTCAACACCAATGATGTGTGACCACATAACATTCTACAGCTGCCTGAATATGTTTATATAAAAGATGTCACATTTCTTTGTTGTCGAGCACTAACACCATAATTCTGCTCCTCAGAAGAAAACAGACCAGAGCATCAAACGCTGCCATTGTTTTCAGCTACACAATCTGTCATCTTTTCAAGTGGGTGACACAGTCTCATTAAATTATGTGCTTTCCTACTCAATGTGTCAGATATTTATTCATGCAGCTAACAAACCACTTAGAGCTAAGAGACCGTATGATTTATCTCCCTCTCATGGATATTAAGGGGATCTGGCATCATTCTGCCCCGCACATGGTCTCTCTCTAGATGATTTTCTTCAACATCACTTTGGAACACAAGCTAAAAGCTCCCTATTTATGATTAAGATATAAATCAGCGTGGCAGCGAAGGAGATGTAGATAGTTAAGTGTATAGTCATACCTGCATGTGGGCTGAATGAGAAATATGACAGCTGTGAATACATGCTCAGTGTCTATTTTTTGCTTTCCATATGCAATTATCCGTACAACACCTAAAGTATGTTTTACTGGAATACAGACTAATTTTACCTATTAAATTTATGCATTAAAGTATGTAATGCATTTTCATTTAAATCCAAAAAAGCTTTTTAACAATCATACACCCACATATACTTGGCTATAGTCCTTTTAGCAGGCACTTTAATCAAAAGCAATAGGACGTTCTCTCTGGAGTAACTCTAAGGTTAAGCACCTTGTTGAAAATCATAATAGTGAACTGCCCTGTGATTTCAGTAGCTCTCCAGTGCTCAGCTCACCACTACTTGTGATTGAACCTGCAACCATAATTGATTTAATTAACAGGAGGACTTATTATTTAAAAACTGTTCAAATTAACACTGTATTTAAGTAAAATGAAATAATGTTCCTTGATGAAAATGTATTTCCTTTATTTATGCATGTATGTATATGTATATATTTTATTTATTTATTTTCTGTCTTTCTGAATGGAGCTCATAGAATTATTTAGTTTTTTGGCAGAATATACTGTACATATATTAGGGAAAAGTTTTCCAGTTCATGAACAACTGGTGGAATATGAAGTGAAGAAAAACTGTTAATTAATTCAGTAATGAAAGTGGAAATTAAAAAAAAAAAAAAATAAGATGAAATGTTTTGTTTATCTACTGTACTTACATGTCATTGTGACCATTATCCAATGTCATATAACATTAAATATGTAAAAGTGTTTTTAAATTATTGAAATATTAACTTAAAATCAGGGGATGCATTACTTAAGGTAAATATTTTAGCTTGAAAAAGGGGGTTCAGTTGATGTTCATAATCATATTTATCTATCACACTAATCCTGTCTGATAATCTTTTGGAGAATTTGACAGGTTTTATTAGTTTCTGCACAGTTACCTCGTCATCTCAAGAGTCATAAGGCTACTACTGTTATGAATAATGGATAAGAGATCATTGCTAAGACCTAATTTAACAATTTATTTAATCAATCAAAATATTTCAGTAATTCACTGTTGTCTTTTTTCCACTAGTTTCATCGCTAGAAAATACATGCATTAGTAAATCATATTTATATATATATATATATATATATATAAATTTTCCCCCAACCAAAGCAGCATAGAAGCATGTGCATTTATGATTTATTTATGTGGGAGGACATACAGTAAAGCAGAAACAGAAAGATCTCAGAAAATGCTGTTAGCATATATGGCAGCAATCGTTCACACCTGTAGGCTACCCCTTTTTCATAAATCTGTCACCATTTGATTTTTAAATTTTTTTGCTTTACAGAATGTAAATGGGAAGATTTAGAGGGCTGTGACACCTTCTGTAAGCAAGTGAGAGAGGTGAAAGAGGATTTCAGCACCTTCTGCAATTACCACCTTTTCCTGGAAGTGCTTATAGCTCTAAAGGTTGGAGAGCTCTCAGAGATGCATTAATTCTGGAGGTGAGTTTAGGTGCTTGAGTCTGGCTGTCTGTGTTAAAAGCTGCTAGAGGGTGTAAATTAAACATGAGCGCTGCTAGTCTGGCCTCAATCCAAGAACCTGCAGGATGCAAGAACCCCGCTTATAGCCCATAAAGTGTCCCTTGGCTAAATGATTGCTGAGTTCTTTTGAAAACCAAAAATCTCAGCTGACTGATGACATTTTCTTAGAGATATATTTGAAGGTTTCCTATCACAGTTGTTTGACCGACTGAGATAAGTCATATCCGGTGGCTGTTAATTGTAATGCTGGTTGTGCGCAACAGACTTCTGTATTATGTAAAACAAGTCACATCGTTTACAGTTCAGGTGCTTATTTTACTCAAGATTCCTTCAAAGGAGCTAACAAAGATCACCATCACCGATATCCATTGCATATGCAGATTACTATCTAAAAGTTTTTTAATTTTTCTCCTTCTCACTAACATTAGGATATTATATAAAATAAATACATACAATAAAAAGAAATGGTAAGTTAACTAATTACTAGCTATCGCCTGGCTAGTCTATAGATATCGTGGATATAATAAGACCTGTTTTCTGGTTTGTTCATGTGACGTTTAGTATAAAGCCTGATAAGACTATTATGCTTTAGGTAACACTTTAGAATACTGTTCCATCATTAATGAATAACTACACAAGAACACATGAGTAATGCAATATTAGCGCTCTAGTAACCACTAGTAACTAACAAGCAACTCTGATTAATGAATTAGTAATTAATAGTGCTAAGTCGAATGTGGTAGTTCACTATTAGCTAATCAGTAACTATTATTTTTTCATACCTCCCCAAGAACTACTAAGAACTACTGTATACAGGTTGATAATTAATATGAATAATACATAATGTATAATTCATTCTAAAGTAAAGATCATGGTAAGCCACTAGTAATGACTCAAGTATTACCAAATTCTTCAGAAGAAATTAGTCATTTTTTGGATCAGTATTCTAAAGTGAAGATCATGATAAATCCCTAGCAATTACTGAAGTCATTGTAAACTTTTGAGGTTTTTGTAAGGTTTGGTTAGTAATTCATGTTGCTAGATTTGGTAACACTTAAATCATTACTAGTGGGTTACCGTGATCTTCACTTTAGAATACTGATCCAAATAATTAGTAGTTTCTTCAGAAGGATGTAGTAACACTTGAGTCATCAGTATCCAAAACCTTACATATATCTCAAAAGCTCACAATGACATCAGTCAATATTAGGAAGATGATTTTCACTTTAGAATACTGATCCAAGTAATTAGTAGTTCATTTAGAAGGATTTGGTAATACTTGAGTCATTACTAGTGGGTTACCATGATCTTCATTTTAGAATTAATTATTCATTATGCATAATTCACATTAATTATGAACCTGTATAAAGTAGTTCTTAGGAGTTCTCAGGATATATAAAAACAATAGTAGTTATTGGTTAGCTAATAGTGAACTACCAGTTTCAACAGCGCTATTAATTAATAAACCGTTAATCAGAGTTTCTTGTTAGTTAATAGTTGTTACTACAATGTTAATAGTGCATTAGCCATTTGTTCCTGTGTAGTTATTCATTAACGAAGGAACAGTATTCTAAAGTGTTACCGTGATTTGTACCATCAACTGAACATGACATCTTAAGGTGAGGTCACATAGTGTTCATCAGATTATTACGGGCAAAATCCAGCCGTTTTAATAGGAATCCACTCAAACAAGAATCTTACATGAAGATTATAGATTTTGCAACCGATTCAAGTTGGTAATTGACAATAGAAATTTCTTTGTGGGTGACCATACAGTACATCCTCTTTTTCCCTGGCCAGGATTTCTAGATATGGGTTTTGGCTTTGATTTTCTATTATTTTCAAATTTGCTGAAGGTAATGATTGAAAAGTAGTTTGCTCAATAGCATGTAGATTTTGTAAATAATTGACCAATCATAGCATGCGAGAAGGTGGAATCTACAGAGAACGGTCCGAGCAATGCATATAATATGCTTACGTATGATGTATGGGGACTGTAGAGAGCACATCAATAGGAAAACAAAGCCAAAACCCAGACATTTTTGGCAATTTGGAAATCTAGGCCAGGACATGTCAAGGGAACAAGAGGACATATAGCCGCTCTACTTTTTTTCTGACAACATCTTTGTATGCAACGGAACAACAGTTTGTGTTGAATAGTGGTAAACCGATTAATGCAGTCAATTCTACACATATGGGCAGATGCACTGTATATGTGCATAGAGACACTTATGACTCTCTTATATATCACATTATGTTTTCTTAAATAAAATGAAAAAAAAAAAATAATTTTCTCAGAAACAATCCATGTTTACATTGTGCTTGAATTTAAGTTTCCCTGACAAATGACTTTTTGTTGTAAGTAAACACAGGGACCTGTCATAAATGTGCTAAAGGAAGAGAGTTTGAGATAGAGCTGATGGATTGCTGGCTTGTTAAACCAGAATACAGAGGAAATGTGAGCCTGAAAGTTTGCTGTCTCAGGCCAGCAAGTCCTTGGTGTTTTGGCAATTTACAGGGCTTCCTATTTAGACAGCAACAACCTGACTCGCCAGCTCTACACTGATTGGTCCTCTGACCTGTTTTCAGGAAGCAATTGAGATAAGACTTCTGAATGGAGCTCTTTTTTCCGTTTCCTCATCCCTGCACTTTGCCCCTAAGTGCAAGGAAATGAACAGCCCTGCGCATGTGTTGACATTATAAATGTGAGAACATCATGTGGGAAAATTCCCTGTCCAAAACTTTCTTCTCACTAGAAGTTAGAAAAGTTTCTCCTAAAACATTACCAGTTTCCAACAAATCAAGGTAACGCATGCTATTAAACTTGAACTGACATTGCACATTGTTTTTCCTGTCAACTGCAATCAATTACATTTTACAATGGACATTTATGCTCAGTTGTATCAAACACCATAATGGCAAAGTGTTAGAAGGACACTATGAACTTTCTGTAGGATTACCACATCAATTACCACAACTTCTGCACTAAAACAAATACAGTGCTCCTTGAAAGTATTTGAACACTTAAGCCAGACTTGTAACTTTGCATTGAAGGCCTAAAATATGAAAATACCAAAATGTACATAAATGGAATTTTATGTTTTAGACTGTTATAAACATTTTAATGTTAAACAGTATAATTTAAACTTAATTTATATTGTATGTAATGCAATGGCAAATGTATCCAAATACTTTTCTGGGCTACTGTATGTGTTTTATAAACTCCCTTTGTGGTCTATTGCATGTATTGTCCATCGTTTTGGATGGTTATAAAAGTGTCCAGGCATTTCACAACACAATACACGGTTCTGTGGGGGTTTGCCGATGACACCACAACTCCCTTGAGAACGTACAATGACAGATAAATGTTGGCTGTCATTCCAGGGTTAGAACCATCAAACATAATAGAAGCTATTTTGGTTAAATAGTTTATTTAAATGCTAAATTGTAAATGGAGAAATTACCTGCATGTGCTTGTTTTTCATTTGTTTTTGTTTTTTTTACAAGTTGTTCTCAACTAATTATTTATTTAAATCTAAGTGTCATGAAGAGCAATGCTGTCTAAATACACTGTTAGACATTTCAAAGGGTTTTTACAGTAACTTACTGGCAACACTGTTGCCAGTAAGTTACTATAATTAAGATTTACAGTAGCAAACTGTATTTGATTTATCAGTATACTACTGTAATTCATTCATTTTAAAATAGATTTTATTAGATTTTATAATTTTTATATAGAATTCATTTTATTTTTACTCTACATAGGTACTACTGGCATTCAATTAAAACAGACACAACAATTACAAAATATCAAATTCTTTATTTAAAACATTGCATGTATAACACTTAAAAATATAGTCTTCCAATGCTGGAACAGTGCATCTTCACCATTTCTCCTGTCTTAGGACGTTTTGCAGTGCATTATGTTTGTTTAGAATCTTTAGGCAACAGAAACATAATGGGGAAAAAAAGACAAGCAGTCAGAGAATACATAGCCGTCTGCAAAACCCAGGTGTTGCTCCAAAACGTGGCCACCATCTTTGCTCACCATCCACTTTGACAGAACTGTCTTCTCTGAAAAACAAGTAGAATAAATAACACACTTTTGAAGGCAAACCTCATATAGAATACACAAACGTCTCAAAACCATAGTTGTACCATGAATTATCAGTCTCAGGGTGACTGACCTGATCGTGTCTTTCTTGATGCTTCATTGCAGTTGCCTTTAAAACACAAATACAAAAAAAAAAAAAAAATGCAGTAAATCTTAAATTCCATTAAAAACTATAACAAACTAATTCTAAAACTAGAAAGGCAGCTAGCCGTAAAACTAGTTTAACTTAGCTAACATACGATTTTATTTTCTCAGGCTACTGGCCAACATTAACTACTAACACCTGAACAAAATTTCACATTAGTTAACCTAATGTTAATATAAGATAAGTGTTGCTCGTTACAAAAAATTAAAAAAAAAAGTTCTGTGACCGCCATGTTGACAAGTAAATGTTACTAATGTTAGGTTAAACTGGTGTGCAAAAATCTGACACAAACACATACGTACATATATTTTTACCTTGCTTGCTGGTCTTATTCTCTCGTAAGGTGCATCGACACACAGCGTAGATGTTCTCTGGAGGCATGATGAGGCATGGCGGGGCCTTTGTCAAAATCCTATAAACAGCCCAAACTCTTATAGATTAACATACAAATTAAGATGTAGCCTATATGCAAACCAATGTATTTGTGCTTTTGTGATTTTTATTTCAAGAATTTTTTTCTTTAATATTTCTATTATTTAAAGGGATTTTATTAAATATTAACATCTCTGATACGCAAAAGTTTTGGTCAATGCACTTTATCGAATTCTCTCATCAGAAACGCAGATGTAGCCTACCTAGTGCGATGTAAGAGATTAATTCATTATACACTGCAGACAACATCACTGATTATAACTTATAGTTTTACACTCACGCTTCAGTATTCTTTGATAATGTAAATGTTCTTTGATCGCTGTATAATCTGTTCGTTGTTTGAATAATAGTGGACATGCGCGTTATGATTAAACTTAAAATGTCTTTTTATTAAACGTGATCAGGTTAAATTCAAATTCAGTCTTATTAAAATATTTTGTCATAATATGGATAGCCTACTTGCCTAAAACGTTATGATGTGCGTAGTTAATAGATTACATTAGGCTACAGATTAGACTACAGTGGTTTGAGCGCAATTAAAGAGCAGTGCTTATTGACGGTGGCCGTTTTGAGAAACGAGAAAGCTTTGGAAAACAGCTCATAAAAAGGACGAGGACGTGATTGGTTTTTACAAGTCGGAATGTAAAATTACGGTAATATTACGTGAACATTCACATGAAATTCTGTCAGTGTGAGGCGGAGATACAGCCGCACTAGGCTATATATTTCTGGTCAGTTTAATAAATAATCACAACAATTAAGTATCTTGCGGATGATCGAGGGGCAAAAGGAAAATCTCAGACCCGGCCCTGCGGCGGGGGGTGCTGCAGCACCCTCAGCACCCCTAGCTCCCGTGGCCATATGTACAGATGTACTCCAAGCGCTCGCGCTGTTTCTGACACGAAGCACAAATGGATTTTCCAATCATTAGAAGCGATGTAACACATCCTGTAGTCAGTACCAAGCTGCTGCGGCGTTGTAGACACGGTGCAGGGCAAATTGTGTCAGTGCCAATGTATGAAATGAGGAAAATAAAACGACCTCAGTATAATGGCGCCAAAGAGACAGTAAGTCTCTGAATGTGGGGTCTGACGTCACAGAAAATTCCCATGATGCACAGGGTATTACCGTTATTTACCGTAAAGGGAATTTGCAGTATTACACTGGGTGATATACAGTAAATAACTGTGGAAATTACAGAAATGTCTAACAGTGTAGTCTTCCTAGCTGCAAGGTACACACTTTTACTTATTTACAGTATATGAATCGTACAGTCACTCCCAACCTATGGATCGTGCCGTTTCTCTGGACATCATACAGGTAGCTCTTTCAATAATTCTCAGGTTTCTTCCATTCCTGTTTTTAGGGTCCAATGCAAACATATATCTTGTAATGGTATCCAATGGTATCTCCATGAAAGGTGTGGTGGAATAAGTCCTGGGATTTATTACGGCCTGATGAGAGCTGGGATACTGTGTGTATTTTTTCTTTTGCTTTCACATCTGTACAAATGTCACAGCTGTGGGAGGAAATATGTCTGGCCACTGCAGGTGCTTTTCAAAGAGATTCAGTGTGTACAGTCTCCATTTTTTCAGCTTGAAAAGACAGAGTTTCCCGTCACAAAGACGCTGCAGCAGCAGCAGGAACTGCTTGTAAAAGACTCACTTCTGTTCAGCCTCCTTCGTCACGATCCCTGCCTGAAAGAACTCCATGGTGTATTTTGTTTAATAATACCTCCAAAATTTTGGGTGATCTGGATTTTGTCAGTTTCGACAATTCTTGGTGATTATAAAATGAAATGTAAAAAAATAGCAAGATATAGATATGATTTTCCAGAGCAAAAAGCTTGCTAAAAAACCCAGAGCTCTTCAACATCTTTATGAAATCTGCCTATCAACCAACGCACGCAAATGCAGTGGAAAAAGACTTGGAAGCATCGCATGCTAATATATACTGAGCTAATACTTTCTCAATGTTCACACGAGAACTTGTTATACTGTTTGCAGTTGTTTCAGCTAAAACCAGATGTGGAAATATTTTTTCAAAGATTATTTGTCATCAGCTTGGAAATATCTGTGGCGCAATTACATTCGCTGCTTCTGTAGCTTCTTCATTTTTCAACATTTGGGAGGTCTATATGTCATGTTGATTTGTTATGCAGCAAACAGGACATAACAGAGGATAATACATCTTGAAAGACCATTATTAAGAATGTTTTATTGCATTTTCAAGAGATTAATTAGATGTGATAAACAGAATCAGTCCACAAATTGACTGAACTAAATGAGAGGTTTAGAGAGATAAGATAAATAGGCTTAGCTTGCGTATTCCCCGCTAGCACAACTACATTGTAAATTTGTTGTGAGGTAAAAGTCTTACCTCAGAAAACATGGCCTTTTTTGCTTTTTGTACTGGAAGTGGGAAATTTACACCATGTGTGCCCGTACAGAAAGTCTCCTCTTTCATTGCAGGCAGTTTCGGTTCGTTGCTTGTTGTGTGAACAAATTTGATGTCCAGTGACCAGTCATTAAAAAGTGATTAAGTATAAATATCCCTAAGAAAACCTATACATTTTCATTATGTATGCAAAAATATTTCATTTATTTTTAGGAAATAAGAAATATCTGTCGCCTCACAGCAAAAAGGTTTAAGTTCAAGTCCTGGGAGGCTTTTCTGTGTGGTGTTTGCATGTTCTTCTTGTGTTGGCGAGAGTCCCCCCCCCCCTACCCGCAATCCATAGACATGCATGATAGGTGATTTGGGTACTGTAAAACAGGCCATTCAACATAGAAAATAGATGTAAGGAATTAAGATATTTTTGCAACCAGAATATGATTTTTAAAGGTTACAGTTCAGTACTGGTCATTTTGATATTTGCATGGCATGTCTTGGTTGCATCCATTTGTAACCTAAATCCATGCAAGTAACCTAAGTGCTGTCAAAACTGTAAAAATGTTTTGTGCCAAAAATGGGTTTAATGTGGGTAGAAAATACTCCATTGCACTTAAGGTTCTTTATAGTGTAAAAGGGTTCATTAGGTTATTAAAATATTTTAAGAACTGTTCACTCAAAGGCCCTTTCAGAACCCCATATTGTTTTTTCAATGGCAATGCTGCAAAATCAGTTTTTGGAACCTTTACTTTCAACAGTGTACTACTAAAATTGATTGAAACTGCTTTAATATTACATGGCCATGCACAAAGACGTGCGTCAGGAGGATTTTAATTGCCAACTAGTGCTTCCCAACTTAGTGCACTGAACATAGCATCCGTCACAGATTACAGTAGTGCTTATTAACTGTAGGAAAGAGTGAAATGTACTAGAAAACCTGAGCCCTTGAAATGGCAGAATGGCAATTAGTGTTTTGCTCCGATGTACGCACATCTACAGCTGCCTGTAACTCACCCTGGGGGGTTTTATTTGTAAGGAATTTGTGTAAATATTGAACTGATACTGTGAGGTCAATGTGGTATAGACAGGTGACATGTGCAGACTACTTACGCAGTTTGTGGTCACTCTCAGATGGCTGGCAGAAGAAACATTTTTTCCCCGTCTGGAATATCTGATCAGCTCTAAGTGGTGCAATTATATCTCGTTAATCCATACAATTAATCCCCTTATATTGCTCATTTCCCTGCTCTTGGCTTAAATGATTAACTGGATGGAAGGTTGTTTATTCAGGTTTTAGCCATGCTTGGCTAGCACGTCAAGAGGAAAGCGCTTGTTAGGGAGATCAAGTGAGAAACCTGGCTGTGTTTTAGCAGACTTTAACTTTTAGAACCTCAGCCAGATTTGTCAATTATCAAAAAGCTTGAAAAGAACTGTAGTGAATTGCATTGTGATGTATGACGGAAAATAAACAGTCTCTAGATGGTCTTTAACGTTAATCTGCGGTAATGGTATCGTTAATAGCGTGTTTCCTATACATAACACACAGTCGACAAACACTAACACTGAAATGTTGGTTTAAACCTCTCACCTCACTTGGGTGTCCTCACAACACACCTGATCTGAAACACACAATGAGCCAACCAGCTGGGGGCAACCAAACATCATGCTGGTCATTTTCCAATTAGCGTTAACCGTGTTCACTTTAGTTTCAGTGAAAAGGTACCAAGATGTTTTTAGTTTCACTAACAGCTGATATATGCATACATGTATATCAGAAATTGCAAGAAGTGTCAAACCCAAGTTTTAATTGATTGCATCAGCCTTGATAGTTTTAAGGGGAGCAGCGAGCTTCCAACAAATTCTTTTATCTCTGATTTTTGATCCTCTGGTTCTGATCGTTGTTAAAGTAGGATGGCTCCCAGGCCAGAGACTCTGGCACCTGTACGCAATCAAAAGGGAATTTGAGGTTGGCATGGTTTAGCTTCAGGGCAGAAAATAGTGCCTATTTCTGTCAGTCAAAGAAAGTTTTGCATTCCTTTCTACGGAAAGGTCATTTGGACACAAAAACTCACCAGAGTGCTGTGACAATAACAAAGTTTTGTCAGCTCCTAGCCAATAAAATAATAACTAATTTTACATTGTTTTAAAATCTAAGTTGTTGAATGTCCAAGAAAAATCTTTGATTTATTTTATTAAAAGTGCAAATAAATGTGTTTCCAAGCAGTCCTTGTAAAAAATGCTGCAGTATGCTTAAACGTGAAGATTAAAGTGCTGTCAAATGGAAAAACTGAAATCTGAACTGACACATTTGGCCTAAAGGGATCCGTGTGCCAGTTATGGGGCAGCTAATCTTTGGAGCCAATAGGCAGACTCTCAGATATCAGGCTGGGTGTCTGACTTCTCATTTTACTACTCTCAAGATCCTTTTCGATATAAGGGGATTTGACTTTTGCGTGCAGACCATGATGAAGAGGCTGGAAAAATCTGGGCCACACATCCCTGTGGAAATAAGATGATAGGCAGATTTGCCTCTACAAATACACCTGTTATGGTTTGTCTGGAATTCTCTGTTTTAACTGAGCTGTCTAGCTGTACTGAGAATGGAAACATATTGGCCAGCATGGTCCAAATTAGTGCACCTCCATAGACAAATACATAAGGCTTAAATGTTTTCATTTCTATACAACTTCAGCAAAATAAAAAACCTAAATAGATTGTGGTTAAACTTTAACCAAGCCCTGTCATATTTTGGTGTCTGTCCAGCACGCAATGTTAGAATTAGAGAGGGAATGAAGATGGTTTAAATTTGTCAAATTAACCTCAAAATCAGTAGACAAAAGAAAAGGAACAGTACTAAGAAAGATATGGATTGACATTTTTACAATTACTAAATTAACTGTTCTGCTTAGATTAAGTAAACTTGGTTATAGGACTTGATTCTTGTTGACTTTTTTCCATTCTTATCATTAACATCATTATGAAAAAATGCATCAAACCATTATAATTATATTGAGTGTGGTACATGTATAAGTCCTTTTGCAGATTTTTTTTATTGCCCTTTTTTAATATTTGCATTTCTATAAGGGTATACTTTTTTTTTTTTAAGTATAAAGCACAATATGTCCTTCATCTATGTAAACCACTTGAATTTCAAATTCTTAATCTGATTAGTTAGTCAGTAAAAAAAGAAAAGAAAAAAAAGCTCGCATCAATTTCTTATTCTTTTTACTCTACCAACACAAGTACTGCCAAATGAAGATATTTCTCTCAACAACAAACAATGGGTCTTGTTTCTTTCCTGAGTGAATCATTGTTCACTCATAAAGACAGTGACTTTTTTATTGTTCCTGAACAAAATCATTGTCGCCTCGATTGACACATTCAAATACATCAATGACTTATTATACAGTGGAAGGAATGGTTATGTAGTCTACTCAAGCACATTTGCTGTAAAGTGAAATAGCTCCAGGTTGAAATGTGAGAAACATATGGTTTTGCTTTCATCCAGAAGATCTAGAGCAGGTCTGAAAAGGTTCGGTGCAAGTCTCGTGTTTTGAGATTGCTGATAAAATCAGAGGAGAGAGTTAACACAGGGTTAAATTGTAACATAGTTGATTAAAGGTATCAAAATTACCCACAGTCCTCCAAGAGATTGTTGGACCACATTTGGAAGGGCATGTCTGGCATGCAAGAGCTTTGAATTCTGTGTGTGATAAAGGCCATTCTCAGACATGACCAAACCCAGGCTGTGTGAATTAGAACCACATTGCATCTGAAACCATCTTTCAATCAGCTCTTGTGAATCCAACTCAAACGTTGAAAATGACAGGCTGTCCTGACTGCAACTCACTTCTGAGCATTCCCAGTTGTCTTGAATTTGGAAACATCCAGGGATCTCACGGAATGGCACCTCCCTTTTAGCATTGATATATTTGTGGAAAAACAAGCCTTTTGATATTTCACACAATAACATTTGTACAAAGGCTCACGCAAGCAGTGACTAATGTGTCTTTAAAAGCCAGTGAAATGCTTAGAAGACACTCTTCTCTCTGCTGTGATTTGCACAACAGCGCTGTCTTTAGGACACATCTGTCTGAGACAAAGATATGTGGATCTGACGAGCATAAAACAAGGAAGAAATGAATCATTTAAATAAACTAATCAATGGAAATATCAAATAAACAATTTCATGCAAACTCAAACCTCATGATAGGACTTCTTGGCTTATGAAATGGAAAATACATATGGTTGCGTAATCTGGACAGACGGTCAGACTTGAACATTATTACATCGTTACACCAGTAGGCAGGTGACTGTCTTTGAATGCATCCTTGAATCATTCATTCAACCGACATTTTCAAAACACTGCTTCATTCAGGAACATAACATGCAACTATGTGCTATGTGAATCGTTCACACAACTAATTCGTTTAAAATTCTCATTCAGGAGCTTCAGGAATGCCACCCACTGTGTGTTGCGTGGAAACCCGTGACGATTAATGCTGGCGGAGTTATTGTAAATACGAGTTTCATAGTAGGAATTTGTACATGAACGGCCTCGCAAGTCATATTTACAACTGGGAAACATAGCTGAAGTACTGAAAGGTTTAGTTTTCCCACAACATCTGCAACATCTTTCTCTTGTCGTCATGTATATTTACAAACACAACCAATTGGTGCATATTTTATGGATTGAACACAGCAAAAATAAATGTAATTAATTTGACCACCTATAATTCAGAATTGCCATCAAGCTGAATATCTAGATAGAGAGGTGAATGGTTATATGGTTACCCATAAATGGGATGTTACTTCTTTTTTTTTTCCAAAACATGTTGGGTATTGACTAAATATATCATCTTCTTGCTATTTTTTCTTTTGTCAAATATTTCACATATTGGCTTTAATTAAGAATGAACTCATGAATGAATCGTCCTCCATGTTTCCTGTTCTTTCCGACAACAAAGCATTTGATTGCAACAAACTCGTGATTACAACTTCAGAAGTGGGAAGTAGGAAATTTCTGATAGCACGTGAAGGGAGCATAAATAGAACAAGTTAGTGGCAATATTGTATCTAAAATATACATTTCTCAATTTTTCACTGTTGTGTAAAAGCAATGTCACACTAGCAGTCGCAAATTAAAAATTATGTTTGCTACTCTGTATATACTTGTTTCTAAGCTCTTTTATCCTTTTTTTTTTCTTTTTTCACAGACACATATTTAGATGACTATTCATATAGCTTTCACGTCAAATTATTGCTTTTTACTCTGAACTTTAGATGGTGCCAACTCATTTGTTGACTTTCCATGTAATAACACTGTGGTTTGTCCTTATGACTAATGTTAATTTCTCTTATATTCTATTGGCTGCTTGTACAACCACAGACATCACATTCTAGAAGAAAAATTTGGTCGTGCCAGTGCAGGTTTCTCACACCTTCTGTACCGATGCACCATTCTGAGCCTTCCAGCATCATCCCTGCTTTGAACATGCAGCTGAAATATCTTATTTCTTGCAGCCCAGATCAATAAACAACATACCTGTCATCACTTAAGTTCCATGTCATTCAGCAGACACTTTTTATCCAAAGCAATTTACAATACATTTACTGAAGGGACAGTTCCCACCACAGTAAACTGGGATTAAGTGCCTTGCTCAATAGAACAACATAGCAACTCAAATCAGGGTTAAAAGCTTCTTCTCAAATGTTTTTCCAATTTTTTTTTTTTTTTTTTTTAAATTTTATGGATGGTCAGTGTAAAGACAACACTGATATTATACCTTTCCCAGTTGTTTTCCCATCTTTCCTGTGTAGACTGAATGCTGGGTGATAGTTGTCTACCCAGAGGAGTTGAAAACGTCTCTGTTTATAAATATTATGATTTGTCTGACTGGGGGGTCCCAGATCACAGAAGTACATTTTTATGCAGGCTATGCACATTTTCCGTAGTTTTGGTGTGTTCTCTAGATTTGTTTTATCGGCATATAAACAAAAATTGTTCTTCACATGCTGTACTAAATACTGTGTATATTAATAGGCTGCTATCTCAGCACCAATCATGGGTTCACTATGAAATTACAATGACAGTGTCAAAACATGTCGTGAACAACAGCTATAGTATGTGAAAACTACAACAAGAAAGTCCAGACAGCATTGTTCATCACATAATGGTCACAGATGTTTCATCCCTTATTTTTTTATTATTATTATAAAAAACATGTGTCAGAACACAAACAGATTATTTGTGACATTTAAATTGTGAATAAACAGCTGGTGAGAAGATTGAAAATATTGTTTTAGAAAAATGTTGAAACACATTTTTAAGGTTAGTCTATTTTTATACATAAGACTAATTCAATGATTGGCATTTGTGTATCATAACCAATCATGGACATGTTCAATACATGTGAAGCAACAGCCATTCTGAGGTGTTTAAATGACTCCCACTGCACTAAACTGAGTAATGTTTAGTTCAGTGGTCATAAAGGAAGCTCTCTTTAATTGATTTACAATTTGAAAAGGTATATTGTTTTGAAGTTGGTCATGAATAAATTGTTTATTAGGATTTGTAGCCTATATGGCGTGTATACTCTTTTAAAAAAAAAAAAAAGGTACAAAAGCTGCCACTGGAGCAGTACCTTTTCAAAAGGCACCCCTTTGTACCTTATTTACACCTCAAGGCTGCATATTTAATACCTTGCCTAAATGGTACATAATGAAAATGGTACACACCCAGTGACAGCTTTTATTCATATCAGTGTACAGATAACACATTCAAAGTATTTAAGGAAGAAAGCAGAATAATAAAAAAAAAATCTGTTTTTCAGGTAGGCCTATAAAAAGGCTTCTTTTTTTTTTTTATAGCAGCACACACACATACAGTATTTGATCGTTGGTCATTGTAACAATCCTTAGTTAGAAGGCATGTTTTTTTCTGTACTGAAATTCCTCAGAAATAATTATGTTTTTGAAGTGATTCTCAGAGAGAACTCTGGGAAATTTATGTAGTCTGAAATGTCATATAACCAAAGATGTGAATTAAAGTGCACAGACTGATCTGAAAAGAAATAAATCACAAACATCTAAGCAAGACCAAGCAAAAAAGTGGCAGTGGAACTTCATTTCATTTACATGGGATCGTGTGCAATTAAGGCTTGAGCCTGTGTTGTGCTTCCACTTCCCCCTGCTATAAATATTAATAATTGGGGACAAAGAAGGGTATGGATATAATTTAATTGAAACATCTTGACCACTCCCAGGCGGTTCCCGTGCACTTTTAATAAAATCCAAACCACGGCCATCGTGGGAATGTGTCAGGTAAACCTTCCAGAACTTCAATCTGCAAAAAGCACAGCCTGGCAATAAAACAGGGTGGATCAGACACATTCTTAAAGTCTGAGTACTTTTGTGGATTTTCATCCCATAATGCAGTTTTAAAGTCAGATGTTATTTGCTTTAGATGTTAAAGCTTGGTCTTTTTCCCCCAGGCTTCACTCTCAAGTATTTTAGGGAAGCAAGGGAGCTCTCCTCAATGAAAATCTCAAATGATCTGAAGCAAATGGAGTTTGACATCGGAGTTGCTGTACCCACGAGATTTCTGATGGTGTGGCGTGCTGGTTGCTCTGAATTAAGATCATGTTTTAAAAGAACATTTCAAAGCTTGAAAACAGCCCGAGCTGAGTACCGAGACACGAATTGCATGACTCTCTATGGAACGTTTGTGCATAAATCGAATTACATTGCTATGAATATAATTCCCATGTTTTCTTTTCCTCGTCTGAAGTCCTTTCCATAAGAAAATAAGCCATCTGAATTTTTGTGTTTTACAAATGAAAACATGTCTGTCCGGCTCGCTGAAAGAGTTGTGCCATATTCTTTAATCTGTCGACTTTTATGTGTGTGCTTGGAATGCGTACATCGTGTTGACTGTTTCATTGAGGCCTTGCTTCTTATATTTAGGCAAGCTGAAAGAACTGAGCCTGTATGGATGCTGATTTTAAACAGGGATTCTTAGAGCATCTGTACCGGAGATAAGCAGCAGTCTGAGATGTAAAACAATAGCCTGTCCAACAGAAACAATGTTAACAGCCCAAATCAGTTGCTCTTTGTCTAAACTGCTTACCCAGCAACATGTCCACAAAGCTGGTCATCACCTGAAGATCTAGGGATCTACACACACACACACACACACACACACACATCAAAATCAGTTAATGTTCACCTAACACATTGCATATGCATGATAACAAATGATTTCATTATATTAATTTTGTTCTGATTATGGTAATTTTGTCCACAAATGCCACACATCCACTACATTAACAGAGGACCAGAAAGAATATCAATGGTTGCAGTCTTACAAATAAATAATGTCATCAAGATAGGGCAGGCAAACTAACTTTTTATTAACAAAACAATCCCAAGCAGTGTGATCTAATTAGTAATCATAGTTATTCGCAAGTAAATTTGATTCTTTTACACATACATTTTTGTATGTTTGCATACTCATGGAAATGTAGCTACAGTAAATCATTAAAGTAGGCCTACTGATAGCATCTTAAATGCACTCTATGAATGAATTTAGAGACATAGAAACTGGGCCGTCACTAGTGGGGAGAAAGGTGGTGACGATTATCGGGGCTCATAGCTGTCGGGGCCTCCAGCGATTTCAACCGGGTTATGTTATCATTTATCAAGTTTATCATTCGCACATGTTGTTCAGCCTTGCCAATTTAAACATTCAAGCGCAAGAAGATGAGAAAGAACTCAGTTCAGTACTCAATTCACACAACGTGCAAGCCCAGAGTTGAGTTCTTTTGCAACTTCTTGCTCTTGAATGGCTCTTTAATTTACTAGCTGCTGTTGTTCTCCTATATGTTAATCTAAGACAAAAGAGAGAGAGAAAATCTATAACTTTTGTAGCTTTAACAAGGATTAATCTATATTTACAGTGAAGACTGTGCAAAGCTATTTTACATTTAACTATTCAATTTCTGTACCTGAACAACGACAAACCAAATATGTACATTTGTTATATTTATGCTATTTAAATGCATGATTTTAAATTGGCCCACAGGTACAACCTGCAGTGGGGCCTGCATACCAGCTAGGGCCTTATTTAAATATTTACTAATCTTTTTTCGTCATATACTTTTGGAATACTGAATTTATGGAAATAATATAGTAATTTTATTGAGTTTAATCAATGATATTAATGGTATGATACAATGGTTTCACGTATTCTTCAAAAATATCTATATAAACTTTTAAAAAAACTGTTACTGGGGTGGTACCCTATGGTACAAAAGCTAAAAGGTACTAATATGTACTTCAGGTATTGCGATTGGTTGACAATGGTTACATGTTGTCACAGCTTGATTTGGATTCAAAGAGACCAGACACATTTCACATGATTAGCTGCAATGTGCCCTCCCTACAAAAATCTACTACTTGGAGTCAGGATCTTTTTTGAGCCTGATGACTATATGCTCCTGTTTCTTGCCCATAACCTTACAGGGCCAATTCTTAAAACTACAAACACGTCTCGTGAGGCCTGTATTTCTCAAAGTCTATCCAGTTACTGAAATCTGTGCTGGGAGTACCTAGAGGGAATGGAAGTCGGAAACACAGCTGAGAACCATCGTGGTTTGACGCGCATCCAGATCTTTTGGACACAGGCCAAATTCAAGTAAAAACGTTTCCTTTGGTTGTGTAATAGGAGCTTCAGTTTTTATAATTTCATCCTTTGTCAAGTGGGGTCCTTGATGGAAAAAAAAAGAATGAAAAAGACTGTGAATTAAGCGGTTAATAAAGTAAACCATCATACTGCTGTCTCTACACATTTTTACCAAACCATACCCATGTTCAAACACTGGCACATTGGTGTAACATTGCTGTTTGTGCACACGTTGCAATCATTGTGTTTTCTTAAATCCTTAAACAAATCTTTTAAGAAAACAGTTCAATAACCCAAAAATTAATATTGAGTTACTTGGATACATTGCAAGTTACTTTGTTTTTGCTCAGCCAACGAAAATAGATTTAAACAAACACAAAACCACAACAGAATCAACCGTCTCCAAGAACACACAGTACTGGCTTTACTGAATGAATCAGTGTTTTGTAACAAATCATTTGAGTAAATGGTTCCATGACATACTACTAAAGGCAGTCAGTTGTTTCACTTCTGAATGAATCAATGTTGTGAAGGAATTGGTTGAGTGAATGATTCAGTGACATAAAGAGAGTCACTTATTGCCACCTACTGGCTTTATTTCTAACATTCAAATGTCAAATTTAACAGACAATTTAGTCTTAATGATATATCTTTCCTTCATATATTCAGTATATCCTTAATTCGCCTACACTTTTAAGGCTGTGTATTTTTACCTGTTGTACAGGCACTTTGCTATTTGACATGAGTTGTTAATTTGTTTGTAAATTACTTTATTAAGAAAGTGTTTTACAGGCATATAATAGCATAATGCTATATTTAAGAGGTGTAAAACAAATACAAATCCCACAGATTTGTATTGCTAACCTGACACTGTTATCAGTAGTTCAAAATACACTTCCATAGATTTCTCTTTTAACTCTACTCCATCAGACCAAGTCATTCTGATAAGAAAATAAAAAAAGATTGAGGCGGATTGCTGGACTGTTCAACTGTCTCTATTGCCATGGAAACAGGATAGCAAGCAGTATTTTAATGTTTGCATTACATAATGCTTCATGCTTCAGACTTCTCTAACCAAACCTAATGTTATGAAATGTAGATTTTTCCTGTTGAAGTAAAAGGTTTGCATCCTCATGCATAAAGTCAGATCGTTTTAGACAGACTGTTTGCAGTTGATTGATATATTAACCACACAGGATTTATTTGCAAAGCATTTTAACATCAGAAAAAGACATTCAAGAAGACTGTGACAGACCTTAGAAGGTCAATGTAAGACTTGTTCCTCTGCTTGAACATCAACAGCGCTGCACAGCAGAGTAGCAGGAAAGCGAAATTGATCAGAGCTGAACAAGACTAATGAAAAAGGAAGCCCTGCATCAAGGAGGAAGGAAGACTGAAATTGCTTCAAGACTTAAATGTGTATGAATTTTAAAGAGGGGGGCTCTGGGACAAAGAATCCTAACTGATAAGGAAACTCTGACGTCTCTGTGAGGACATATTAAGGCCACAGAGGTCATAAGCAGTCTGAGAGGACTGGAAGTGCAATGGGCAGTGTTGATACTGAGGCTGTTTCAGTGAGCTGTATTGTTTGTAACAGCACAGATGCTAATCTGGCCACTGAGTAAATTTAATGAAAGCATCCCTCACAACATCCCGCCTGGATAATAATATTTATCCAACATCACATGCAACTGTGCAACAAGGGAGAGCATTCCGTTGAGTGCTGAAGTTTGTTACTCTGATAAAATGTTATGTAAATGCTCTTATAAAGCATTTCTTCCGCATTGAGGCTCAATTCAAGACTGTTACAATTTTAGGAATATAATTTAAGGAGTTTATTCTTTGCCACGGTGTCATCTTGAATTATTTACGTAGCATTGCGGTTGCAGGAAAGCGTCTGTGCTTTGTCAGCGCTTGATGAACCTGTAAAAATACTCTGTAATACCTTCTGAAATAGGGTTCACAAAGAACTTTACTGCATTGCAGCCGTCAAATGAGAGTTTTAAAATCTTTTGTGAAAGTTATGACTTGCAGATCTTGCACTATGATAATCAAATATCAAAAATCTGGAATTTCTAGTCAGGTAAATTTGCATGCGGTTGTAATTTTAAGCGTACTTTTATGTGCAGTAGAGAAGGTATATTGTTTATTATTTAATTATTTTTATATTAAATGTATTATTATAGTTATTTTAATGTAAGAAAATAAAGTCAGCACATTTTAAATGAATTTGTTTGAAATAAATGTATTACATTTTTTTTGAAAGCAACAGCATCAACTATGGTGCGTTTTTTTTTTTTTTTTTCCAGCAGTGCATTAAGACCCACATTAAAACCAAAGATAAAGTTTAAAAACGGCATTATGTATTTTCAGAATTTTCATTCCTTAAACATCCTCATAACTTTTAACTCAAGGGCCTTTTAACTCAAGTGTACAAATTGGACACTTTCTTGGTCTGTATTTTTCAAGCAAGTTCAATAATATAGGCATTAAATAAATTTTGTTGCATTCATTTATTGGCACTTTTATTCAAGCTTTGTGGTATTTCACAAAAGAACAGTTAACATTTCACGAGAGACAGCAGTGTGTTTTAAGGAATGAAAAAATGTTCTGGATGTGGCTTGGGTATTGGATATTAAAAACAATATGAGTGGGTAGCGCTAAAGATCACAAACAGCTATTTACAACTATATCAGGTTTTATATACATACTAAAAGTGATAATATATTTCGACATGCCATATTTAAAAGCCATGTCCGGTTCGAATTTTAAAAAGATTCTTTAGATTTCACAGTTGGGTCAAGGTTTGGAAGGTTAGAACGGTCTGGTTAGCCTCTGCTGGCAAATGCTGTAACTACACCATCTGCCTGCAAAACGCATCTTTCTGCTTCATTCAAAAGTAGACATGCATTGTGAGAAACAGATTTGCAAGGAACATATAAATTGCAAATATATCATTATATCATAGTTTTACCAGTGACTAATTTTGCTGCTCAGGTGATTGGTTCAGTAAACAAGCAAAACCTGTACCAGCCAAACAGCGGTGCCATTGTGATGAGTGTTTGTGATAATGGGTGGCTTTCTTCTTGGATTTCACAGGCCTTTTAGATCATCTTACTACAAATCTAAAAATCAAATTAAATCACTACGAACGGTCATTGTTCTGAAATTTAAAGGAATAGTTCACCCCAAAATGAAAATTTGCTGAAAATGTTCTCATCTTCTGGCCACCTAAAATGTAGATTAGTATACATAACTTGTTCACCAATGGATGCTCTGCAGTGAATGGGTGCCATCAAAATGATAGTTCAAATTACAATAATCCACAAGTAATCCATATGACTCCAGTCTATCAATTAATGAAAAGTTGTGTGTTTGTAATAAAGAAGTAAAGAATTCATCTCGTCTGAATCAGGAGAGAAATTTGCACAAGTCAAGCACTGTTTACTAGTATTATGTTTTATGGATGTCTAAATGATGGATTTGTTTCTTACAAACAATGCTTTTCACATCACAAGGTGTTAATTTATCAACTGGAGTCATGAGGATTACTGTGATGTTTTTGAACTCTCATTCGGATGGCACCCATTCACAGCAGAGGATCTACTGGTGAGTAAATGATTTAATGTTTAATTTAAAATTTCTCCAAATCTGTTCTGACAAAGCAACACTTCTCATGTACATCTTGAATGGCCCCGATGTTGAGTACAGTTTAAGCAAATAATAATTTCTGGATGAACTATTACTTTAAGTATCCCTCCTACTACAACATCTGTAATGGCTGAGGCACTGAATAATGGATTCCACTTGAAAACACTTGAACACCAGATTATAGGAACCCTTTGCGATTCTGAAAAAAATGAAAAATGCATTCCATTGACGTGTGCTGAAAATAGATCGGTTTTGTTTGTAAGATGACTAGGACAATGTAACAAGATAAAGGCAAGCATGTTGCATTAGCTGTTCAATTGTATATTGAGATTTCAGCTGTAGTGTGCATGCATGTATACAAACAGGTACATTTTCTTCTCTGTTTAAGGGCATTGCTTAGTCAAATTTCTGCCTCATAGTCTGTAGTCTTCTGATTAAAAAGAATTCAAGGAATTTTTTCCATGTGGTATTCCATTGCCAGATGTGAGGTCAAAGAATGACTTTGTATCAGCTGTGTTTGAAGTGCGTTTGAACTGTACTCCAATAGGCATTCAGCGTCATGACTTTAAGCTGTTGGTTCATAATTTTGATGGTAATTTGAAGAGCGTCTGGCATGTTAAACATTTAGGAGGACTTTAAAGGGATAGTTCACTCAAAATAAGAAATGCACCATTCGGGTTTCACAGACAAAAGAAAGTCTAGACAAAAGAGATTTGGAACGACATGAGGGTAGTGTTGGGAGTAACTTGGTACATGTATCGGAATTACATAATTTAATTACAAAATAAAATGTAACTATAATCAATTCTGATTTCAGATTTGATTTCAAAAACAGTGTCATAAACTATATCTTGTTATGATTTTAATTATCTGTATTTAACCTGTATTTTAAAGAGGTGAGAAAGTCTGATTTTGTGGTGGCTGTACTTTAAAATGAAATTGTTATAAACTTAATTCAAGTGATGAAGGATTCTGAAAGTCTGACAGTAATCAGTGTTGAGTACTGCTGTAAGGTTAACCCCGCCTGCTTTAAATGTTTAAAAATGATTAACAGTAGAAAACATTCATTAGAAATTTAGAAAAGTCGTCAAATGTAATCTGTTTCATTACTTTGCTAAAGTAATTGAAATAGTTACACTACTTATTAGATTTTAAATAGGGTAACTTGTAATCTGTATCCTATTACATTCCCAAAGTAACCTTCCCAAAACTAAGGGTGAGTAAATGACAGATTTTTCATTTTTGAGTGAACTATCCCTCAGCATTAAAATGTGTTCTGGAGGAGTTGTATGGACTAGTAGTGGAAAAATTTTGTGTGTGAGAGACACCTGTTGTGATGAGCAGCAAAGGAAGTGAGTTGTGTTTGCTTTGGCTACATGACCTGTGTTCACATAGTGTCTCTGCAGTCTGGGATCATTTGCGCACGCCCTCTTGGAGATCTATGAGGAATTTCAGACCACAGCTATGACAGTCTACTGGCCCACTGAATGGACACCAGCTCACAGAAAACACATCCATACTGTTGATTCTGTAGTTTAGAAGCTACATTACAAGAGCAAGATGTGCTGCTCTTAAAGGGATAGTTCACCCAAAAATGAAAATTTGATGTTTATCTGCTTACCCCCAGGGCCTCCAAGATGTTGGTGACTTTGTTTCTTCAGTAGAACACAAACGAAGATTTTAACTCAAACCGTTGGTCTGTCAGTCATATAATGGCAGTCAATGGGCTCCACCACTTTGAGAGTCAAAATAACATACAGAGACAAAACCACATTAAACCCTGCAGCTTGTGACGATACATTGATGTGTAAAGACATGAAACAATCGGTCTGTGCAAGAAACTGAACAGTATTTATATCGTTTTTTGCCTCTGATTCACTGCAAGGTCTGAACTGTCCTGAGCGTGTTCTCAACAGTCGGTGGACCATTGACACTCCTAATTGAGATTGTAGATAGAGTGTCAATGGTCCATTTGAGAGATAGGTGGTGGTAATGTACTTAAGTCTGCGAATCAGAGGTAAAATACGATATAAATACTGTTCAGTTACAGACCGATTGTTTCGTGTCTTTACACATCAATGTATCGTCACGAGTCGCAGGGTTTAATTTGGTTTTGTTTGTATATGTTTTTTTGACTCTCAAAGTCGTGGAGCCCATTGACCGCCATTATATGACTGACAGACTGCAACGGTTTGAGTTAAAAATCTTCGTTTGTGTTCTACTGAAGAAAAAAAGTCACCTACATCTTGGATGCCCTGGGGGTAAGTAGATAAACATCAAATTTTCATTTTTGGGTGAACTATCCCTCTAAGGTCGGCCTACCCAGAATTGCGTGTTGTAAGAGCCGCTAGTGGTAAGCACAGAGAGACTATTTAATTTCATAAATTTTTCTTTTAATTGGTCAATATGTATCAATCTAAATAAGTTACAATTCTTCTGAGTGTTTACAAAGCCTTGTAAATATACTTATCAGGTAAAATTTTCTCTGACAAGGCAGATATACTGTTTACAAAAAGGAGTCTGTATATTTCACACAAGAAACAATGTTAAAATCAACACTAAGAAAAACGAAACCTCTACAAAAATATCAATAAATAACATCACATCTTATGTTGATACATTTACTTACATCAGTATACAATTGCCATCATACCAAGCCTGAATAAAACCCTAGATTTTTTTTGACGCACAAACCATAGAGATGGTTTTAAATGTGACATCTCACATTTACATCTCATCATCATTACTGAATCATCACAAATGTTAAAAATATACTTTATATGCTATTAAACTGATAGATTATTGATAACCACCTCCTGACAAAGACAATCTAAAGACATAAAGTTCAAAAATGTACATGTGCAATATAAATTGAACATAGCTTTTCAAAATCTGTTGTTGAAAGGTAGACCGGCTTGTGTTGTGTATAAAATCATTTTGTGACGTATTTCTATAGCTATTATGTAACTTCCAAAGAAATTGCTTGCCTCTGAAGTTCACCTTCACGGATGCAGGACGATGAACGACGAAGTATCAGTCATGATTTAAGTAGAGTCATCTTTTCATCTAGCATTCAAAAAGTGTGATGTTTAACAATAAGGGGGCTGTACAAGACAACTGACATAAAAAGGTAATGGTGGACCCTATAGTAGGGATTGATGTATTTCATTTTTTTTTCAAACATCTTGAAACTTTTTAAGTGGGTTTAATCAATCGAATCTTGAAGCCATTACTGTGAAGGCCAGTCGGACAACATTTGGTCATGAGGCACCCAGCAGCGTGTTTGATACTGTACATGGCAGTGTAAATCAAAAGAGCTGAAATTATATTGGATTATTATAATTAGTGGGACTAAAACCTATGAAAGAAATCACTTGTAGAAAATCTGAATTGATCATAATAAATAAAACAGTTCAGTGTTTCAGCATGAAGCCAAATTTGATACATCAAGGCTTGCTGATACATGTTGACAGAGAGGAACATCATTTCAAAGTTCACATCAGTTTCGTATTCATCAGTGCCTCTTGACAAAGTCTACAAAGAAGAAAGAATGGATGTTTATCAGTGTGTTCTACTGGACATTCTCTAAAGGAAGAAGAGGAAGGTAACACGAGTAAGAGTGTTGCGTTTAAAGTAAGCTTAGGCTCTGAGTATCACTCTTACCGTCCTCAATATCTCATAACCGCTTCTCCCCATCGACCCAGCAGCTGACCGGACTCAAGTCAGCTGACCGTTCTCTACAAAACTGACAGGCTTCTACAGAGTTTTCCTCAAGATGAGTTTGGCAGGAAAAAAAAGGTCTGTAGCTAAATAAAAAACGACCTTTTTTCTTTACGGAGTCAAGATGCCTTGCGAGCACTTCTCCTCTAATAATTCAACTTTCCTGAGTTTACGAATTGAAGAGCAAGAGACATTTACAAGGAAAAAACACTACAGCATGTCTATAAATATTTCTGGGTTCCTGGGATGGTGTTTGATGAGCTCACAGACCCATTTGAGATGCACCTTCCCTGAATTTGAACACCCCAGCAGTCGACTTACGACTACAGACTACGCTGCTGAGAAGTTGGATCTTATGGAGTCTTCTCGCAACTGACGGTGCTTCCCGATGTCGCACTCTTCTCGAGGTGTTCTCCGTTCAATGGTTATCCTGTAATTTTTCCTGGGGAACAATGAAGAAAAATATCATGAATGTAGATGATATTGTATGAGCAGCAATAAGAATGTTCTAGTAATACTCAACAAACTCAAAAACAATAAAACTGACATTTGAATGCCAGATACTTCTTATCATTATAATTCATACAATACATTAGGCTGTTTTATGAAAAAAATATTGTTTTCGGTGTTTACCTAAAGAAGTAGAATGCCAAAAGGAGAGCCGTTCCCAGAATTCCACCTACTATTATCCCAGTCACTGCCGATACACCTAGTCCACCTGCTTAGGAAAGAAAATGAAACCATTTGTAAAGAAAGCAGCACATCTATATAATTTAGCGAGGTTCACCGAGTGGGGGTTTTCAAAAGGGGGGTCTGTAAGAAGATGCTATCATTACTATTGTAAGTAATAATAATATTATTATTATTATTATAATTAAAGGGATAGTTCACCCAAAAATGACAATTCTGTCATTAATTACTCACCCTCATGTCGTTCCAAACCTGTAAGACCTTCATTCATCTTCAGAACACAAATTAAGATATTTTTGATGAAATCTGAGAGCTCTCTGACCCTGCATAAACAGCAACTCAACTGAAATGTACCTAATAAGGACTTTATTCAACAATTCTTCTCTTCCAAATCATGTATTCCACCATTATCTCGATAATGGTGGAATAAAAAAGTATTCTCGTAGCTTAGTAAAATTGCACATGGTGCTGCTGATGTAGAACGCACTGCGTCTTGTTTACATGCACAGGATTTCAGTTGCATTGCTGTCCATGCAGGGTCAGAGAGCTCTCGGATTTCATCAAGAATATCTTCATTTGTGTTCTGCAGATGAATGAAGGTCTCACGGGTTTGGAACGACATGAGGGTAAGTAATTAATGACAGAATTTTTGGATGAACTATCCCTTTACTAATAATATTATTATACGAAATAATTTAAAAAAACATTGTGTTCTTTGCCATCTGTTGTCTTAATTTTGACTTTTGATCATGCTGTTACAAAAAATAAGTGTCAGTCTTGAAGAAGCAGAGGTAATTTACATGATGGATCACTGTGTTTTGGGTGTGGAGGCTCTGGTGCTGTTCGCAAGGAGAACCATTCCCTCTTAAAGCCAGGCATGATCTGGAAACTTCCATTGGTGCCAAAGTAGCTCATAACAGTCTGAATGCATAAAAAAAAAAAAAAAAAAAAATTATCGTGATCATTACTTAGCATTTCTTAACTCTGGCACAAACATTAACAAAGTCCTACAGCTTCAAATGTCTGAATTTCAGTTATTGTCCTGATTTTTTTTGTGTGTGTGTGTGTATGTGTGTTTGTGTGTGTGTGTGTGTATAAAATAAAGCAGAGATGATTATGTGCACGTACCTCGTGCGTTCCTGCCTCTGGGTCTGTCATCCTAACGACAGAGAAATCCCCATTCCGGTCACCATTGGCATCTAGAGACACCTGGCCAGCAATGCCTGTTTAACGGAATGTGAGGAATGAGAAAATTAATTAGTTTGAAGAGTCAAACATTCCAAGGAAAACACCAGCAAGAGTCGACAAATTCCGGGTGGGCAATACAACAGGAAATCTCATCCGCCTCCTGCCGTTTTTGTTGGCTTTGACTGCAAAAATGGTAATTTCATCTGTACATCTGTGTTCCTGAATTCTTGAGATTTTTAAAATATTATTTCATTTAACAGGAAAACATGACCCTGTTCCTGATGATTCTGGCCGAGCAAAACATTGTTATTTCACGTTTAGTTGTCTTGCTGTGGTCATTGAGACGGGTCTGGGCCGCAGACATGTCTGAGCACTTATTTTGTAAAGGAAGTTTAATGAATTACAGTGGCAAGAATACCGGCGAGCCCTCTGTTCACAACTACAATAATGGAAATCAAATGTGGTGAATAATAATGGGAATCAAATAGAACTTGGTCAGTGTTAGGATTCCAGTGTTCTCTTTGCACAAATATGCATTATTATTAATAATAAGCTTAGAGTGTCTAGTATTATTTAAAGGGGTCACGAAATTTATTTTTACATTTCCTGAGATGCACTTTTTTTTTTTCACCCAATGGTTATAATTTAGAAATAAATATTAAAGGAACACTCCACTTTTTTTGGAAATAGGCTCATTCTCCAACTCCCACAGAGTTAATAAGTTGAGTTTTACCGTTTTTGAATCCATTCAGCCGATCTCCGGGTCTGGCGATAGCACTTTTAGCATAGCTTAGCATAGATCATTGAATCCTATTAGACCAGTAGCATCGCGTTCAAAAACGATCAAAGAGTTTCGATAGTTAACCTATTTAAAACTTGACTCTTCTGTAGTTATATCGTGTACTAAGACCGGCGGGAAATGAAAAGTTGCGATTTTCTAGTCCTATTTGGCTAGGAACTATACTCTCATTCCGGTGTAATAATCAAGGAACTTTGCTGCCGTAACATGGCTGCAGCAGGCGCAGTGATATTACGTAGCGCCTGAAAGTAGTCCCCAGCTATATTATAACTAGTTACCTAGCTGGGGACTACTTTCAGGCGCTGCGTAATATCACTACGCCTGCTGCGGCCATGTTACGGCAGCAAAGTTCCTTGATATAACTACAGAAGAGTAGTACACGATATAACTACAGAAGAGTCAAGTTTTAAATAGGAAAACTATCGAAACTCTTTGATCGTTTTTGAACGCGATGCTACTGGTCTAATAGGATTCAATGATCTATGCTAAGCTATGCTAAAAGTGCTATCGCCAGATCCGGAGATCGGCTGAATGGATTCAAAAACGGTAAAACTCAACTTATTAACTCTGGGGGAGTTGGAGAATGAGCCTATTTCCAAAAAAAGTGGAGTGTTCCTTTAATTGAATTGATTTGAATGTTCTGTTGGAAGGGGTGTGTCTGCTATGAGACTTCAATGTAAATGCCCACTGCTGTGATTGGCTAACATCTTTGCATATGAAATGAGCATTACATGTAGAACTCCCTTGAAAGCTTTTACTGTGTTTTTACTAAAACAGCTGCCAAGATTAACTAGTTGTGAAAAGTGTTGATTATAATACTACACTTAGAACTACAGCGCTGCACTGTAGCCGAACACTGTCATGTCTACTGAGAACACAATGCAGTTATCTCATTGTTGCAACACAAATTCTGCAATCTAACAAATACTACTGTACCACTGATTATATCATGATTGGTTTACACGTTACCATCAAGAACAGTGTGAAGTTGCTTGTTTAGTCATTGGTTTGATTTAGAAATGTATAAACAGCAGAAGTAAACTACTTTGTGACAAAGAACATCTGAACGTCTACAGCCTTACATATTACACCAATCACTGGCCATGAACTTTTTATGTTTCTTGAGGTAAGTTTATAAAGTTTGCAAAGTTGTTTAATCGTTCTTTTCCTAACAGCAGTAACGCTCTTGTGATTGATGGGCAGACACGAGTTGTTCAGAATGTTGTAGGTGCTCCCTAAAGTCTCATATACAAAACTGTTGCTTTTTAAATACATTTGTTTCCTTTAAACAAGAAATTTATGTACCCAAACTTTCCTACATAGAACTCTCTCTGATGTGCAGTGAATATTCAGTAGAGGTGTAATGGTACACCCCATACCCAAGATGCACACATTCAAAATCAGCCTGATTGTCTCATGTAATCACCCTAATCTGACACCGTCTGGCTGGTGCATTATCCAGACATGCTAAATAGGTTGTTTCATTTGATTACTGATGAGTTTGCTGCCACTGTTTACTTTCTCAGTCTTTGAACTTTAACACAAAATTGAACCCGTCAACCCACAGGCTATATATTTGCATTTCAGAATTACAGCTGTTGATTAATGTCTGTTATAAAATGTACATGATGTACGGCACAGACCAGTGTCCATAGCACTTCAGTGGTCTGACTTCAAAATATTAAGAAAAAAAAAAAACAGCAATTTTTTGGGAATTACCTTCAAATGTTCTGTTCCACATGCTGTGGGTGATTTCCAGTCCATTCTTTTTTGTCAGACCGTTACTCATCACCTCACGCAAGGCAATTGCATACAGAATCAAAGCATCATGGAAACCCTCCATAAACATATTGACCTGCAATTTAAAAAAAGGGGGGGGTGTAAGTTTATGTAAATGTTTCATTTATTTATTATTTAAATAATAAATCATATTTTTTATAAAAAGAATAAATAATTATAAGTAAATCAATATAATACATTTTATGACTGTTATGAATTTTTTTTAATACATTGGCTTTATTTATGCATTTATTATTTATTATTATACTTCAGTTAAACTGCAAATGAATGAACAACTGCATACAGTGTTTTCTAACATCAAGAGTGAATAAGCCGGAGAGGATTCATAAACAGCACCATGTTGTTCAATGAAATGTTAAGCAACTAAAAAATAATACGGGCTACCCAGCCGCCATGAATACTGAAAAGCACATACTAATAGATGCTCATGTTATGATATGGATTAATGGTCTGTTCCTGCCGCAGAGCCGTATGCTGCATGTGTACAGCCCAAGGCAAACAATAGTAAAACCTGGGGCTTAGTCAGTCTGCAGCCCGGGGGAGATTCGATAACCGGCTGCCAAGATTACTGTATATTTACATTCACCCTCAACTGCCTAATAAGAGTGAAACAGCAGGAAAAGCTGATATAGTCATATGACTGTTTATATACATATTCATTTTTGGAAGCGTGAACAGAGGTGAAATCTCTAAGCATTCATAGCATAACAAACCCTGCCGTGTTTTCATACAGAGCACAGCTTGCGATTCAGCAGCACAATGTATCGGACTGAACATTCCTCGTGCAAAAAAATGTCATGCTTTCTCATTGCGAAACAAATCCTGCTGATATTTAAGTTTAGGCACTATTGGTAACAGTTTGTGTAAAACTGATGCCATCTCAGTTCAAGAATGTGATATGAAAGGGATATAGAGGAGATTTTTATTAAATTTCTATTATTTTAACTCAGAAGTTAAAGGAGAGGTTTAGAGGCCAGTCACCCACATTGAGATTTGTGGTTTCCATCACAGTTTGCAGCACCTTTAAACGATAAAGTGATTTCTTATGTACCAAAAATAAACAAATCCACTGTAAGGTTTTCTTAACCTCTTTAGTGCCTATTAAGCCTGCCCATTTAATTTTTTGTGAATTAAAAAAAATAATATAGGCCTATACTCTGACTACAATCAGACTGTTTATTTATGAAGCTTGTTATATATATATATATATATATATATATATATATATATATATATATATAGAGAGAGAGAGAGAGAGAGAGAGAGAGAGAGAGAGAGAGTTTAATAAATAATGCTTAAATTCCTCCATAGATGTTGCAAGGGGAAAGAAAACGGCCCTAATTCCTAGTTGGCCCAACTGCAGTGATTAAACCAAAACAAGCCCAGCATCATTAGAGTGAATGTAACTCATCCTCAGGGCTCACTGGACACACTGTTTTACCAATAAGCCTGTTTCTGTTTATTTGGCCTGATTAACTTCAGGCTCTGGCATGAAAAGGTGCAACCGCATGTCAGTTTCCTCACCCCGGTGAAAAATTACCAAGTGCTGTCTTACCGTCACTACCAGCTATATTGCAATGACAGAAAGGCCTGAACAGACCTTTAAGATGCCATCTATGAATAAATAAATATGAAAAATAAATTGATAAATGACCCACTGCGGCATAATGTTTATTTCATACTTTTTTTCTGTTTATTTCCACATTTTTTTTATTTTTATTTCTTCACCTATTTCCTCAAAATGGAATGCAGCAAGAAAATGAAAACCAACCAAATGTTCAGACATCTTCCATTTTATACATGGAGCGCTTCTAGTCATTTAGAATTCAATCACTGCAGTAGGACTTTTTCTCATTGATTGAAGACCACTCAAAACCATACATAATGAAGCCTTTCAGATGAGTGGTCAAACCTCTTCAAACGATGAGAATCAAAGTCCAATTCCAAAGGCTGAGTCATATATTCGGTGATGACCTGGTAAGAAAACCAGATCGTATTCTTTATCCTTGTACCACAATTGCACTGCTTATATACAGTGCCTATAAAAAGTATTCATTTTTTTCATGTTTTGTTATGTTGCTGCCTTATGTTAAACTGTTTTAAATTACTTTTTTCCACATTAATCTACACTCCACAAACCATAATGACAGTGCAAAAACAGAATTGTCACACCTTTGTAAATTTATTAAAATGAAAAAACCTGAAATAAGTACATTGCATAAATATTCATACCCTTAACAGTACTTAACCTTTTTAGGTACGGTGCGACAAGCTTTGCTCATCAACATTTGGCAATTATCTGCCATTATTTTCCTCGCCTCTTCACCTCTCAAGCTCTATCAGGTTGGATGGGGCAGATGCACATTTTTAGGTTTCTCCAGAAATGTTTGATTGGGTTAAAGCCCAGGCTGTGGCAGGGCCACTCAAGGACATTCACAGAGTTGTCTATAACCCACTCTTGCTGTGTGTTTAGGGTCACTGTCCTGTTGGAAGGTGAACCTTCTGCCCAGTCTGAGGTTCTGAATGCTCTGGACTGCGTGTTCATCTCAATATTTTGGTGCATTGAGCTTTTCTTCTTCTCTGACGAGTCCCTCAGTCCCTGCCGCTGAACAACAGCCCCACAGCATGAGGCTGCTACCAGCACACTTTACTTTTGGGATGGTACTCTGCAGGTGACGAGCCGTGCCTGGTTTCCTTCAAACATGATGCTTGCAAATGAGGTTCTTCAGACCAGAGAATCTTGTTTCTCACAGTCTGAGGGTCCTTTAGGTGGTTTTTGCAAATTCCAAGTGTGTTTTCTTGTGTCTTCAGTGAGGAGAGGATTAACTTTGGCCACACCGCCATAAAGCCCAGATCAATGGAGTGTTGCATTGATGTTTGTCCTTCTATAGGTTTCGCCCATCTCTACACATGATCGTGGAGCTCAACTAGAGTGACCATCAGGTTCTTGGTCACCACTCTAACCAAAGCCCTTCTCCATGAATTGCTCAGTTTGGCCAGGAGGCCAGCTCTAGTCCTGGTTGTTTCAACCTTCTTCCATTAAGAGACTACATGCTTCTGTGGACCTTCAATGCAGCAGAATTTTTTTCTGATTTCTTCCCCAGATGTTCTACAGGCAGTTTTTTTTTTTTTTTACCTCAAGGTTTGGTTTTTGCTCCAATATGCAATTTCAGCTTTTAGACCTTTTATTGAGAGGTATGTGCCTTCCCAAATCATATCCATTCAATTGAATTTGCCTCAGGTTAACTTCACTCGAAGTGTATTAACATCTACAAGCAATATGAATGCTCCTGAGCTAAATTGCAACTGTTCCAGATAAGGGTATGAACACTTATGCAATAGAATCGTTTACGTTTTGTGTTTTTAATAAAGACGTTAAAAACCTGTTTTTTGCCTTGTCATTATGGTGTATAGAATGTAGACTGCAATAGAAAAGCAATATGGTATACACACATTGCAAATAAAATTTCCTAATATTAGATATTTTTTCAAGTTTTAGTCCTCCATAGCTCCCCTTTCTTTCTTTCTTTCTTTCTTTCCCCAAACTTTCTCTGAGCATTATTTATAATGAATTATAAGATTTGACAGAGAAATGTGATAAAGATTTCCACAAGAGAATTTCATTGGTTGTTACTGCAAGTTCAGTCAAATTTGTGTGTGACAGTGTCTATCTATTCTGAAAACAGCGACATCCTTTATTGTTGATCAAATGAGATGACCGAGGCAGAACGATCTGTCTGTAATAAGTCTGTGACTTCCTTTGTTTGTTTCAGTTTAGCCATTCGGCCACAGTGTGTTCAGATCCTGCGAGATGGTTTTAGGGGCCCTTAATTGTCAGCAAAGCAGTTGTCTGCCTATCTTGTTCTAGATAAGGGTTGTTGAGAAGGAAAGGAAAGAAGCAACCATGGGTGGCCTTAAATTCACATGCAGTCTAGTGTGTTGAGTTTGATCGTCTCTAATGAATGTTCCTAGATCGCCTCCTTCTCAGGTTGAATTTTTTTTTTTTTTTATAATGATGAAACGTTTCTGCTCAAGTACAGGCATAAATATTATATATATATACACACACACACACACACACACACACACACACACATAAATCTTAAAGCCAGTTGCCAAGCATTAAAACCTCATTAGTTGAAACCTGACCCTGAATTGACTCGACTTTAGCTGTGATTAGTTTAGATTATACACACCTGAGGAGATCGGTATTTTAGAAATGCTAAATCTGTGTGAATAGAATATCTGGGGATTAATTGAGCCTCAGTGGTTTTGTCATGCTGGAACTTGATAACCTGCAGTGACGCACAGCGAAGGGTGAGCTGAAGTTAGAGGGGAAAAAGTAACAGATAAACCTGAGGGCCAGCCAGAAATGGGCACAAATACATCAAAATGTATTTAAAATAGAAATACAAAATACTGTGTGAAAAAATGTATTTAAATACAAATACAGTATTTTGTATTTTGAAATCCAGTGAAGTAAAACTATTAAAGGGACACTCCACCCCAAAATGAAAATTTTGTCATTAATCACTCACCCCCATGTCATTCCAAACCTGTAAAAGCTTTGTTCGTCTTTGGAACACAATTTAAGATATTTTGGATGAAAACCGGGAGGCTTGTGACTGTCCCATTGACTGCAAAGTAAATTACACTGTCAAGGCACAGAAAAGTGTATCCATGCGTTACTGATGACAGAGAATGGCATACGCACTTTGCATCCATTGGATGCTCTCCAAAATGGCGCTACGGTGACGCGGAGAGACAGAGAGGAGACGAATTGTTGAATAAATGTCGTTATTGATTATTTCAGATTGAACCACTGATGGCAGATGGACCATTTTGCCAATGTGTTTTATTCTTTTCTGTGCTTTGACAGTGTTATTTACTTTGCAGTCAATGGGACAGTCACAAACCTCCCGGTTTTCATCCAAAATATCTTAAATTATGTTCCGAAGATGAACGATAATTATAAATATAGCTGCAAGCAGCAATGACGGGGCCAACCACATCAGCGGCAAAGTCAGGAGCTAAGCATAGTATGGAGCATCAGACCAACTTCAGCAATGAGTAATTGAAGTCATTTTAAGATTATTGTAGTCCAAATGCCTGAAAAATCATTAAAACTGCTAGTAATCCTAATGAATGACTTTTCACTTTTGACCTTTTGATATAAACTTTTGAACTGCGGGTTTCGTCTGGTCAGAGGAGAACTGCCCCCCCCGACTGAGCCTGGTTTCTCCCAAGGTTTTTTTTCCTCCATTCTGTCACAGAGGGAGTTTTGGTTCCTTGCCGCTGTCGCCTCTAGCTTGCTCTGTTTGGGACACTTAACTTCTAGCGATTATCGCCGATTTGATTGCACAGATACTATTTAAACTAAACTGAGCTAGACAATGACATCTCTGAATTCAATAATGAAATGCCTTTAACTGAAAATTGAGTGTTTAATCTTATCATTATACATTACTGACACTCTATCCTCCAATTTGATACTGTTAAGTGCTTTGACACAATCTGTATTGTTAAAAGCGCTATATAAATAAAGGTGACTTGACTTGACCAACGGGTGGCACCATTATAAAATTGATGTGGAGTGTTCTGTGTGAGGTGACAATGGCACACACAAAGTTTGGTGTCAATAGGCCAAAGCATAGCAGAGATACAGTCTCAACTGTCATTTTGGCATCATGCCTCAAATTCGTTGATGTGGTATGCGAAAACGGTTTTGTTTATCAAAACGAAATCCAGAACTTTTGGTCAGCATGGTCGGAAGATGATATGATTCAAATTTGGTAAAAATCGGACAAACGGTTTTGGAGGAGTTCGAAAAAGTAGGTTTTCAACATAAATCAAAATGGCGGACAGGAAGTTCGGCTTACTATGACATAATTGGTATGTATGTTGTCGGCATGACCCAAGGAATAATTTTAGACCAGTTTCATTACAATCGGCTAATGCAGTCAAAAGTTATTAGCATTTATGGAAATTTCATTATCAATGATTTATGAATGTTTTTTTACTTTTGACCAATAGGTGGCGCCGTTACCAAACTGACGAGGCATGGTCAGTGTGAGGTGACAATATCACATACAAAATTTGGTGTGAATATGTCAAAGTTTCACTGAGATGCAGTCTTAGATGCAGTTTGGCCTCTTTCCAGCAAATTCGTTGATGCGCTAAACGAAAACCGTTTAATATATCGACACAAAATCCATAACTTTTTGCCAGCATAGTCTGAAGATGATCCGAGTCAAATTTGGTGAAAATCAGACTAACGGTCTAGGAGGAGTTCGAAAAAGTAGCTTTTCAACATGAATCAAAATGGCGAACAGGAAGTTTAGCCAATTATTGCAAAATTGGTATCAATGTTCTTGGCATGACCCAAGGAATGTATCAACATCAGTTTGATTACAATAGGCTAATGTAAGCAAAAGTTATTAGTATTTTTAGAAATGTCATTATAACTTTTGACCAAAAGGTGGCACTGTCTCTAAACTTTTTGAATACCATCAGGGCATGGTGCCGAAGATCCACATCGAGTTTCGTAACGATACATTAATGCGTTCGTAAAAAAATAGAGCATTTTATGACAAAATTCAACATGGCCGACGCCCAAAATGGCTGACATGGGAAAATTGGATATGGTCGGACTCAGCATGAGGCACCGAATCCAATTTTTGGCCAAACCATTCACAAGTTATAAGCAATGTTATATGCAGTTATATGCATTTTTCATATCTCCTGACCACTAGGAGGCACAGTGCCGAAACACTGCAGGTAGCCTCAGGTCATGCTTGTTATAACACACACCAAGTTTCGTCTCAATATGCCAAACCGTTGCAGAGATATAGCCTCAGATCCATTTTTGCATGCTTTTTGTAGAATTTATTCGTGCATTATTCAAGAACGCTTGGACTAATCGACATGAATTCCATAACTTTTTGCCTGCATGGTCTGTAGATGATCTGAGCCAATTTTGGTGAGAATCGGACAAACCGTCTAGGACGAGTTCGAAAAAGTAGGTTTTACGAACAATTGAATATAGCAAAAAAACTAAACCTTACGATTTTTTAATTTTGGACTGGATTCGACTTGGCTTGAGCCAAGGATTCAGAGGAAAAAGTTTCATTTTCTGGCTTACGGTTCAAAAGTTATTAGCATTTCAAAAGTGAAATTTTGGACATGTGGTGGCGCTAAAGAGTTTGAGATAGAGACTCCAAATTTGCTGTGGTTACTATTGACACTGTCCTCTATCAGTGTGCCAAATTTGACAACTTTCCCGCAAGCGGTTCTATGGGCTGCCATAGACTTCGAGCGGAAGAAAAAAAGACCGCTAACAATAACAATAGGTGCCTCCGCACCTTCGGTGCTTAGCCCCTAAAGATATCTATATTAGTGTATTCTAAGTATACAATGCAGTTGTGTCATCTGTCAACGTAAATGCTCAAGCTCTTTAAAGCAGAAATGATTCTGATTGGCTGTCGATGTTTTATCATTCATCATTTTTTGTGCTGTTATGGTTATAGTTGTGGTGAGGATGTACTCACACTAGGGGATCTGATCCATGCTGGAGCGTGATTTACCCCCAAAGTCCAGTTCATTTCACAAGTGTGACTGCTCTGTACCATGTCCAGTGTGGTTTGTTTCACCACGCACTGGCCCGCTCGAAGAGGTGGATCGGTGTGGTTCACATGTAGTGTGATCGCTAACCGCGCCAGAGCATGGAACAGTTCATTTACTATTTCTGTATGCGCTATGGTTTACATTATGATAGCAAAAATCTTTATTACTACTTGGATATCTCACTTTTTAATTAATTTAATGTTGAGTCTATTTGGATTTATAATGGGTCTAGTTCTGATCTTATTGATGAACAGGTAATGTAGTTGCCTCTGTAATAATACAGTGATATCTGTCTGTTAGCAAAAGGAAAATCATGCTTGGGCTTTAGTACAAAGCAACTGTGCCTAGTGTGAGTATACCCTTAGAACAATTTTAAGTTTAATGAACACATTTGACTAGCTAGTTGATAAAACCAATCTGACCAAAAAAAAACTAACAAGACTGACTAGTGCTAATGCTATGTTCCCCTTGCTAGAGCTCTTTTTTTACCTGCCGGGACAGGAATGCTCTTTTTTCCACAAAAGCAAGATCACCTTGTTTTAAAGTTAAACTCATGCACATAGTAGTGCAATAACCATTTCAAGCATTTTGTATGTTTTATACACAACAAAACAGCATGTATTTGACTGAAAATCCATAATCATCAACAAGCTAACTGTAAAGATAGCACTGTGAATGAAGATATAGTTGTCAACGAATGGGATGCTACATTTGATTCAATATTAAATATCTTAAATATCTACGATTTTGGCTTTAATAAGATTTTCCCAGGAAACCTGGCGTCCTCCACGATTCCAATTCTTTCCAACAGCAAAGCACTTAAATGCGACAAGCTTGTAATCAGGACTTCTGAAATTGGAAATAGGACATTTTGATAGCACACGAAGGCAGTATTATTCCTTATAGGAATCCAGAAAATTTCATTACCCAATTCTAGATGGAGTCGTACAGCTGCAGCTCACATGAATGAAAGTGGCATGTTTGAACTAGTTGATACAGGAAACCAGCAGTCTAATAAAGTGGTTGATTGGCAAAAAGTATTTTATGTATTTTGAAAATATTAAATGTATTTAAATACAAAATACATTTGATTTTTTTCAAAGGTATTTAAATACAAAATAGTATTTTGTATTTCAAATACGTATTTGAAATACTGCCCATCCCTGGGGCCAGCACATGATAACTATTACCAAGTAAGATAAAATACATGTCAGTCTGACCCAATTCATACTTTGCTTCTTTTGAAGAGATGATGTTTCTCAGCCAGAAAAAAAATAGTTAGTTAATGATTCTGAGGAATGTTGCCTGTCTTTAGGATAATTTCATCTGAGAGTATTTTGCAAGTGAAAAATATATAGAAGAAACACATAAAACACGAAATACATTATACTGTAAAACATAAAACCATAAAACATGTTCCTAATGACTGTGGTAATCCAACACACCCACCTACTGGTCATCAGTGCATAAAAATGCTTAGCATTTTTCACAGACTCAATCATTTTAAAGTCGCTAAGGATATACAGTGAACAGCACTTTTTAAATATCAGTATTTTACGATTCTTTTAAAGGTCTTACTTTGCAGCTGGATTATACTGTGCAGAGTCGACCTTCTAGAATGTTAACAGTGGAAACTGTCGTTTATCCAGCAAATTTACGTTCAGCATATGGGGGGCTCTTTGCAAATGAGTATGGCTGCATTTCCTGGCAGCCAGTACGAATTGCTAAAATCTGTGTGGATGCTCATAAGAACACCACTCACTGTAAGCCAATTCCAAAAAATGTATCACCTTCCTTAATGAATAAAGTGAGCATTCTTCATCCAGCTCATTAATTCAGCATGAACACCGCTGTCAGAAAAAACCGAGCAGATACAAGCGGCAGCTACAAGGAGAAGGCCATGTTTGTGAAACATCACATTAGCCTGTGCTTCTGTCAGCTAAGGCTTCTGCTTCTCTGGGAAGTGTACTCGTACAATGATATAATTGTGCTCGGCACACTGAAGTCTTGACATTCATATTTGGAACGAGAGTGGGCTTTGTCTGAATACTTTTCTTTCGACTTGATGGTGATTCCCTGCAAAGGTCCAGCTCAAGTCTTTTGTGGCTCCTGTTGATACACCAATCGAGCCAGTCAAAAGTGGCAGGGCCCCCACTGAGGTTATTAACCTTGGCACTTCGATTCGTCCACAATTGTTTGTTTCAGAAAGACAGTTCCCGCTGTCTTCCTTAGAAAAGCTTTGACAGCTTTTCAATAGAAGCTGACATGATGGGGACAAAGAGCCAGACCAAAATATGGGGCCTGTATGGAACGCCAAGTCACCCCATTCAAAAGCACTTAAAGTGTGAATGCACTGTATTTTGTCTTTAAACTGGGTGAATAAATGAATCAGCTGCTCTTTGAACACTGCAGGCCACAAAATGGAGGGAATTGCAGGAAGGGGGCTTAAGATTGATTGATTTAGTGACTGATTTGCCTGTACACTGTTCACAGGGGACAATGATGAAGGTGTATTTGAAAATAGTCCAAAAAGTTCCACGACATTTTCACGGTTGGAGTTTTTTCGATTAATCTCTTTTGCATTCCTCCTCAAAACTTCAAATATCACAGAAAATGTCGAATTTGCAGTATAAGTAGAATGATTTATTTTATTGAACGAATATATATTTCACTATTATATATTTTTATCATTATATTCAGGGATTTTGTTTCAAAGACTCACGTACAGCACTGCAGCCTTCACAAACAGGGATGTCCAATTGCTGTAGTGACTTTTTCATTTCCATGGAGAAGTCTTCAAACTCTGGCTTGGTGGACCTAAGCAACGTTACAGTGTTGAGAAAGCTGTAGGCAGCCTTGGCCTCATTGTCATATTTGTCTCCTCTCCTCCAGGATCCATCCCCTGTAAAGTAATGTTGTATTTTTACTGTATTTCATGTTCACATGAGCATATTGCAAGATTTGTCACAGAAAAGTAGAAGTCTCTTAAAATAAAGACATTATACAAGCATGTTTTGCCTGTTTCTGCTGATAAATCCTCAATGACAATGGCTGAAATATCTAGTCTGCTACTTCTTCTGCAACAATGGGGATTTTAGATATGCACAAGAACATCAGTGGAACATCCTGGACCTGCACACCAGACAATATCCAGGCGCTATTGTGTTGAGCCAAATGTCTCTTGAATGTAATCTCTATCAAGCAGAAGAGCTGGGCCTCTCTTGCAGTTCAGTGTAGATATCGCTTCATTGTGCTACAGGGTCACAGGACAATCTCGTCTGACTATGGCTCATTTTGGGAATAGAGATAAGCTCTGTAATCGGTGCATAACAAGCATGAGTAGAGTAGTGGAGCTTTACCATAGGAAGAGGAGTTGAAGAGCTCGATGTTGAAGAAAATATGGCTGCCGGTGGTTAATTTTCGTCGATGGGCCGCTAGCATGAGGTCTCGTACTGTGTCCGCCTTGGCACACATGATCACCACTGCAAAAAGAGACCGAACAGAATGTTATTTATCATTCAAAACAACAAATTTAGGCTACCACCACCAGCAATGCACGGTTCATGTTTATAATGTTAAAACTGTATTTATGACTATGGTTAGTAAACAGAAAAAATTACAAACAAAATAAAATAATTCAATAACCAAATGATTTTCGTTTTTTATTTCTGTTAACGGTTCTCACACGTGCTTTCCGCCAATGAGGAAGGAACACCATTCTAAAATGCTCTGAAAATGTTCAGTGTTACTATTTAGCACAAACATTGAGCACACACAGTAAAGTCAGATTCTCAAGCATATTACTCCTCTGAGCCAGTTCTTTTTAATGAATCACAAATTACAATTTATGAATCACTTGGTGTAGTTTCTCAATTAATCTGAATCTAATTTTGCCATTTTACAACTCAATGAACCAAAAACTGATACAACGCTATGTTGTACTTAAACCAACATTTAAATTTTTGTGCTTTCATTATGAATCTATAAGGTATAAGCTAGTGTGCTCCAAAACACTGTCAAAATTCGCAATTAAAAGACATAATCATTCAAAACACAGTCTCTCACTTCAACGAATCAATGATTTTGATGATATCATTCTAAACTTCAGCTTCTTCTCAGTTTTTCTGACCAGTCAAAATGCTCCGTAGAAGCTGAAGCATCCTGGCCATTACACTATAAAAGACGCTAAAGCTGCTGCCAAAAATGGTCATTTGTTTACACATTTATTATTTAATATATGGCAAATGGCAGCTATTGCATTATACGGAGCAATTAAGACAGTTGGGGTCCAGAGTCACATTATCGCACATACGGGACAGACCACAAAACATATCCAACCCATTTGAATTCCGCACAGAATGATGTTTTAAAGCACAATGGAAGAGATCAAACATAGAAAATGGTTAGACATCCTCGCCATTATAAACATTGATTATGAAGAGCAATGAACAGCAGGTGATGAGCTGGTTGATATGTCCCGCCCTCAACACACTGAATAAGGCTGTGATTTTCAAGATACTTCAATAGGACTTAAATCAGCCACTGACTGGTTGTTTGTGTGATAATACTGTATGTACAAGAATGGAATCGTTAATTTCCTTTTTCGTAGATTCCCATTTATGGCAGACAAAATAAAGCACTGTGTTCTCATAAGATTTTTACAGACCACAAATCCAACACGCGCATTAAGTTATTATCGTCTCAATTCTGAGAACATGCTCAGTGCTGATAATTTAGAATTAATTATGACCTTTATGCTACTGGCCAGCTTTACAAGAGCATTGGCATTGATTCAATTATGTGAGCACAGGCTCATAAGTAGCAAAGAATAACTTCTTTTTGACCTGGTCTAACAGAAACACAGTCTGAGGTACAAAATATTTTCCCATGGAGCAAGGAGGTCAAAAATAAATAAACAAACAAGCAAGCAAACAGGGTTTTTTTTTTTTTTTTTAAAGTCGCAAAGTGTCCCATAAATAGGAAGATTCAGAGGATTGGAACTTTCCCCACAGCTCAGTCAGTGTAATGCGCTGCTTGAAATATCCTCAGCTGAGTGGGACAAACTTCACCTCAGTATTCCTGCACTATAGCACCCTTTAATTACAGAGCGCACAGTACACTACAGGCCCTGTGTTGGCTCTCCAGTGATTCCATGGGGTAAAGCTCCAGCCAGCAATATTTCAAAAATCTGGATTTTCCCACTGACACTAGTTACAAATGAGCTGAGGAATGCAAAGAGGCAACACATGGCACACTTACCGTAGGTTGCGCCGCATTTAATGCACCTGGGGGTCTATATAGAAGCATAGTGTGAACGTGCACATGGAAATAATATCGCTGTGCAAACTCGTACTATATCGCTACTGAGTATAAGGGTTTACTGTCTTTCCCCTCTGTCCAACTTTGGCAGCATGGCACAGAATGCAAAATAAGCAGGGCTATAATGACATATCTCTGGCTTAGTAAATTCACTCCCTGAGGACCACTCTGCAGGTTTCCAACAAGCCAGTTTGTGGTTCTGTGCTCACGTCATTCACTGTCAAAACACTGCAACACCGTTTGCCATGCCTTATCTTCTGTCATTTAGCCTCAGCATGGATCATAACTTGGAATTTTATGCGTTATGTGTCAACAGCCAGGTATGTCTTTCTTATCTGATTGTTAAGTAAGACGTCACGTGTCACAGTTTCCAAGTCCAAACACTCTATCAGACGCCAAAAGCAAACAACATATTCTCTCACAGTGTGCTGTAGTACTACTCAAACATCATGATCCCAAGCTTTTTCTGAAATCACAGATGGCCAGATAGCGATTCATCTGCTATGAATGGATAAAATACCTGTGTTGGTGAGTCCAGAGACTGTAGTGTACACTGTACGTTTTTAAAAGCTTGGCTTAAACGTGTGATATGAGCAAATTGTGCTCTTAAATGGCTCTTGAGACTGTATTCTCAGATGAAACGAGTAGAGGCTTGGACATTCATCTGTCGCAAAGCCCTCAAGTTGTTTCTGATTGGCTTAGCCATGATTTGGAATCTTTCATAAAACAGACCCTAAAACACTTTTAAATGAGCGCTCATGTGCAGGCTGGGCCATGTCATTAATGTTATCTGTATTTTATTACATTCGCCTCAGCTGTGCCAATCGACACGCCGCAGCCTCGTGCAACAGGTTGAAAACCGCTTAACGAAGACTGACAACAACAAAAACAAGGGCATCGCAATGGCCAAATGAATCAAATCAGGCGTCACAGGAGCTGGAGAATGTCCCAATGACGTCCTCTACTGATGACTGCAGGCAAAGAAAAACTATTTGGCAATCTCCACTGGCTTCTGATTATGAGAAACTGTGTGAGAGAGTAGATAATGATGGATGCTGTTATTATAAGCAGCCACATAAATCAACTTGCTTACATGCTTGTGTAATTGAACACTTCAGGGACAAACAATGAACACTGAACAATGACATCTTGATAAAGTAAGACATTTGTTGTAAAAAATAGAAAAATTACAAACTTGTAACCAAGATACTTTGCTATCTGTATTGTATCAATACTCACTCCTACAGTATGTATGCCCCTGCAGCCTTCTATGAGCCCCTGAAAACAAAACAACAAAGTCTCTACCATGCCTGGAATACTAATTCGAACGCCAGCAATCTACCTCATGGAACAGTCTGCAGCAAAATATATGCAAATTTATACAGTGGCTATGTCTATAATTTATGGTAATATAAACACAAACTTTTATGACCAGTGCAACGCATCTATCTGGTCATTTTTTGTGTGACGTTCCCTTCATGAAGCAGACCAATTCTGATCAATGTTATTTTGGAAAAATGCGTGTTTTAGTACTAATCACAAGCTCCTCAAATAACTGCTGCTCTATGGCTGTGTTGTCAACTGGTGGGATGCAATGCAGATAATACAATGCAGCTAGCTATAGTTAAGATAGCACAATAAATAGGCTTATCAGCTTTTAAAAATGAGGAGAAAAGCTTCCCATAACTTTTGATGTTGACATCAAATCAAACTATACTGCATTTGGCCATAAATTTAAAAGGCAGATGCCAACATGGACAGCCAGTGTTGTTGCTTAAAGGGTTAGTTCACCCAAAAATGAAAATTCTGTTATTAATTACTCACCCTCATGTCAAACCTGTAAGGCCTCCGTTCATCTTCAGAACACAAATTAAGATATTTTTGATGAATTCTGAGAGCTCTCTGACGCTCCCATAGACAGCAATGTAATTAACACGATCAACATCTAGAAACGCAGCAAGGAGATCGGTAAAATAATCCATGTGACATCAGGGGTTCCACCGTAATTTTACGAAGTTATGTGATTACTTTTTGCACGCAAAGAAAACAAAAATAATGACTTTATTCAACAATTCGTCTCCACGTCACCCTAGCGCCATTTTGGAGAGTATCCTCTGAACGTAAACAGCATATGCTGTTCTGTGTCAGCTGCGGCACGTGGTTCTATTCATCGGTTGTTCACTAGGAAGAAGTCTGACATTTCACCGGAAGATATGCGATGACATTTTGCTGGAAAATTACAAGCTCAAAAAAAAAAAAAGGTATGGGTGGGCACTGCTCCCATACACTTTCAACAATATAAAAATGGCAGCATTTCTTATAAAATACTCATACATCTGCAGAGAAATGACACTCTGGGGTGGATCCTGTGCAGTTCAGTGTTATACTTCAGAAGAGGCTTGAAACAGATGTCAAATTTTGCCCTGAGTGTTTGGGTGGCGAACTGAAAAATGCATCCCGTCACTGAGATTCCACATTCAAATCTCTGCATGGCCTGTGATGGGCAGATCAAAGGAAGTCTACATGTCATCATTCATGCAGCATTCCATACTTGTACCTTAATAGTTGCTGTGGGGGACCGCAACATGTCGAGGACCTTTAGCTGCTGTTAACTGGTAGAAAAGGGAAAGAATTATAAAAAGCCTCGAGAGGTGTAACCCTGGCATTGTTAGTGTCAAAACAGCCCCAAGACAGCATTAACCTCCTACCCCGTTTCATTCATTCCATACTGACATTTGCAGAATTGGTGGAACATTCCTTTATTAATGACCAGCGTTCACGCAATATGCTTTAGCTTAAGAAACCCAAGATGTTCATTTTGACGCACACAACTGTCTTAGGAAAGCGATACAAGGGACTGGGCCCTCTGCAGGGCCCCTGTATTGAGGCATATCTGTATATTTTCTAAAATCGACAACATTCTTGCTAGGAATGTAAGAAATGCACTGTTTATGAAACAGGATCGGTAAGGAGGTGCATAGTCAGACTTTCTGAAACAGCACAGATTTGGGGCAGACTGATATGATGTTTAAAAGCAGGCTCAAACAGCAGACAGTTCATAGTTTTGACAGAAGGCATATCTTTTAGCCTCACAATGTGTCTAACACCAATAGTAGCAGTGCACTCCAGGAAAGGTGTAGCCTCTCTGGTTATTAAGAATCAGTCAGGCAGACAGTGCATGACTTTACTCGCCATGAGAAAAGCTGTTAAAAAGTGCTCGAGGATGTCTAGAGGAGTGCTAAAGCCTACAATTGCTCCCCGAAATTCCAACAGCTCTTGCTCAGTGTTGACCGCCTGTCAAAATTCTGATCATTTTTTCCACAAGCTTCCTTATGGACTGCAACTGACCTCTTGTCCATCTTTACAGATGGGGAGCCCAGGGAGATCAGGAGAGGATGAAAACAGCCCTAAATATCTTTATTTTTATATGTTCTATATTGCTCTTGTCTGATGCACCGTCCTTGGCAGTTTAACATGCGGTGGATTAGGATTGCTGTTCTCTTTAATGCATTATGATTTGGTGTAAACACTAAGTTCCAGTTTAAACTAAATGTGAATTAATAACATAAGGAAATGTGTTGACCAGGGGCAGTACTTTACAAATCCACCCTGTTGACCTGTGAATACCCGAGTTGAGTCACTGCTAGTGGAGAAAAAAAAAAAAACTGACAACACTGTTTTTTTTTTTTGAATGTTTTTAAAGCTAATATTCTCTACAATGTTTTGTCAGTTACGTAACCCTACAGTCCCATCACTTGGGCTTAAGTTCTAAAGTATCTACTGACACCAAATCTGAAATGTTTCCTTTAAATCATGTTATACAGCCTTTCTTTAAAAAGGGCTACAAAGAGGATTTAAATAATAATAATTAAAATGTGCTATTAATTGACATTAATTAACAATGCAACAATAACCAAAAATTAAGCCACATTTGAAGTTTTTTGCCCTTAATTGTTACTTAACCAGTATTTTCCATGGTACATTTTTTTTTGGGGGGGGGGGGGGGGGGGGGGGGACATTTTCACATACAACACTTGTTAGCAGCCTAACTGAAGGTAATGCTGCTTAAAATGATTCAGTTCTTCTTGCCACATCTGATCCCAAGGCCCATGCCAATCCCATGTTCCTAATACATCATGTTCATTTGCACTGAGAAAAAATGGTTATCCTGAGTTATCTTGTTACTGTAATTTTTTTTTTTTTTGGAAAAGTGTAATCTCATCTGTTTAGTATCAGCGTGGATTGCTACCACTTGTGATCTAGACTGGTAAATGAAAGGTAATGGGCTCAAACCCAGCAAGATGCCATCCATTCCACTTGTTCAAACTATCACCTTCTGGCAAGAAACCTCTATAGGGGATTGTTCTTTTAACAAGTGTACTGTAAGACACTTTTGACATCTATGGCAAGCTGTTTTATTTCCTAAAGGTAATTGTCAGTAAAGCTTAAGTAGACACTTTTTACTAGACAGGAGAGATGAAACCACAACTACTGTGGCACCTAATGAATAGTTACTAATAAAACTGAAACAGGTACCATCAACAATTGGAATATATAGGCTACTAGTCTGAACCGAATGGTTGATAACAGAACCACAGTTTTAATGGAATTTATTAGCAAAAACGTACAGGTAACAGTAATGGTGCATATCATAAAAAGCCTACTAGCGACTAATTAAATAGCCTACTGTAGCCTAATTAAATATCATTATCGTCAAATTCATAAATACTAGTATGAAATAAAAAAAATACTAAAAGCCAAACAGATACTGATGCGTTTTAAGCAATAACTGGTAAAACGGCTTGCCATAGAGAAGGACAATTAAACGATTACCTTCGCTCCCGTAGACGGACGCGATGATCCCGTCGGCATCTACTCTCTCCTCATGCGAGTTTAACACGGCGTAGTCTGTGGCGATGTGGTACTCCGAGAGCACCGTAAAAACCCCCTCTATCGCAAAGTAACAGTTTCTCTCGTCTTTATCGTCGTCGTAAATCAAAGATGCCGTTCTCCAGCCGAAACGTCCGAACATCGCCTGAAACGTCTCGGCCATCTTCAGGTAAGTTGGAGCGATTCTTGTGAGATGCGAGTACTCAGTGGCTTTCAAGCTGAAGCCGGTGGCCAGAGCACCTGCTGAGATCACGGGGATTTTCCAGTGCGATGCCACTCTGACCACCGACGCGGCGGTGTACTCGCACACCGGACCGAGGACCAGGTCGGGACGCTCGTCTCTTTGCTTGTCCACGAGCGCGTACAGAGCGTCCATCCCGCACGCGGAGTTCACATACTGCACACTGAATTTCAATCCAGCAAACTCTGCTCTGCCGAGGGTTTTTAAAGCGTACTGAATAGCCGGAGAAACTCTCTGGTAGGAGAACAGGTATGTGTTGTTGTGAGGCAACATGACCATCACGTCGATGTTGGCAGTCAGTGCACTTGTCCTGCCAGGCATCATGAGCACTGCCCAAATGGACAGACATAGTGACATGAGACATAACATCTTTAACACCAATGAACGAAGTAACTGATTTTTTTTTTCTTTTTTGCAAAGATTCAAAGCTTTTGAAAGTTTTTCCCCCCAAGTAGATAGATGTTATATAAATTAAGACGTATCCTTAATTGAACTTAGTATGGCAAGATTCCACTCTTTCTGTTTATAAGTGAGTTGTGTCGTGTGAGTCTCTCCAGAGCCCCTCTCTCTTCCCCTGTTTGGAGTCTTCTTTGGGTCTGTGTCTAACTCTCCGCTTCCCTGTGTAATTACTCTTGTTAGGATGTGTGAAGTGTGCGGCTCGGCTGGTCACCACACACGCTGCAGTCTAGGAGGAATTTTCAAGCATCCTTTCATTATTATTCCTGCGTCATCGCTGCGCAGCCCGCCCCCTCCTTAAAGCCACAGCGTCGAAATTCAGGACGGTCCACAACTTCAGTCGAGATTTAATGGTCCAAGGTGGCGTAAATATAAAAATATACGAATTATGTTTTAGTATAAAGCACATTTATAGACAACACATGTGGTTCCAAATGTCTGTACAAATTTAGTCGTTCATAAAATGCAACCCAACAGTAAAATCAGAGGCCTTTTAAATATTAAAAGCAACAGAAAGGTTTAACTGAGCAAAGAAAACCAGACATCATGTGGAAAAGGAGACTATTCCACCAATTGTGTGCCACAACTAAAAAGGTTTAATCTCTTTAGGACTTGTGTTTACGGCAGGGGACAGTTAAAATCTCAACTGTCTGGACAGGAATAGAGAGACAAAAGATCACAGACGTATTGGAGGCAAAGCCTGGCCAAGGCCTTACACATTAACAGCACAATTTTGAAATTAATATAAAAATTAATGGACAACGCTGATTGCAATTTTACAGTAATCGCCTCATTCAGAGATGCAGCGCATGCTGGAGCTGAAGCAGTGGGCATTGTTGCACCAAAACACCTGTACACAACACAAGAATGACAGGAAGAACACAAGCAATACCCCCACTTATCATATAAAGTGTTCTTAACACCAACTTCTAACTAGTGCCATCAATCAATATCTTATGTCATGTAATAATGTCACATTTTTAATAAAGGACAGTTCTCTGTTAGGACTGCATATCCATCCATACAATCGTTGAGCTTTATTCAACAATTCAAGCACTATCATAGTGACATCTAGTGGTAGACATACAGCTACACATCACAGATTTTTGAAAATGTAGTTTGGAATACTAATTATATGTACAGTATATACTGTGCTCGGTTTAATATATTCATCTGTATGATAATATTTTAATGTAGAATTATAATATTGGATAATAATGCAGCATATAGTTTCCATAAGGTGTCATTTTTAATAGTAAGACTCAAAGTAAAAGCAAGCACATTTCAGAAAAAGAAGGCATTATAGCTAGACAGATTTAGCGGCAGATTAAAAATGATTCAGCCAAGCTCTCCAAAGACAAAATATTTCTTATTCACGTCACTGCTAAGTGGTGCACTGAGTCTGTGGCTTCAGTCAATGAGAGTGTTCTGAATCCCAGCTCTTTTGATTGCTCCCATAGGTATTACACATTCAGACTGGATAAACAAAATCGATATAAAGATAACAGCAGCTAAAAGATCCATTCAGAGAACTGCAGCAAAGTATGTCCCTGTAATTATCTAATGGCCAAAGTACAAGGACAGCCCTGGTAGACCTACTGTACTCCCAGATAAATATCAGGCTCCCTATTTCCTGAGACGCAATATGCTGAGAGTGTCTTTTATTCTGTGGTGCTGGGTGCAGTTCTCCCATGGGATTGATATGCTTACTGAATCACAAAATTTGCTCCAAAATGCTCCCTAGCCATTAAAACTCACATAATTATGTTTATGTTCTATCCTTTTGCACTCCAAAGTCAAGTTGTTTTTCCTAAAGTTTTAAACTGTATTGAGAGTTTTCATATTTAGGCTATATTTCTTTCTTTTTTCCCCCCCTATGGAATTGTATTAATTTTTCTGCAATTCCCGGAACAGACCTGTACTTGTTTTGGGTTTTGCTAATCTAATCGATGAGTTTATGACTCGTGCTCTCTTAAATGTATTAAAGTGCTCACGTAATTGAAGCCATCTGTCAGTGCGAGTAAGAGGGCTGTGTTCTGCATTAATCCTGATTATGCTAGATTAATGTCTCCAGCTCGTGGCCGGCAAAGTCATGGTTTCCAATAGTCAGGAGATGTCATGCATGAAGTACCACCTCATCCCTTGGCTTCTAGAGGTAACCTCAGAGTGGATGGGTTGCTGTTTACTCACTCTTCCTTGTAATTTGTTGATGTTTTAGAAAGTGTCAGTCAAGCCAAGTCAAATTGCATTTGCGTCATTAATTTGCAGCGGTGTAATAATGTTTGCCACCTTACTTATTTCCTATGAGCCAACTTTTTGAATGTTGAAAGGCTTCAACTGCAATCTCATTTTAGACTCAAAGAACCTGAGTGAATAATTGATGCATTATTAAAAGTGTTCCATTTATTTAATGTGTAAAGTTATCAGACATTATACGAAAGGTTCATTGTGCTGTCATTAAATGAATTCAGTATAAAAATCATTTATTTGTGCTCTCACAATCTGAGTTCATTTGCCAGCACAAACATTGAAGAAAAGAGTCATAACTACAAATTCGTAACCAGAGTGAGAACAGTGGATCTATCCAGAAGTGTTCAGGTTTATCTTTTGCAATACATTAACAAGGCAGAAATTTTTATATGTAAGTTTGTAGTATGTAAGGGACATTCCATGCCTTTCTAATTACTTCTTAAGCAACAGTTGTAATATAACCGTCAGGTACCTGCTGAACTACAGTTTCTGTTTTTGGAGACACCTACTGGCTGTTTCACTCAAAGGCATCTAAGAAAACAGTAATACTTCACAGATTGTAAACAGAAAAAACTGTCGGGAGGGGGCGGGGGGGTTAATTAATCATTCATTTGAATCAGATTATTCAGTGTCAAACAGATTAGAATCAATACATTTTACTGAAATGTAATTGTCTTTACACCCCACACACCCATTTGAACCTATACGATATTTGTGTGTCAAACCTGAAGTTTGACATGTTGAGATCAGTCTCACATTATCCCCCTGTTAGTGGAAACTTTTCCTTGTGGAAATTATTTATCACTGTTGACTCTCAGTGTAAGTCATACAGTATAAAATGAGTGATCAGTGCAATGTAAAATTCCTGAGTGCACCTTGGCGATTTTCCCTCGGAGTTCTTTACAACAATGTGTGTCACCAAGGTATTTTCCAGATGGAGATTAATCCTCAAACTGAATTAGCTTTGGAATCTATTCTTCACTCTTAATCATTCATTCAATCTCAGACTGAACTTTCAGTTTTGCAATTTGCACAACTGAACAGAACCGGTTCTGAACTGAATACATTAATTTGGCCTACACAAGAGACATTGACAAACATGAACTGTACACGCATGCACCCTAAGGACCTGTAGTTGGATTTTTTATATTTAATTTATTTTAATATAGACTTGCATTTCCCAACATACCGGTGCAATAATGGTCTCCTCTGAAAGCATCACCTCCCTGTGTTAACACTGATTAATACTCAGAGAATGGTTTTAAATAAGATGCTACAGCAGTCATGAGTCATGAGGGGGAGAATAATTAGCCAAAATGCACTCAGATAGAGAGCAGGAGATGTAATTACAGTAGCTAGCCTTCTTTTTAACCCACATACTTTTCAACACAATGACATCAATACTGTCTAATTACAAGTGTGTTCCAGACATTTGTAGACCTACCCTTACACACACACACACACACATACACACACACACACACACACACACACACACACACACACACACACACACACACACACACACACACACACACACACACACACACACACACACACACCCGGCAGTGCATTACAGTAGGTATGTATGATAGTTGTGTTGTGGAACAGGTTATTGCATGTAAAATAGCATTATAGAGGACCACACCAGCTGAAACTGATTTAAACACCATTTCAAAAACGTACAACATAAAAAAGAGTTAATATGTTCATTATCAGTTATTGAAAATACGGATTTTGGTACTTGCTTTGCATTCAATGCAAAAGAATAATTGGAATGCATTGGAAAAAGTAAGTTTTCAGGGATCAATAACCCTGATCAGTATTGATTTAGTCGTCTGCTGTTCTGTTTTCAACTGTAACTTAAATATGCAGGTCTTGGTCAACATATTGACTCACTCCCATATTTATGTCAGTCACTTGTATTCTGGTGTCTGTAAAAATTATTTTCTCAGAGATTCACAAAATTCACATGCACTCTTAAAAATAAAGGTGCATAAAAGGTTTTTCACAGCGCTGCAATAGAAGAACCATTTTTGGTTCCACAAAGAACCATTCAGTCAAAGGTTCTTTAAAGAACCGTCTCTTTCTTACCTTTTTATAATCTGAAGAACCTTCTTTCGCCACAAAGAACCTTTTGTGAAACAGAAAGGTTCTTCAGATGTTAAAGGTTCTTTATGGAACCATTTTGATAAAAAGGTTCTTCTATGGCATCGTGAAGCACCTTTATTTTTAAGAAGCCAGTCTTTCCTTTTTATGGTGGTTTAATGCAAATAATCTGTCTTTGCATCAGCTCCACTGGGTTGCTAATAGTATGCTCAGGCACTATTGTATGTTATCTATAACATACGACAATAATATCTATCTATAATAATCTATAACATATCTATAACATTAACATTTACAATAATTTAAATATTATTTCTATTCCTGTAAAATCTGTTGGAATTCACCCACTTTGTTCACAGGAGTCTAAAAAAGGATTTCACAATCTTTCATCATGTTATGCATTGCATTCATTACATAATATTACCATGAAAAATGTTTGGTAGCCATATTTATTTTTCATATACTTGGTAGCTTTTTCCAGCTCCAAAAATAGTTTTTCATATAAGTGGAAATAGCTGTTGAAACTTTGCAAAATTTTAAGAACTTTGCAAAGTTTCAAAATATGTAAAACCAAAATCAAATCCACCTAAACATTAACTGTTGAGAAAAAAACAAACAAAAAAACAAAGTTCAAACAACTGAAATAGTGATAGAGCTTATGTTTCTAAATCACCCCTCAATGTTTTCTGTAACCTCACTGCTGAACATAATAGCTTGTTTGCCCCTGCCCTCTACTCATGTCCTCTCCCACTCTTTCCAATGCATGGAGCGTTTTTTCTTTGGTTCTTTGGTAATTTGATCATTATTCTTAAAAAAAAAAAAAAAAAAAAAAAGACATTCTCTGGAAATGTACTTAACAGTAAATTTGATTTTAACAAATTAGATTATTAAATAAAACCATACCAAGGTCAGGTAGAATTGTTGGTTCAGATAAAAATGTGACCTACATCTTTTGAACACATTTTTCTGAACGTGTACAGTTTTTGACCAAATTTCCCCTGAAAACCATTACCGATTTGTTGTGCCTGTGGCATATTCATGGCTTAAATTATGAATGTAGACATGATTTTGATGTCATGGTTATTGTAACATTAGTGAGTCAGATACACAGAAGTCATTGGTGGTGATTGGCTGTTTTTCTTTCAATCACACCATTGTGCTGTGTTAGCTCTATTAAGCCACCCGTATTAGTGTTATTCAGTTTACTCAGCTGCCATCTGATGCCAAGCCCAAATGCTTTTAAGTGTTTCTGAAAATATGAGTGCTATGAAAAATAATGACAGATATTCAGTAAGTTATTGCTGAGTCATTTTTATTTTATAGCGTAATTTTATAACTGAAACTGGATCATTAACCAAGTTGTGATAAAGAATATGTATTAGGATTAGTAATGTGGAAGAATATATTTAACCTCTTTTAAAAATTCTGCATTCATTTCTTACTAAAATATAAGAAACTCATGGAGGTCTCACTAAAGGCTTTAAATTATAGTATAGTTTGGATGTATTTACCGATGATGAACAACAGGTGGTGATGTTTAACAACACATTACTTACACCATTTCTGCTCATTTTGTACATTAGAACCCACTGAGATGTTTGTTACCTCAAATTGTGAGAGCCTTTGTTTACATAACCCTGGCAAACTGATAAACAATTTTTTTTTCTTTTAATCATTGCATTACATCTCTGGTATGTGTCCCAACATATCCTAGTTTTAACTAAAAAGTCTCACTGTTGTTCTAAGATATGCAGACATTATAGCTAATTTAAATATTGTGTAAAGCGTGTGAATTCAAACCTGCCATCAAGAAATTCCTCTGAGCACAGTTCACTGTGTCAAACATATTACATTTACATATTTAGTCATTTAGCAGACGCTTTTATCCAAAGTGACTTACAAATGAGGACAATAGAAACATAATTCAAGCCTAATCAGTGTCTGTGCAAGACCTTAGCCTTGCATTAACTTGAAAGGATTGAAACTGTGGAATGATTATCAATTTTGTTCAATGGTTCGAGGGCATAAAGCAACACAGGATTCTTGCAGGAGTTATTGGGGTCAAAAGATAATAGGTTATTTCATCATAATCAGAGAGCAAGGGGTCATGGGAGAAATTACCTGCTGTTCAGTGTTATCTGGGCTAATTCAGACATCAAATTACAGCCAATCTATCTATCTATCTATCTAGCTAGCTATCTATCTATCTATCTATCTATCAGTCTTGATTCTGAGGATGCTGCAAAGGCACATTTGGCTTCATTACCGCAAAATAGTCTAAAACCCTAAGAACTGTGGTAATGACTAATATACTTTCCTGAAATTATATGGAATTCAATCATAAGTATGTTTATCGTTTCATATAATTACAAATCTTGGATAATTGCATGGTGAATGGCAATTATATGTTCTGCAGTCAGAAGGGTGTATTTACAGAAGACCAACACTCATAGTGATATTTATCTGTACTATTTAAGCCCGTCTACATGCTGGTGTATTGCAATGGATTGACTTGTATTCTGTATGAGTTAAGGTGATCATTTAAAAAATCAGTACCAGGATTGCACTGATTGTACAATATATTTTAGTGTATGTAGCCATATCAACAAATGTAAATCTTTGATCCATTTCCAGCTGTCTTTCGCTACTCTTGCTCAGAAACACATAAACTGCGGGTATAAATGTATGCTTACATTTGTTTTGAGGAACAACTCTTCAGTAAGATTAGGCTATAATTACTAGCCTACTTTATCATTTGCGTTTAACGCACGCAAAGCTAAAAACCCTCTTAAACAGCTGAACAGCTCGTTCTACCTTCTCTATACCTTGAAATCTAAAAGGCGGAGCATTCAGTTTAAGTTAAATGTATAGATTGTTCAAGCGTTCGATTCGTTTCAAATAAAGTTTAAAGTGCTGTATTTGAAGAGAAGCGCGCGCAGGAAGCTGCTCAGCTGTATTTCTGTTGGCTGAGTGCAGCCCCTGCCCTGATTGCCTTATATCCATGTGTATTGACGTGTTGAGAGCAGATGGAGGCAGAGGGACTGATCTGATCTCTAGTCCTCAGAGGTCATTCTCGCTACAGTTACAGCCACTTGTTGCCAAATCGCTGAGAGACCGCGAGCGCGTCGCGAAGCTGTTTTCATAAAGAGCTATTTCTTTGCTTTCACGACACACATCTAGATGTTAAGACGGGAATACAACTACTTCTGACTTTGTTTGGGGAAAAAGGTCACTTTTGAGCAAATTCTTCGCATTTGACGGGAGAAGCATGGTTGACAACACAAGCATAGCAACTAAATCTGCACTGGTAAGCACGCGCTTTTGCTCCTCGGGTAGAAGAGAGATATCGTTATGCTTAGCTTGTCACTTTATTTTATATAGCCTACTTTAGTTCAATATTTAGTGCACTAGGCAGATGTTTATAGACTAGCGCGTGTTGTGTTGCGCTACACGCGCTGCCCTTTTGCTAGCAACACAGCATATACAATACACATACATTGTCATGTTTCTATCACTGAATAATTCTAATTCGAGGTCGTTTTTTTGTAACATCACATCAGTAATGTGACATTGCGTACTTTTACAACTTTATTGATGCTGGCCGTCAGATAGGCTAGTTGATCCTGTTAGTTCATTTCCATAGGAAACCACGATTCTTGCCTAACCCAATGCAAAAATCTTTTATCCTATGAACTGTGCTGCACTGATTTGATCGCTAATACCATTTGAACATTTTAATAAAAGAAAGGGGAAACAAACTTAAATAAAACTTGTGGCATTAAACCGAAGCTGTGCCTAAGTTACCTGCACTGATAAGTTCATTTTTTCCTACTAGGCTACTTTAACTTACTGATAAGAAAAATTGAGTAAAAATAACAAATTAGCTTTGTCAAGTTCAGCGGATGGAAACAATGATTATCAAAGTTATGACAATGATAAGATTTTTTTGCAGTGTATCAGTTTTGCCATCTTTAAAGTAGCTTAAATAGACTTGCTACCTGATTATTCACAACCAGTATGGGAATATACACTTAAGTTTCGACATATAGACTTACTTTTTAAGGAATTTTGACATAGAAGCTTCTTTCGACCCGTATATTCTGCTAAACTAGCTAGAAAAATGTAAATGTAATTTTCGTGAGCAATCTGGCGGAGCACTTATTGAGCACCACGAATTGTAATTTGGCGCCTCTAGCCTATTTTGCCATAGCTAAACATTAGTTATCTAAAACAAAAGTTTTGTGATTATAGTTTTGATATGTAAAAGTAGCTACAATAAAGTCGTACATAATGTTTTATGCTTTATTGTACTGTCTGAATAGCGCAGTTGTTATGGTTACCTCCTCTGACGAACTTTTCTGTTCGTTACCGCCTTTTTAATGATAGCTAAAAAAAATGTGTGTTCTTACGAACTGCAAATGCAACTTTTATACGTACTAAAAAAAAAAGCCAACTATTTGTATGAAAAATAATATTTGCTGTTCACCACCCACGGTCCCTCCAAACTATTTTGTTTTTTGGGGGGGAGGGGGGTTTAAGTCTTAATTAAGGGGGTCTGAGTCCACGAAATGCCCCGCAATACTGTTTCCAGCTAAAATTTGTAGTGACATTTGCATTCTGTTGCCCACAGCAAGCCGCTTTCTCGTCGGCGAGCACTCTTCCTTTGCTGGTCAGCTCCTCCGGCGCTCACAGTCACTCGAGCGGCGGCAGCGGCATGAAGCTGGAGGCGGTCATGGAGAACCTGCAGCGACAGCAGGCGGCTCGACTCGCCCTGGAGGAGAAACTCCGCCAAGCCGAGAAGGAAAAAGACATCAGGTCTATGGTGGAGTCGCAAATTCATCAGCAAGCTATCGCTTTCCGCCACTATCAAGCAGCGGTGAGGGGAGCGTTCGCTTCGGGAGCCCCGAACTCGAGCTCCGGCCACCCACACGAGCGCACAGCCGACTCCGACATCGACATCGACGATGAGGATGACGACCCAGACCTGGACCGCGGCATGGATGATGAAGACCGCGACTTGGAGGAAGATGACAGTATGAACGAGGCTGGAGGGGATGAAGATTTGGAAGGACCCCTAGCTCATTACCCACCGCGCCTTGCTGTTTATCCCGGTGCCGGGCAGTCTCCAAAAAGTACCCCGATGCATCTGTCCAGAGTCCAGCCAACCTATCCAGCTCCAAGTCAGGCTGAATCACCGAGTGGTTTGGCACCACAAGCACAATCGCAACACCACGAATGGACTTATGAGGAGCAGTTCAAACAGGTATGTTTATGAGTGAGATCTGTAGATAGATTGTGGTAAAAGCACTCTCATAACTGTTGAATGTGCACTCTGGTGAACTCTATGGTGATTACTAATGTGTAAAGTTTGAAAGCATGAAGTGAGACTGCCTTCAGTCCTGTGTGAAACTACTTAGTTCTCATCATAATCAAAAAACTGAATTACTCAATGGAAACAACAGGCTTTTAGGCAGTGCTAAAACTTTAATGATTAATCTTAATGTAAACTATACTGTCCAGACACCTGCATCATGCATTGACATTATATATTAAGTTAGCATATATCAGGTTTAATCGCTGCTTCAGCGTCTTGTTTCATCATTAGCACATAGACATACAGTATGCACTAAAAAAAATCTCACTTGTAACGTTAAGGTTAGTTGCTGCTGTACATTTTATTTAAAATCAAATCTGCAACCTGCAGTAATCACACTTTTTCAGCTACTTTGAATTTAACTATGATGCAAAAAAATCGATTAATTGCTTAAAGTATTGAAAATGTCACCATTTCATAATTTAGGTCTAAGACATGCTTTTGCATAGCGCATAAAGAACAAATATGTTTTTATTAAAGTCTTTGCTGTGCACAAGTGCAAAATATTAGTCTGCTTAATTTGTTTTGACTGTTCTATTTAACACTATTTTGGTATGGGTACATTTTATTTATTCAAGGTGATTTGTACACCTGTACACTTGAAATTCAGGGTTTTGCGCGTGAGAATGTTTCATAGTTATGCTGCAGCAGTTTTGCTCCACTGTATTCTCAGGGGATAATTTAGACTGAGAGTGAGGCTCTTAAGCAAACACAGATCTATACAGAATGAGCCTGGATGGACTTGTCATTCTTTATTTATGATAGATCATTCAGAGACCTGGCCAAATGAGACATGCACATTAGCGGCTGAATTAGTGTAAGCACTGGGTTAACGTAAGGGGTACAATGCAGTTTGAATAAGGACAGCTGTTTTGATTTAATGATATGAAATAGAGAAAAACACAAAATGATCCTCAAAATAATCTCATATAACTTCAACATTATTTTAATAGTGTGATGTATATGTTTACATTATATATATATATATATATATATATAATTTGGTTTTCATTTTCAGAAGTTTTGTGTTATTCTTAGATTTATAAACTTTTGACAAGAAATACAAATTAGTAGGTACTCTAGGCTCCTTTTTTGATCATATAAGAATAACTCCAACCACAACGTTTGCTTAAAAAAACCAAGGACAGTGTTACACAACACAATTAATGTTGTTTTGCAGAAGTCAAGGATGTGTATTTTGTAATCGCTGTTGAACTATTTGGACAAATCAAGTGAAATGCAGAAACAATGAAAGGATGCCGATGGCATTTGGCAGACTGAGTGGAGCCACTATACTGCCTGTTTTCAGCACTTTAAAAAACTGTCTAAATGCTATAAATGCCTTCTTAAAATAAGAAAGGCTTTTTAGAGGAATGTAAAAATAGACTGACATTAAACTTATTGGTGACCAAATTCCTGGTGTCTGTATTTGCGAAAGTAATTAAAACACTAAATACAGACTCCTGTTTTATGGAAAGAACTTTATAAGTCAGCTCAAAGTGTTTTCATTATCTTTCATTTATGTTTCTGTACAATATTGCTTAATTAAAACTAAACCCAAAAACCTAAATAACTCGCAATTATGAAAACCAAATTAAAGGACTTATAATATTGTAAAATCATTTCTCATTTAGTCAAGCCTAAGCTGGATGTGTTTAAAATGTCTATTTGCACTGATATTAAAAATGAGTCATTCATCAAAGGAAAAGAGAATAGATAGGAGAGAGCCAGACAGGGCAGGATCGGAAGAGACAAAGTTAAACCGGTTGCCATATGGCCGTTTATTGTCAAAGAAACAGTGAGGGGAGAGGAAAAAAAGCAAGTAGTTGCGTAGAGTTTTGGCAGGAATGCAGGAAACTAGACCTGGTGGCATTCCAACCTGGCTCCCTCCCAATAACGCTGGGATATCCCTCTCAGGCTGCGTATGGTTCGGCTCAAAGCCAAGCCATTACGAAATAGGAACAAACTGCATACTTCACTACAGTCTAGCCAGACAAACATATTTGTGTATGTGTCTGCAAAGAGAATCACATTCTGGACCAATGTTGTTGTACACTTAAATATTTACTGCCGCTTTCACCTTTGTTTATGTAGAGTTTGTTAGATGTGTGCATTGAAATACCAGAACATTTTTTTTTTTCATTGCATTGCATTTCAAAAATATTTTGTACTACTTTCTGTCGCAAAATGATTAAATCAGTATAAGTTATGTTTAATAACATGAGTAATAATTGACTTCATAATTGAGGTTTGGGGTTAGTAAGATTTTTAAAATATTTTTGAGTTCTCATGTTTACCAAGGTTGCATTTATTTGATCAAAAATACAGTAAAAAAACAGTAATATTGTAAAATACAGAAATAACAGTAATATTATAATTTAAAATATTGGTTTTCTATTTTAATATAGTTTGAAATATCATTTATTCCTGTGATGGCAAAGCTGAATTTTCATTACTCCAATTGTCATTACTTCAGTCTTCACACGATCCTTCAGGAATCATTTTAATATGCTGATTTGGTGCTGAAGAAACATTTCTTATTATAATCAATCTTGAAAACAGTTGTGCTGGTAAATATTTTTGTGAAAAAACTGCATTTAATTTTTTCAGGATTATTTGATTGGATGAGATGAGATGAGAATGAGATGTTTTTTTTTACAAAAGTCTTTCCTGTCACTTTTGATCAGTTTAATGCATTCTTGACACCAATTTAATTAGTTAATATGCTGGATCAGCAGGCTCCTTATCTCAACCTATTTAAAGTGCATATCAAATGTTCACTAAAATACAGAGTGTACTTTCTCCCCTCAGCAAATATCATCTTTAGATTGCTCAATCTGACCTCCACTTTGGTTTCGGGGCATATGTTTGATCCCCCCCTCTCTGCCATGTTTTGCAAACATAAAAAACTCACAGAATGGCTTTTTCCCATAACAAGGCTTTTACAGGGCTATAGAGGGGGCTGGGCAGGGCTGAACAGGGTGGAGGAAACCTGGCAGTGGTGTTTGGTTTCACTACATAAGCTTGTGGAAAAGGAGGTTTGTCTTTGCTTCTCCAGGCCACTTTAGTAAAATTAGTCTACTAATGTATTGTCTTTTGGCTCAGAGGGTATTAGCACTCTCTAAACTTTGAATTATGTTTGCTCTAAGCTCAGAAGAGACCATTTGGGTATTTAATTAGAAACCTGTGTAAATTTAGAATGATCATTTTGGATTTTTAAAATTTAGTTCTAAAGAGATTAATGAGTATCAAGGCAGGCAGTGATGACCTAATTCACAATTAAGCAAAACATCTCTTGGAGAAAATAGGAAATGAGGCAATTGTGAAATCACTGAAAGGAAGACAAAGTTCCCCCCCAGACAGGAAGGCGAAATAGTCTTTGTGGTTAAACAAACGTTGTCTCTGGTCAGGGGTTTAAAGATACGCACCTCTTTGTTTTGCTGGACACTTTTGTGAAAAGGGGGGAAAAAAACTTGGTGGAAGTGAGAGACAGAGGCTATATGCAGCCAGAACAGCCCTAACCCATGAGCCTCTGTGGTTAGTCTTGATATATTGAAATGGCCTGTCCTAAAGTCTCCTCAAGTAACACACTTCAATTCAAGCCCATTAATACCTTCATAAAAATGCTTGGAGCCCCTTCTTTGAAATTGACACACATACACACACACAGTAACTCCAGTGTCAACACGACATTCCTTGACTTTACAGGCCTGCTCCACCCCTATGGTATCCCCTTCTGTTTGATTGCACTGCTTTGCTCATATGTTTTGGGGTCCTGAGAGCCATTAAGTTCCCCAGCATGCAGTCTCAAGCTAAAACACATGCATGGAGCCAATTCTCCATATGGCTCAGAGGTTGTGATTTTTTACCCAGCAGCACTATCGTTAGCCTTCTGTGGTATGAGCTAACCCAGGCCTTCCGACAGCTGTGGCAGGTTCATTTTGGACGTGTGCTGTCAGTGGAAATATTTAATAGAATTCCAGTCGTCTCAGTTTTAGATCGCCTTATAAATGAGAGCCTGCTTTAGCTGTGTCCAATTGGCGGCCTGTTATAAATCCATGCTGAACATGTCATCAGCAGGTGATCTGGTAATCCTGCTCTGAACATCAACCATACTGAACATTCAGAACAGACCCACACCTCGAGCTACGTCAATGTCTTTCTCGCTGACTGTAATAACAAAAACAGTCAAACGCCTCGCTCATCACACAAACTCTAGATGTACAACTTTTTTTCTATCATTTTAACAAGAGGCAGAAGAAAAAATGATAAAAAAGTTTTAATTTGTACTGTAATAGGTTACGCTTGTATTGGTATATTATTATAACTGCAACCTAATTATATAGCATTATCATAACTACAACCTTTCTGTTGTAGCTTGCAAGAGTCAAAGGGTAATGAACAGACTCAGCAAATACTATGACAACCCCTCCCGTGCAACACACTTCCAGAGCGTTTATAAGAAGTAACACCTTTTCGAAGCAAGAGTATACTCTGTTTTGCTTGGTACTGTAATACAAACCATTACCCTGTTAGTAGTCTCTATAGCTTTTCAACACTTTGCCCTTAATCTGAAGAATGAGGTGTGATTTCAAGCGGTTGTAGACCACATGGCATCATTTAGACACACAAATTAAGAGTGTATGTGCCCTGCGTGATTTCCTGTATGCTGGAGTTAAGGGATCAGAAGGCAGCAATGGAATAACTAGTTGAGACTGTAAAATGTGTTTTGTGTACATTTTTAACAGTTCTAGATCAAGAACATACTGATAAGCACACCTAGCTTCATTAAGAGAAACATTCAGTCACTCTTGTCTATTAGTAGTGAGTAGTGAATAGGTTGATTTTACAATACACTTTGTGATCATGGTTACCAGGCATAGACTGTGCAAACATGATGTCCAGGATATAAACAAAAAGTTCTGTTCACTTCAGCTACATAGTCTATATACAGTACCTGAGCCAGTAGAAACATCAGATTGTACAGTGACTAACCTTTGGCTTGCTTCAATATTATGCAATAATTGTGGATTTTTTTTCTCATATTGAGTGCAGCAGTGTCATATATGATCATTAGTGGTGCATTTGATATATTGTTTTAAGGTCATTTACTGCACACTCTGTGCAAGGTTCATCATACATTTTTCTTGGTACTTGAAGTAAAGCTATTAATGGGCATAAAGAGCAGTTTTACCTTTTGTTCAAGATTAATTGTCTGTAAAGGAATGCCTAATCTTTTACAGTGTGTTTAGGCAAAGCTGAAACTCAGAAGTAAAAACGCTTTTGATCATATTGCATCGTCTTTGCATTTTGGTTTTTGCTGCTACTTAAAGCGTTTTAATTTCTCCTTCTGTCGTTATCAGTAAAACACATATGCAGTGAGTGTTACATGGCGGCAGGCAGCAGCTGAGGTCTCATGTCATCAGTCTTGGCCCATATGGCCTCGCATGTCAGCGTTCATTAAGGTGAAGAGTTGTAATGAAAGATAGGGAGGAATCAAGCATTGAGTGTCTTAGGCTTACGGTCAAAATCAGATACTCTCTTTACAGGATTAACTTGTGCTACACACATCCCCCTTTCTTATAGATCTCCCACACAACACACACTCACACACACTCACACACACACACACACACACACACACACACACACACACACACACACACACACACACACACACACACACACACACACATACATTCATTCTTTGTGTTCCGATGAGTTTATTACTGCTTGTTTGGTTTGGTCAAGTACTTAAACATGTCCATTCAGCACACAATCGTATAACACTGTGTTCTAACTAGGTGTGATGAACAAGTTTCTAGTGACAAGCAATTTGTCTGACCACACTGAGCACGAAACGGCTGTGTGATGTAATACAATCACATACAGAAAATGCGTTTTAAAGTTAGGGATGTGCAAAACCGACTAGTTTGTGGTTTGCTTAAAAAACTAGTTGACTAACCTCTCTTAAGGAAACGCTGTATAATTTGTCCATCTTCCCATACTTGTAATGAGAAGCAGTTAAAAACCGGCTGCTGTCAACAAAAGAAAAGGGTTTTCTTTTGCATTTTTCTACCAGAATAAAAGATTGATGGTTTAGAGTTTGAAAATATTGAATTAACAGTAATGTTTATGTAAAAATTAAGACTACATAAATATTAGTACTCTAAAAAATGCTGGGTTAAATACAACCCAGTGCTGGGTAAAATATGGACAAACCCAGCGATTGGGTTGTTTTGACCCAGTGGTTAGAAGGTGGGGTTAAACATTTAACCCAACCATTGGGTCAAAACAACCCAATTGCTGGGTTTTTCCATATTTCACCCAGCATTTTTAGTACTTTTTTAGTATTTTATAGTGATATTGTGCATCTCTACAAACAAGCACAGAAAACCTGCATTTTCATGGGGAACCAGCTTTTTTTTATCAGAAAAATCACAATTCGATTTTCCCCAAATTGTGCAGCCCGCGCACATATCCAAAAAATATCCAAACTGCAACCATTTTTTGAGAATGTGCGAGTAAAAATTTGATGTGGTTGCATGTGTGCGAGTGCATGGTCTGCGCAGCTCCAAAGCGTTTGCTTCATACAGCGCATTGTAGCAGGAGTCAGATTTCACTGATCACTTGCAGATAGGCACTTTCAGCACGAGCGCTTCGGGTGTAGAGCCTGGTTTATACTCGCTGCATCAACACGAGCGCAAAGGTGCGAGCCACAGTCAGAGCGCAACGGAGGATTTGGTTTTGAAGCTAAAGTAAAAGGCCGCTTCTTAAACCAGAGAAGGTGAACATGTTGGTATCCTTGTAGAAAAAAAAAACATGCAAGTCAGCGACAGCCAGTTTAGTTTTACTTTTCTTTTTGTTTTCGTTTTGAAAAGCTTGTTATCTTTGCTGTTTACCTCAAGTTACGCTATGGAGGCTTTCCTTAATTTTTAAAAATATTATTATTTATTTGATTCCTCAGTGTTTGCTAAACATTCTGTAATTTATTACGTGATGATCATATAATACAGCATGTGATGTGTCCTTTGCCATGCCTCGTCTTATTCGCTTTTGTTAATAAATGTTATGCAAGTTAGTTTGTCATTGTAGCCTACTATTTTATTGTTGTTGTGCTTTTTAATTAAGAATAACAATAAATCCATCTTTTGTTTTAGTCTTAAAAAGTGAAAGGTGTATACAGACAATCATCTTTTCTTGTAAAACGTGACACCAAGATCGCGAATTTGAAAGTGAAAGTGAAAGCGCACGAAAAAAGGAATTCCTATTCACAAAATTTAAGTCACAAATAATACTGATGAAAAAGAACAGGTTGAATGTTGAACACTTTCGTTACCATATAACTATAAACTATGATAAAAGTTCATCAGCATGCATTGATTAATCAAATGTTTAGCATTAAAAAAAAAAATTGCGACCAGTGGGAAGAATGAGTCTAGAGCCCTGAAAAGTGTAACGCTAGTAGTAACACCCTTTTCCTCAGCAGTTGAATCATTTATAAGATGGAGAGTAATCTCAGCCTGACCCATTCAGTCTGATTCAGAGACACACATGGGGCTAAAGATCACATGTAACATTAGTAAATTAGCTTGTTGCTTAATCCCACAGGAGATTTTTGGATAATGGAGCCCAGAGGGCAGGATTTTTGGGTTGAAAAAAATGGATGTATGAAGTAAATAGAAATGGAGAAGAATATAAAAGCAAAATGGGCGTGGAACATAAAAAGCAAAGCCTGTTGCCTGTGAATGCAAATATAAAATGTTTATGTATAATTCAACTCACTTGCTTGTTAGTACAGCATCAGCGACTAAAGCAACTAACACCAGAATGTTTTGTGTTGTGACCTTTGTTTTGTTTAAAACAAATGCTGTCTTTCTTTGCCGGCTTCATTAGCATGAGTCAAATGTAGTTCTTTGTACCTCTCAGCCCGTGATTTCAGTTGTGCCCTTGACATGTGTTCAGTCAGGCCAAGGCAGCGGGCCAGGGAGGAAGCTGAAAGATTCGAGTGTTGCTTTCGGTGGCAGTGGCTCTTCGTCTCTGATTCAGGAGGTCAGTAATCACCCCCACCCCCTATTCCTCATTTCTGCTCTCTTTCTGCTTCGTTCAAATTGCACTCACACCCCCTTTTACTGCCCTCAGGCCTCCCTGTAACAACCCCTCCACCCAAACAGTAGTGACAGTCTGGAGAACTTATGCCTGTCTTGATGATAGCTGTTTTTCTGCCAGATGAAACGATAATGTGCAATCTTTATCCGAACTCTCGTGAGTCATGTAAAGGGGCAGTTCACTCAAATAAAAAAGTGTTTGTTTGTTTGTTTCCATACAGTGAAAGTCAGTGGTGTGCTGTGTGGTTCTGAACCATTTTGGCTTTCATTGTGCGGACAAACAAAACACGTTTTTCAAGGTATCTTAAGAAATGAAGATGATGATGATGATTTGGGTGAACTATCCCTTTAAAGTTCTTAAATCAGCTAAACTGCTTACTAGTGTAGCACTGTATGAAATAACAAAATGAAAAATAATTTTCACCTGTCAATGTTTTGTTTAGTCCTTGGGTTAGTTTAGAGCTAGATTTAAAACACGTGCATGAACGCAAACATTTTCTTTAAACCATGTGAATACATTTAACGTAGCCTGATTCAGTTATTTGAGTGAAGAAGTAATTCAGCTGCTAAACATCAACAAGCCACTTGTGAGACAAAATAATGTCTGTCCTACCTCCATAGTTTGATACTATCAGGGTCCAATTTAATCAAGCGCTGAATAAGTGCTCCTCAACTGACCGGCCAGTGCCCTACATAGTTCACAACCCACATGCAGCATAGAAGGCCTGCTTTGTTTTTAATGGCCAGCAATGAATTCAAGGGTCAATTAGAGCCTGAATTCCACAGGCATGTGATACAACATTCCCACCTTCATGAAAGAAACCTCAATTACAGCGGACGCTTTAATGCAGAAGACAGCTCTGTTTTAAAGCCGTTGATCATTTCACTCATTTAAGAAGAGCAATTTCAGTACTATTGCCATGGATGTCATTGACTTCCAACTGACTTCCACACCTCCATGCTAAAAAAAATTGCAGGTCAGTAAAAGAGACCTCTGCTACGGCAGTAGAGAAACAGGGAACAGTTAATTGTTGAAACAGCATCAGACGCCTCTGGATCCCAGGGATTGTTGATTTTACAGATTTTGCCCTGCACCCAATTCCTTTCCTGCTGCTGTAAATATGATTTATCAGGTCTGAAGGGAACTATGAAATATTTCAAACGAAAACAAGCTTGTGTTGCGTTTTGCTCTGAGGATTTGTGTTTTTTCCGTCTGGTTCAGTTGTTAAAGAAGTCTGTAACCTAAAATATTTACACTCTAAAATAAAAAGCAACGGCGAACACTCAGAAAAAAAAAAATGAAATGCGGTTTGTGAAGAAATGCGAAGAAACAGAGCAGCAGGGGGTATTTTGAAATTCACCTTAAATGTCTGTAGTTGTGATGTTTTTACTTAATTGCTCCAGCACATATCCTCAGAAGCAGGAAGGTTTGATTTCCTCCAGTTTGCCGGTCATAGTGAATGCATTGTTTCACATGCTGTTTAAAGAAGAAAACATTTGTAAGGTCATTTATTATGTTTTCATAATAAATTAACCAGAAATAAGTTTAGGCTGTTTATAAGAAATGTTAGTTCTGATTTTTCGTATTTTTTTTGATGTGTTCGTGTTCGTGTTTCGTGTTTTTGAGATGTACTGGATATTTTAGTGTAATCTATCTTTAAAGAACATATCCTTATCACTGAATGCAGGTTCTCAGGGATTTATTCAATAAATAAGATTCAAAAAGATGCATTTATCACCCTATAAATATCATCATAGAAAACATGTCTGTATTTAAGAAATGTCGGTATTTTCTGCTGTATAGTATCAAAGAAGTTACTCCAGCAAGAAATCAAGGAACACAAACGGATTCTAAGGAAATAATGATTTTTGCAGCATTTTATGTGAGTTATGGTAACAACAGACTGTGTTGATCAAATGCCAACTGTCAGCAGAGCAAAAAGAAAATGGACTCTGACCTTCGGTGCACAATAAAGTAAAGAGCAGAGGCTACGTTTTGTCCACACCATTTGTGGAAGATTTCAATATTGTGTAAGAGTCTTAAGTAGGAGTACCAAGATCCTCTGATAGCGTCTATTGAATGTTTGTACGCATGTGTTTACCAATCACACTTCTTTTTGTATTTCGCTCCGAACTCAGTTCCATTCATTAGTGGTAAATAATAGCACTTCCACAGAGGAAGGGACAGCTTGAGATGGAGTTCTTCTGCAGATATGGATTTGATATTTTTTTATGTGAACAAAAAATAAAATTTCTACATAAAAAATGTGTATGTACAAAAAAATATTAGGGATGATTTTTTCTTTTTTACAATTATAGTTCACTCAAATTTCTTTAGAAAAATTCCTCAAATTCCTCTATCTGTTTCACAGGTGAGAATTATTTTCTTAAAATAGCTAGGCACTCCAGCTAGTGTCTGGTTTATATATAGGTGAACACAATTGGATTAATAGACCTAAAAGTCATATCCGTGTAATACTCTAGATCCCTTCTTGTCCCTTCCTCCCTCAAAGGGGTACAGGGAAGCAATCAGTCAATTCTGATTGAAGTCCTCACTAAATCAATACAAACCAGATATATCCCGTAATGCCATAGATCCACAGCTGACCTAGAGCATCTTCACTCCAGTTTGCCCGGCCTATCTTTAACCAAATAGCACATTAAATTGGGTGACAGAGCAAGAACTGATCACTTAAATTAGTATATGTCAACAGTCTGTTTATCCAATGAACAAAAAGCAGTAAAAGATGATGTAAGATGATTTTTCCGTATACAAATAAAAGTGCAGCCATGCATAATTTCTGTGTATTGATGAAGTTGTTGGGGTCGAAATATGTCCAATCATGATTGACCGCACTGTTAAAAAGCAGCCAATGTTATCAACAGAGGACATTATCCACTTCTCCTAGGATGAGGCCTAATGAAGTTAAATAGAATTTTGACAAGATAATGGATTTGTTTTCCTTCCTTGATTCCATTCTCTCCCCCTCAGCGCTCATGATAAACTGTGTAGAAAAGAACTGAGAGGGAAACGGATTATTCAAGGCTGCTCACAAGGGGGACGAAAGATCAATAACGATCCTTTTTGAGAGAAAAGAGAAACATCCAATGAAGGCCTCTACAATTTGGGTTCGAGTTAGTGCTTAGGTGCAGGAACTAAATTCTTAGCGTCAGAGAAACAGTAAGGCTTGGCACTGGATCTGGCCTCTCCTCAGGGGGTGATCGCTGACCAATAAAAATTTATAGCACAGAGCTGAGAGGAAGTAGCTTGTACAGTGACCGAGCTACACAATTACGTGGCGAGGTACGCTACCGTTCAGTTTGGGGTTGGTAGAATCTTTAAAGCTTTTGGGGGAAAAAAAGTCAAATATACAGTAAAACCAATAATATTGTGAAATATGGTTACAGTTTAAAATAACCTTTCTGTTCTAATAAACTTTAAAATGTAATTTATTATAATGTTAAAGTTGAATTTTCAAAAGCATTACTCCAGTCTTCAGTGTCACATGATCCTTCAGAAATCGTAATATGCTGATTTGGTGCTCAAGATACATTTCATACTATTATCAATTTTGGAAACTGCTTCATATTTTTGTGGAAACAGTAATACGGTTTTCTATGATTCTTTGATAATTAGCCAGTTCAAACAAACAACATTTATTTGAAACAGGGATATTTTTTTATATTACAAGTCACTGTCATTTTTGATCAATTTTTGATCAATAGTCAATTTCATTTCTTTCTTTCAAAAACAAAACAAAAAAAAAGACAGCAGTGTGTATTTTGTCACATTTTTAATATCAGTAAACTATATTGTTGTACCATGTTTCATTATTAATTTTAGGTCAGAACAGTAACACACACACTCCCAAATCAAGAAAATAATATGTTACTGTCACTTTAAGATGGCTCCCAGAGAAACATGATCCTCTCTAATCAGCATTTGCCTCTGTGAAATCTAACATGGGCTTGCTGACTCTTCGTTTCTGTTTAGCATAAGCAGAATCTGATGACCTTTGACCTATTTGTAGACCTCACCCCCTCTCATCGCCATAAAACTAGGCTTGCTGCGCATAGATTCCTCACTTGGTCATTGATCATTAAGGAGATCAAAGGGTTAGTGAAACGATCAGTCGTGGCACACACTATCCCATGAAGCGATCAGTGGAACAGTCCTCTCGTTCTTAAAACCTATACGCTAGTGTGGCATTTGACAATGAAAATATATCCAGTATATATTACTGAATAAGGCAACATGCATTTCTTAGGAAGGTGTGATGTCTGTCATTGGCATGTTGTGTGTATAGATGTGTGTATATATATATATAGTGCTCACCTTTCACCTCTCATCACTCACTGCTCAACTGTGTCTCCATGTAGCTTCAGTGTGTGTTTCTGACTAGCTCGTGTTTGTTTCACCTCTTTGTCGAACGCAGGAGAAATGTGCCGTATTCTGTAGAGCTGACCACGACTCATATTCCCTCTCTTCAATAATTCAGAGCTAGTGTCGTAAAGCTGTTACTTAAAGGCCTCTTCCGTCAGTGTCATTTTGTTGGCTTATACGTTGTGTTCCTGCTGTGTATCATCTGCTTAGACAAATGTTTTATGATCAACAGTAAATTTGACAGGCCAATGCTGTTCAGCAGATCATTTCCAGATGGTCTTTACAAGGAGAAGTGAGCGTGACAAGGATTTTAAAGATATATTTATTCAAGATTATAACTAGTAATTGCATTGCTTACATTTCAGCTACTGTGTAGTTCTAAAAACTACTAGTATTTATACTCTATTGTTCGAAAATTTGAGGCCAGTAGATTTTTCTAAAGGAATTAATACTTTTATTCTGCAAGGATGCATTCAGTTTTAAAATTAAATTGCAGCAATTGCATTCTTTAAATGCAGCCTTGGTGAGCCTAAGAGTGTTTTTTTTTTTTTTCAAAAACATAAAAAGTCTTACTGACCACAAACTTTCAAACTGTAGTGTATAACCAGTCAAACAGAACTCGAAATGATATTTAAAAAGCAATAGTGGTGTATAACAGAACATTAGAAGCATTTTTAAATAAGAGTTAACGGTTAATTACACTTCTCTTTTTTGCCTAAATAAGCCTGAATAAGATATGCTAAAAAAGTTGTGATAATATTGGTTTTAACACTAAATATTTCAGTTTAGCCTGTGGCATCATGATTCCACTGATATCAGCATATTTACGATAAGAGAAATAGGATGTTTTGGGCGTTCATACCTATTAGATGAACAACACAGATAATATATAGCAGTTATACTGGGAAGAAATAAACAAGAATACATTTTTATTGCATATTTGACTTCTACATTATTCATAAATGATTGTTACAGTATGTCATTGCTCATATATTATCTCATAACTTCTAGTACTTCTCAGACACTTTAATTAAAAGCATCTTGTGATTTTGATCTTGTCAATGTAGCGCTATAAAAATGATAACCAGGTATGTTTTTATATGTTTATACTTGGGCTGAAAAATTATTTTGGGGGTGAGACCTCTGAATTGAATTGTCTAAATTTAAATGTTCAGGAGGAATACTCGAGTTATGTTAGAAGGTATAATTTGTGGTGATATCTTCACCATCTGCTTTTGCAATGCTAGTTTGACCCCCTCCTCTGGCAGGAAATGGCATCCCCCACTGATGATGTGGCACTTTGAGTCATAAATTTAATAGCCTGACCCCCTCCTTGTTTCCCCACTCCTGCTCCTCCATCCCTTCATAGTTCCCTTCCTGTCTCTCTTTCTCTCTCAGGACTGACCTTATTCCTTTAATTATTTATCCATCTTACTTGTATGGCAAGAATTTGTTACAAAAGAGCCTAGTGGATGTGTTGGTTTAAGCCCCGCCCCCTCAGCCGTACGCTGTGATGTGACAGTGCAATACACCCTTTGTGATCGTGACAGGTGAAGAGAATTGATGAGATGAAGCCAGCGATTTCCTGCCATTTAAAGACTGGCTCCATATGTCCGTTGATTTATGGCGTGCTTCGTGATCATCTGTTATATAAATTAGGTTATTATAATGAAGTTAAACTATTGCAAAAGCAGGTTAAGTACAGATTTGGAAACTAGATAGCAATTAGATGAGTTGCGTGCCTTTCTAATAGAGCTTATAGAATGATGGAATACACCCTCACCCTCATGTCGTTCCAAACCTGTATGACTTCTGCCTTCTGTAGAAAACAAAAGAATGTATTTTGAGAAATGTCTCTGTGTTTTTTTTTGTCTTCATACAATGATGATCTTACTTTGTGTACCAAAGAAGAAAAAAAGTCATACAGGTTTGGGATGAGATGACAGATTTTTCATATTTGGGTGAAATAAACTTTAAAAATAAAAGAATCAGAATCACTTCTCTGTGCAGATCTCATGTCAGCACACTATATACTCAAGAAGCTCAGCATATGTATGCTTTAACTGAAAATGACTGGTTAACACATTTTTGGGATTTTGTATAATGCAAAATGAGGAGTCGTCAATTTTAGACTAGACATGTTGTAGACAGTCATGTGTCTCGTCATCTTTTACTCTACTAGCAACGTTGCTGTTAACGTCAGCATTATTTTTTGAATTGCAGACCATGTACACGCACACACACTGCCACCAGTCACACATTTCGCCAACTTATAAAGTCTCCTAAACTAAACAAGACATGTTGGAGGGATATACACTGTAGCCTACGTGACAAATGTGTCTGTCGGAGCTGACAATACAAACAATAAGCCTTGCGTGAACAGAAATGAAACTCCAAATCCTTTAAACCAAACAAACAGGTTATTAGAAGGTTGAGATAGCTTGTACTGTAGGACAGGCTTAGATTTGTTACCTCTCTGTGTAGTATCTACATGTCATGCTAATGCTGCTAATGTCATGGTTTCTGGTGGTTTGGTTGTTTGGTATTTGGATAATGTAATGTAGTCTGCTTTAGCATTTGGTTAATAAAGACAGCTCTGTGTGGTATGGTAGCCATCTTGAGCCTGGCTGTCAAAGACCATAAAAGGTTAGCTCACACAGGAGCTGCACTGTTGATACGACAGAGCCCCTTGCCTTCAGTGCACACAAGCTGTGGGAAACACCAGCCCCTCCTGACAAGCTCATACATACACAAAACACACACACTTTCTCCCAGAGCTACACATACACCAGATCTTATAGCACAGAGCAGTCAACATGAGCTCATCCATCACAGATCTATTCAGGGCTCCAGATCCCTCTTTGTTCGGCAGTGTTGGCCGCAACCCAACTTTACTCTGGGTGAAAGTGATATGAACTTACTGCTGGTGGTCTCTGGTAATAAATTCTACCGATGCAGGGATGCTACTGCTCACTGGTGCTTGTAAACCGCTGCCAGTATCACTGTCCAAGTACTGGTTATTGACATCATTCAGTTTCCCAGAATACCAGGGCAAATGAATAAAGATGACGTTGTAACCGAAATCAAAGATTTACATAACTAATCCTGTCCCTCTTTTGGCTCAGAGCAGTGTCACACAGACTAAATCAGCCTTCCCATGGCTTTATCTAGCCAGACATCTTAGATTAGTGACACTGCAGTCAAAACAATTCATTCTTTTTTTGTCGTTATGATTGAGAACTTGAGCTAGGGTTTACATTGTTACCAAAAAATTCCATTCCAGTAAATTTGATTCTTTTGAACATTCTATTCATCAAACAAACCTGAAAAAGCACAAAAAATATTCACATTTTTTCAACATTGTTGATAATAAGAAATGTTTCTTGAGCAGCAAATAAGAATGATTTCCAAAGGGTCATGTGACATTAAAGACTTGAGTAATGGCTGCTGACAGTTGAGCTTTGCCATCAAAGGAATAAATGTTACCTTTAAAAACTTTAAAATCTATTCAAATAGAAAACGGTTATTTTAAATTGTTATAATATTTCACAATACTGTGTTCTTGATCCAATAAATGCTCAAAATTACAGACCTCAGGCATACCTATAATTTAAAGCTATGTTGTAACCATGTATTTGATGTTCCTGAGGAACCAAAAGAAAAGAATCTTGTTTGTTTGGAGTATGTATTGGAACTGTTGTATATTTTTCGTTGAATTTTACCTGAATTTTTCCTCAAACAGTATAGAAATGTATTTGCTTTTGACGTAGGGCTGTCTTGATCTTTTGAACATGTATCCATGAGTCTGGATTTCTAGGTTTTACTGCTTGGTCATGTTGCTTTGTTGCATTATTTATTTGTACAGAGAGAACAGTTTCCAGCTGTCTCACATTGGTTACCTATGATTTATTCACGCAGCTTTATATTGGTTTAAAGGCAGATATGTGCATTTCCATCTGCGGGGTCTGAGTTATACTACCATTTTGATTAACTGTTCATGGACCCAGGAGTATTAGAGCCATATGCCGCTCAGGAAGAGAAAATCTAATGACTAATCCACTCTGAGTGCTGAATTGAGAAATCAGTTCCTGCTAATAACCTACAGATCTCAGAGAGATATTGTTTCAATAATGGATTTTAAAGACCACAATTTCTTGTCAAGAATTATATTCACAGCGATAAAATATGAAGTATTCGGTAGCATTAGAACAAATGGGATTTTTACAGATTTGAGAAGCTCTCAACCCATCTCATTGTATGTCCCAAAGCGAGACACATTGACCTCAGTACCTCCTGAGTAAAAGATCTACCAACAGGCTTGGTGTTTACTAGACACTTCTATATAGTGGAGAGAATAAAGAATACATTAAAATCTGTGATTAAATATTTTAATCTAATTAAACCTGGAACAAACAGAAAGTTTGAGGACTTTGTTGGATAAGACTAATCAGACTTTTTTTTTTTTCCGCGATCAAAAGTTGTGTAATCTTTATGGGGGCTTTCTTAGCAAATATTTGTATGTCATTTATTAGATTTTATTTTATTTCAGTTTTTTGATTAACAACCCTTACAATAAACATATTTTGTTGGGGTTCAGCAGTAAAGAAATGTGACCTAAATAATGTCTAGTCTAATCTAGTGAACATTTACATATGTGCTCTTGCCGTACACCTTCATATCGATCTGGCTTGAAGTAGTGTCCAACAGAGTGGTGAGATAACCGTAATTCCGTGCTCCTTGTTTTTTCAGGCTGTTATCTCAGTCAGTCCTCTTCAATAGTGTCATGTTTGCTCAGCTTCTCCAAAAGCAGCTGCAGCTGCCGCCATATGAAGAAGCCATCCGTCATAATGGTGGAAATAAAGCAGGCTCATGTGCCGAGAGTCTCTGTCATCCCCCCCCTCCCGCTCTTCAATCCCCTTCTTTTTCCAAGGTCTGCGTCACACAACACTTTCTCTGACCTCTTCCCATACTGTTTGTTCACACGCGTGGCCTGCTGACTTTTCTGGCAGCGTTTACTTGGCCTGGCTCCAGCTGGCTGACGGTCCTGCAGCAGCACGCAGACAATCTCTTACAGATGTCTGGAGACATGGAGTAAGATTCATGCTTTAGAAACGAGGAAAGCAAGAATGGAGGACACAAACAAAGCAATGTGAGCAAGGTGCACTGCTTCGATGGAGTAGCCAATGAGCAGTTTCACACTTTTGTGTGTTTTCCAAAAAACTGTATTTCCCCTGTTCCATAACTCTATAAGTTGGATATATATTATATCAGTTCATCTGCATACATACAGTACACTAACATAAAGTGATATATACTATATAGAAAATCTCAGCTGCCAGATTTTTTTTTTAATTTGTTGTGAAATGTAAGTAGATAGTCGCACAGCTCTATATATATATAAGTATGTCAAAATTTATACGCATAAATACAGTATGCTTACGTAGGGCAATATATACTATATAGCAATCTGCTTGTTTGCTTGTATCATAGCAAAATGTAAAATATGCTAAATGTTACTTTAAGGCATGAAGGTATAAAGATTTTAACATTAACAAAATTATTTCCTGTAAAGCTGCTTTGAAACAATGTGGATTGTGAAAAGCTCTATACAAATAAATTTGACTTGACTTGAAATTTGACTTTGTGAACAGTTGAAAAGTTGGAATAGGGGCCAGGTTTGCAGATTTGTTTTGTCTTATTCAGAACAGTAGAAGAAATGTTCAGAAGAAATGATTGCTTTTATTCAGCAAGGACGTATAAAATTTATTTAATTACATTTATAGTGTTTAAAGATTTTTGTTTTACTTTCTAATTATAAATGAATCCTGAAAAAAAAAAAAAAAAAAAAAATATATATATATATATATATATATATATATATATATATATATATATATATATATATATTTATTGGAAAAGAGTTTTAATTGTAAGATTTCACAGTATTACGTTTTTTTTTTATTGTTTTTTTTTTTTTACTGTATTTTGACCAAATAAATCCTGAAAATCTTGCCCTCTAGCTGTTAACTGTTTTGACCGGATTAACGAGTCACTGAGTTCAGTTTGAGCTGTGATAGTGAGTCATACAGGGAACAACATGAGGGTGAGTAAATAATGACACAGTTTTTGTGAAATGTCCCTTAATTTAACATCTATCTTGTCGTTTCATTTGTTTCTTTTCTTCTCACTTTTTTTCTTTTTCTGCCTGCTCTTGCCACCTCCTGTCTTTTTTTTTTTTTTGTATCTTTTTTTTTAGTCTCTGTTTCTTTCTTCTGCCTTCTCTGTTCCTGTCCCTGTGTAGCTGCTTAGCACGAGAGGAAAGGATCTGCCTGACAGATTGAAGGTCCGGACGGGGTCAGAGGGGTTAAATTGAACAAATCTGCCCATTGACGTCCTGTCTCCTCCACCCTCCACTAATATCATTATTCCCGGGTGTCAGGGGGCGAGCGGACATGTCGCTAAGGCTGACAGCACAGAGGCGAGGGCAGCCACTTACCACAGTAGACCTCCCACCATGGCAGGCTCCTTTTGTAGAAGGACCTGTCAGCAGAGGCAGAAAAAGAAAAACATTGAGTCCTCGGTGTTCATCTGAGTAAATACATGAAGAGACACACAGGGGTGGAGGGTTATGGATTGCTGGTCTTTGTCTTTGTTAGAAGCAAGTCGAAGGCGTGGCTTGGGAATGTTTGTCATCATTTCAAAGTTCAGTTTTTCATGAAATTCCGTGAAATGCTTGGACTTTCCCTCTGCCTTTTTTGGTCTAGTATAGTATTCAGTGTAGTCAAAGCATGGCAACAAATCAAAGATCGCACATGTATCCAAATAGATGCTAACAAAGCAGCTTTGCGAAAAAATGTAAAGCCTTAAAATAAAAGTGCAACTTATTATTACTGATATTTTCAATAATCACATTTTAGAGATGATTTATCAAGATGAAAGAGATCTGCACTCATCCAAATTTAGCCCAAAAGGCTTATATAATTTATTACTCAGAGGTCACAAAATTGTGCAAAAAAGTGCAAAGGTACAAAAGTGTAAAATGTTTTGGGTATTTTTTATTTTTATTTTTTTTGCACAGTTGTGTGACCTCTGAGTAATAAATGATATAAGCCTTTTGGGCAAAATTTGGATGAGTGCGGAATTCTTTCGTCTTTATACCTTTTGTATTTTTTGGATCTACGCACCTTATATTACTGGCCCACGAACACTTTGGCACTATGACCTTATTCTATTTAGAGATGATTTATCAGAAATTAAATTTCATATGCTACACAACCAAGTTTCCATCACATAACTTGACAATTTTGGTCATTAACGTTAGGGAATGTGGCTAATTATGCATTAGATTGTTGGAATTGAAGCGATAAACTTGAGTTTGTGGGCCAGAACTGACAAGTCAAATTGTTTGTTTTGGGATTTGCTTTTGGTGTTTTGTGATTTGTTTGCACGCCTGTCAGTTTGCATTCCTGCTTCAGAGATTTGTTTGTCTGCTTTTGGATTTGGGTGAGTTTTCTGATATGTTTGCATGCTTTAAACATCTCAGGCATTATACTAGTATAAACCAGATCGCTGGTACAACAGGACTGTGGCGTGGAAAAGCCCTGCACATTTTCTTAATTACAACTCTGACATTTATTGGATTTACACACAAATTTTAAGGCCCCAACAGCACAGGTCTTAAAGTCACTCCTGAGGCCCTTAAATGGAATGCTGTGGGTTTATAATCTAATTCTACACAGGACTAGCAGGATTTATTTTTATGTGTTACTCCAAGTTCAGTTTTTTGAAACCTATTGAATCAAAATCTTCCCAGGTTTTATATTTTAATACAGCGCATAATCTACTCTCCATCGTATTTTGTTTTCTAGCAAACAGCAGTTTGTGAATTGCACTCTATCTTTGTACTTCTGAAGAAGTGGTTAGTGGTAACAGAAGTTGAGGGCTGATGACACCATCTAAACCACAGGGTAGCACAGAAGAAAAGTTGACTTCTATAGCCTTTTTTTTTCCAGAAGTTTCGGTGTCAGGCCCTCAATGGGATGCAGTTAAATGACCGTTCAATTTGTTGTTCTACCCTTGCCGTACTCCAAACCTGCATTGCTCTGCCAACTTTTGTGTTACAAATGAGCCGGTAACTCACCTTTTGCCATGGTGGAGCATCAAAGACCAAGACCTAATTATCTGGTCTCCATCTCCAGGGCTTTGAGTGCTCTTTTGGGTGAGGGGAGGCCTCCCATTCCATTCCTGTCTTTTATTGTGTTCTAATAAGGAGCAGTGAGAGCGTGTTCAAACAAGCAAGCTGAAGAGCCAGACAGGGAGGAAGACCTGAGTGTTTCTGGGATTCGAATGGAACCTTTCAAGGTGTTCGGGTATCATTTAAAACTTCAGAAAGCTTTTTACAATGTGACGAGTAACTTTCATTCACTGTGCCGCAACCCATCAATGTACATATTGTACATAGAATATAGTTTTATAAGATCTAGACGTAGTTTGTTAATTCAAGGTCTGAGGTGGGTCAGAGTGCCTGTCATTTTGCAGCCAGCATCATAAGTCTTCATTAAAGAAGGGAATTACGTTGAGCTTTACCAAAAAACCAACCGTAAACATCAAAGCCATGAAAAAAAAAACTCTGGTAGCCGGCAGTCTGATAGGATTCCTTCTAGGATTCTCCATACCAACACACACACACACAAACACAAACATCCCCCACTTGCACCTCCAGACTAGACACCTCCATTATCACTGCTAAGTTAAGTATTCACTGAGAAGCAATCAAGCATGTGGGGCATGTTTATGGTTGTAGCAGGCAGCAATTTGACTTGCCTGGGTGTGGTTCCTGGAGAAGTGGGAAAAACTGACCAAATCCCAAGGTCTGGATTGTTGCTTTGGGCTTTTATAGCAGTGCAATTAGCCACAGTCTCATCCTGTAGCCTCAATTTACATCCTCCATTTGTAACTGTTCCCATTCATGTCCATTGGGCCATTAGATTTCATTTACAACACGAATTATTTGAATAAAATGAAAAAAAAAAAGAATTTCAAATCACATGAGCCAATATTTTATTCACAATAGAACATAGATAACATAACAAATGTTTAAACTGAGAAATTTTTCAATTTTATGCACAAAATGAGCTCATTTCAAATTCGATGCCTGCTACAGGTCTCAAAATAGTTGGGACAGGGGCATGTTTACCATGGTGTAGCATCTCCTCCTCTTTTCAAAACAGTTTGAAGATGTCTGGGCATCGAGGCTATGAGTTTCTGGAGTTTTGGTGTTGGAATTTGGTCCCATTCTTGCCTGATATAGATTTCCAGCTGCTGAAGAGTTCGTGGTCGTCTTTGACGTATTTTTCGTTTAATGATGCGCCAAATGTTCTCTATAGGTGAAATATCTGGACTGCAGGGAGGCCAATTCAGCACCCGGACTCTTCTACTATGAAGCCATGCTGTTGTAATAGCTGCAGTATGGGGATTTGCATTGTCCTGCTGAAATACACAAGGTCTTCACAGAAATAGATGTCGTCTGGAGGGGAGCATATGTTGCTCTAAAACCTTAATATTTACATTTAGTTATTTAACAGACGCTTTTATCCAAAGTGACTTACAAATGAGGACAATGGAAGCAATCAAAATCAGCAAAAGAGCAATGATATGTAAGTGATATAACAAGTCTCAGTTAGCTTTACGCAGTACACATTGCAAGTTTTTTTTTTAATTATTTAATAAATAAAAAGAAAACAGATAGATAGAATACAAAAAGATTAGAAAAGCTAGTATATATAAGTGTTAGTATATATTAGTGCTGTCAGTCGATGGACTGTGATTAATCATAATTAATCGCAAATTTAAAATACTAGGATTTACCTGTAAATGTGTTGAAAAAGAAATGCATGACAAACTAGTTTAAGGAAACAGAACCTTTCACATTTCCACCAGGTATGAGACATAATACCTTATTATTCTTTTATCATTATTCTTTTGTTTTTATTCAGCCATTATCAGCCTTTATACTGCCAATAAAACATTTACCAAGCCACATCGCTTCAATCCCAGTATACATTTACCCAACTATTGTCAAAAGTATTTCTAAATAAATACAACAAAAGATTTTCTTGCGACCTTACGTGAAGTGTTATGACAAAATGCATTATGAAGAAGAATTGGACCTGTTCTGCAGGTGCATTAGAGCTAACATTAGCATCATGCTTCATAAGACAACTTATGAGATTAATAGTACACTTTTACTCGGAACTCACTTCAAACCACCATCAAGTGTTTGTAATAACTTCCTTTTACAATCACATGTAGAATTTGGTAATTTACTGTTGTTAAAATATGCTATTTATAGCCTTTTATATCGCTGCACAAATTAGCATTTCAGATGTACACATTCCAAAATCACATACAAACCATATCTATCGTAATCGTGTGTTTATTATCTTATATAATCTATAGTGGCTGTTGTCATGTTTATTTCTGCTGTGTAAAAGCCTTAGCATGTATGCTCTGGCTGAAACTCACGTTGTTTGTGATGTTACAACCACCTCTCCGTTCTTAAGTTGCCAGGGATACATTCCAAGCATAATACACATTATTAAAAGGATCCATTTTAATTTTTATTTGTCTATACACTTTGGGCGGCCGCGGTACATTATAAAAGTATCCCAAAAACCTGCAACCCACAGCTCTGTAATTTTTTCCCGCGACAGTATTTTCAAAATAGCCCACTTGTGCCGCTACCCTGGCAACACTGGTTCGCTGTACCCTCATCACACAATGTTAGATAACCTTCCATGCTGCGATGACAGCAATAAGTTGGGGTCAAACCTTATCAAACGATTAATTTGCGTTAAATTTTTTTAATTTTTTTGATTAATCGCATGTGTTAACGCGTTAACGTTGACACCCCTAGTATATGTGTATATATATATATATATATATATATATATATATATATATATATAATATTATGAATAGAATTAGAATAGAGAGTGCTAGAGTTAGAGGGTCAAATAAAGATGGAAGAGATTCTTGAAGATGGCTAAGGACTCGCGCTGCTCAGATTGAGCTGGGCAGGTCATTCCACCAGGAGGGAACATTTAATTTAAAAGTCCGTTAAAGTGATTTTGTGCCTCTTTCGGATGGCACAATAAAGCGATGTTCACTTGCAGAACGTAAGCTTCTAGAGGGCACATAAGTCTGAAGTAATGAATTTAGGTAAAGCGGTGCAGAACCAGTAGTGGTTTTGTAGGCAAACATTAACATGCATTCTTTTTGGCTCATTAAAAATGAATCTTGCTGCTGCATTCTGGATTAATTGTAAAGGTTTGGTATAACTGGCTAGAAGACCTGCCAAGAGAGCATTGCAATAGTCCAGCCTGGACAGAACAAAAGCTTGAACAAGGAGTTGTGAAGCATGTTCCAAAAGAAAGAGCATGATCTTCTTGCAAATCTGCAGGACCGGGCAGTTTTAGCAATGTGGCCTGAGAAAGTCAGCTGATCATCAATCATAACTCCAAGGTTTCTAGCTGTTTTTGAAGGAGTTATTGTTGATGTGCCTAATTGGATGGTGACAAGCTGAGATGCGAGCATCTATCGTCGGATCATCAGGATGGAATGAGAGGTAGAGCTGAGTGTCATCTGTATAGCAGTGATATGAAACACCATGTTTCTGAATGATGCCATGTAGACAGAAAAGAGAAGTGGTCTAAGAACTGAGCCCTGAGGCACCCCAGTAGTTAGATGTTGCGACTTAGATACCTCTCCTCTCCAAGATACCTTGAAGGACCTATCTGAGAGGTAAGACTCAAACCACTGGAGTGCAGTTCCTGAGATGTCGTTTACCAATAGGGTTGACAGGAGGATCTGGTGGTTAACCGTGTCAAAAGCAGTGGACAGATTCAGCAAAATAAGTATTGAAGATTTTGAATCCACTCTTGCAAGTCTTAAGGCTTCAACAACTGAGTGCAAGGCAGTCTCCTTATATAACTTTCAGCATTCATAGTGCCTTCCAAAACATGCAAGCTGCCCATATCATATGCACTTATGCACCCCCATACCATCAGAGATGCTGGCTTTTGAACTGAACACTGATAACACGCTGGAAGGTCTCCCTCCTCTTTAGCCTGGAGGACACGGCATCCGTGATTTCCCACAAGAATGGACAAATTTGGACTCGTCTGACCATAGAACACTTTTTCACTTTGAAATAGTCCATTTAAAATGAGCCTTGGCCCACAGGACACGATGGCGCTTCTGGGCCATGTTCACATATGGCTTCCTTTTTGCATGATAGAGCTTTAGTTGGCATCAGCAGATGGCACGGCAGATTGTGTTTACTGACAGTGGTTTCTGGAAGTATTCCTGGGCCCATTTAGTAATGTCAATGACAGAATCATGCCAATGAGTGATGCAGTGTCGTCTGAGGGCCCGAAGACCACGGGCATCCAACAAAGGTCTTCGGCCTTGTCCCTTACACACAGAGATTTCTCCAGTTTCTCTGAAACTTTTGATGATGTTATACACTGTAGATGAAAGCCTTTGCAATTTGACGTTGAGGAACATTGTTTTTAAAGTATTCCACAATCTTTTTACACACTCTTTCACAGATTGGAAAGGAGAGGAGAGCCTCTGCCCATCTTTACTTCTGAGACTGTGCCTCTCTAAGACATCCCTTTTATAGCTAATCATGTTACAGACCTGATGTCAATTAACTTAATTAGTTGCTAGATGTTCTCCCAGCTGAATCTTTTCAAATGTCTTGCATTTTCAGCCCTTTGTTGCCCCCGTGCCAACTTTTTTGAGACCTGTAGCAGGCATCAAATTTGAAATGAGCTCATTTAGTGGATAAAAGTGTAAAATTTCTCAGTTGAAACATTTGCTATGTTCGCTATGTTCTATTGTGAATAAAATATTGTCTCATGTGATTTGAAAGTCTTTTAGTTTTCATTTTATTCAAATTTAAAAACTTCCCAACATTTCCGGAATTCAGGTTGTATATTTCTCCAAATTAAAATCTCTCCAAATCTGCTAGAAGATGGATGTAAGAAAAGTCTGTTGTGCTTTCCTGAACTTGAGTGTGTTAATTTTTAATGCACTGAGCATTTTTATCTCGACAGACATTAAAGCTGTTTTCTCTTTAGATAGTTCATTGTCTCCTCTGTCTGGCTAACTGCCACCCTAAACTACTGTATTATGTACACACAGAGCTCAGTCTGCCTTGAGAAGGCCATAAAATTATGTATATTGTGGTAACAGAATTGCTCTCATTATTATAGAGGCATGCAAGCAGTGTGTTGGTTGTGGAACATCATGCTAGTAGCTTTTTGTGAGCTAACATGGCCGACGTGGTGCTAGACTGAAGTAAATTACTGTTGCTCACATTCCAGCGCTGACAGAAGGATATTGACTGGTTTCCATCCTCTGCACAGCCACAGAAGACATTATCTAGGCTGCTGATAAGGAATTCGTATGTCCAGCTTTTCCTGTGTAGACATGAATGGTAAATATTTTAAGAGTGCAGAGCATCGATCATAAACCACAAAGTTAAAACACTCTCGGCCATAGTAATGAACACAATCTGATTTGGAATTACTCTAAAGAATATCATTTTCTATTCTTTGTACAATAAATCAAAAAATAAAACACCTTGAATGCACAATAAATAAACAACGAAAACTGTTAACCAATGTTCCCTCTAATTTGTTTTCTTGCGGAGCAAAACTTTTTTCTATTGGGCGGACATTTCAGGCACCAGAGCAAAAACAACAAAACAAAACAAAAACAAAAAAGTGTGTAACTTTTAACTTTAATGTGCAATTTATAAAAATATATATTTCTATATATATTCGATGTAACTAAATGATGTATATTTTAGGTTACCTTAGAAAACATTTTTTACAGTATAATACACTGCCATTCAAAAGTTTGGGACCAGTAAAGTTTTTAAAGAAGTTTCTTATGCTCATCAAGACTATCTATTTGATAAAAAATAGAAAATATTATTGAGAAAATATTGTGAAATATTATTGCAATTTTAAATTAATGTTTTCTATTTTAATATACTTTAAATTTATTCCTGTGAAGAAAAGCTGAATTTTCAGCATCATTACTCCTGTGTTCAGTGTCACATGATCCTTCAGAAATCATTCTAATATGCTGATTGAAACAGTTGTACTGCTTAATATTTTTAGGACCTGTGATATTTTTGCTTAAGAAAAAGTTAAAAAGAACAGTTTATTCAAAATAGAGATTTTGTGTTACAAAAATGTTTTCTTTCTTTTTTAAAGAAACTTTATTCAGCAAGGATGTGTTAAATGGATAAAATTGATAGTAAAGACTTATATTGTTAGAAAAGATTTCTGTTTTGAATAAAGCTTTTTAACTTTTTATTAATCAAACAAAGAAAAAAGTAACAACAGCTTCCAAAAAAATATTAAGCAGCACAACAGTTTCACTGTTGTAAATCAGCACATTAGATCAGCAACACTGATAATAAATCAACATATTATAATGATTTCTGAAGGATCATGTGACACTGAAGACTGGAGTAATGATGCTGAAAATTCAGCTTTGATCACAGAAACAAATAAAATTTAAAAAGTATAGGTATTAAAATAGGAAACCAATATTAGAAATGGCAATAATATTTCACAGTATCACTGTTTTTTTCTGTATTATTGAAATAAATACAGCCTTGACGAGCAAGAGACTACATTAAAAACATGGGTCAATTATTTATTAGGTTTATAACATAGGTCTAACATAATATAATATCAAAACAAACTATGAATTTACAGTAAATGTCTCAGAGTTTTGTTACCGTTCTGTGCCATCATCCGCTATTTCCAGCACTTAATCAAGCCTCTCTTCTTTAATACATGATGATGTTTATTTCGCATGTCATTGCGCTTACGTTGGCTCTCGTGTTGCGCTCTTTCTTCCACAACCATTAAAATATTCGATTTCTACAGTGACTCATTTGGCGCACATCAGTCTCTTTCTATGAAACCTGTAAACCGCATTCACCAGTTCTAACTCTATAGCGGCATCAGCTCTATAGCGGTTTGCCCAAGCATTGTGATTCTTTCGCTTTTACTAGAATACAATCCAATGGCTTTCCCAACTCATTTTTGCGAGCGCACGGCACATTATTTGTTCTATGTGGCCGCGCGCGCAGCTTGGAGGAAACATTACTGTTAACTGTTTTAATTCATTTTAAATTCATTTCAGTTTTTAAATTCCTTGTTTTTATTGTTGTGATTATTTATTTTTTTATGATTATTTTACTTTCTTTTATGTAAAGCACTTTGAATTACCATTGTGAATGAAATGTGCTATAAACATAAACTTGCCTTGCCTTGCCAAAAAAAAAAAAAAATCATTGTTTATTAACGTTTAACAGTTAATCTCTTTTAATGACACATTGTTTGGAATAAGGTAAACAATTGCATGTGGGCCCTATGAAATCCATTTTTTCAGGCCCGTGTTATCGTGATGTGTCCCTATTAGAGCAAGCCAGAACTTGACTATTTGTACATGAGTAAAATAATTTGAAGTGTAATGGATGTGGGAAAAAGGTGTAATGGAGTTCTTACTTCACAGATGACTGGATTTATATAGAAGTGCAAAAACGCAATCAATCAAGCAAAGCTCAGAATCAATCAGATTTTTGCTTTTTAGTCAGCCTTAATAATTTACAGTGAACACTTTAATATTTAGCCATTTAATATAAATTCAGAATCATTAATTAATTTCTCTTTTATTTTTATTTAATTAAAACATTATGGGGGGGGGGGGGGGGGGTTCTTTCTTTCTTTTTTTTCTTTTTTTTTGGTGAAGGTGATATTCAGTAATACATTCGGACCCGGTGTATCCTGAAATACTAGCAGTTACTCTATTCATTCATTTGTATTGATTTGTAGTCATTGTCATTTCAGTTTGTTTTTCTATTGAAATCTTCTCCTGTCACACGAAATGAAAATTAATATACATGTTAAGGTCATACAGAGTTCCCTGTTGATTAAATTGTTACACGATGGGCTAAGAAAAAAACCCTGTCTCTTATCAGGTAATGATGTAAGGTTTGCTAGAGAGAAAAATGGATGATGAGAAGCAATTGTGATGGGGTGAGGCATGTTTTATAATGATGTGAGTCTATATACAGACATTATGTCTCAGAAATGCACAAAATGCCATGTAGCTTTACTGTCCGTGCTGCAGATCAGTTTAAAAGCAGCCTTTTTCAGTATATTAGATGAACCATTATATCAGATGAGACGTTTTTTCTTGTATGAAATGTGCTCTAATTATAATAAAGTGTATTGCTGTTTCTATTATTAATCACAGCACTTTAGGGTGTGGATATCTCATTCCATCTGAAGCAAGCCAATTTCCCTGATATTTTTGTTTAGCATTGATATATGAAAAAGTGACCTTCTATTTGTTATTCAAAGGCCTGATTCACAAAGCAGGAAGACTTAATTGTTGGGTTAGGCCAGTAGTATCATATGAAAGCCATTTTCTTGCCTCTGCATACATTTACATTCATTCAGCGCATAATACGATGAAAGTCTCCTCATTTATGTTCAGCCAGGTTAATATTTGAGTATAAATGATGGGTGTTATTAGGTGAAGCAGAGGTCACTGTGTACTTCAGATAATGACATACAGTGTTTTTTAGGTTTAATGGTCTGTATGAAGCACATGAATGAATATTTTATCACAGCACATTAAACCACCCTCTTAATTTAGGAGTTAAAACATTAGACATTTTAAAGTGGAGCCTGCTAAAGCAATGGTCCCACTCACACACAATGGGCTGTTGACTTTTATACCAGGCTGGAGGGAATAAATTATATGTATAATGTAAATGTGTAAACTAACTTTTTCTGTAAATTTGTTTTAAAAATTGAGTGAGTGCGTTTCAACATAAACTTTGTTGTGCTCGTTTAATCTGAAATACAAGTACAAAGTATTTTATTCCAAACTGAGTTGCATGAAACCTGGCAGTGCTATGCTGCATGTGAACCTAAAAAAAAAGGTAAGGGCCAGGCTGAATGAATGCTTTAGCTGTGCTGTCATGTTACCGGCCTCAAAAACACATGTATGTACAGCAGGCGGAAAGCTTTGATGTCTCTAATCATGCCTAGAGTCACTGGGTTTAAACAGCAGTGAATGATCTTTGATGGCCTGGGCTCTCATTAGTAAAAACTTAATTAAAACATTAGAGGAGCAGAACATATTTGCTCTGGGAACATGTTTTAATAGGGAGTGTTCAATTATAGAGTGATTCAGTGCTTTATTAGTTGCTGACTGTTATTTTTAACACAAAATAAGTGACTGTGAGTGTAGAGTGGTGGAATGCACATTTTTGATATACACTATTTCAGTTATTCTATTCAACAAAGGCAGCGTTTCTTATAGACATATATGGAGGGTTTTTTGGTCATTAAACATATGCAACTAGTGCAGTGTGCCTGTGAGCAGGGGCCCGATGCAGGGCCTTGCAGGTTATTGAACATTGTCCTTAGTGGGGCTTTTCCCCATGAGTATTTATATTATATGAAAGGGGCCCAGCTGAAGTGTTTCAGAATTAAAACCTCATACGCCTGCTCTATTGGTTGTATCATATAGACATATGACGTGTTACATGTCTCTGGTGGGGGGATGGGTGGCTTTTAGGCTCCTGGTTTGTATATGGTACAAAGTTGCTCACTGTTATTTTGTTAGCCTATTTACACATTATATTTTCCTTTTTATTCAAGCTGTAGAATTTTGACCATTTGAATATTACAGACATATGTTCAAAAAAGTCCAAATGTAAAGATAATATATAATTTCCAATAAAAGAATATAGAGGCATTTTCATTTAGATTTCACGGTTGGACTCCACTGTATATTATGATGAAATACAATATTTAATATTATGACATTATGCATATACATACTATTTAAAGCTGCAGTCTGTAACTTTTTTTGGTTAAAAATGATCCAAAATCAATATTTGAGCAAGTACATAACCAGCCAGTGTTCAAAATTCAAGATTCACAACGGTTAGCTTATAATAATATTTTCTAATTTGAGTGGTACGGGTAGGTTTTTGCAGGAAATTCGAGCATGGCACTGCGTCATTACGTTACGCCTGTAAACAAGAAGTTGTCCCGGCTAGTATGCTATCGTATGTGAGGATCCTGCAGGTGGTGGATCGTTTATAATAATTAAATGTATCATTTTGATGGCGAATTGTAATCCAGAAAGGATTATGTGTTTATGAAACACATGTGAATGAAATGAAATTATATTTCAGTTTAAAATGTGCTTCTGATTACAGATAGCCTGGGATTACACAAAATTTGTATTTTAAAGAAAACCAGTTCGTAGCAAGAATAATTTGCTTTTTGGGTTAAAAGAATTTCTTAATATGAAATTCAAATGGTATGACAATTAAGTTAAGTCGTGACGTATTGTCAAGTATGGTGACCCATACTCGAAATGGTGCTCTGCATTTAACCCATCCAAGCGCGCACGCACACGGAGCAGTGGGCAGCCTTGCTCCAGCGCCCGGGGAGCAATTAGGGGTTCGGTGCCTTGCTCAAGGGCACCTAAGTCATGGTATCGAAGGTGGAGAGAGTGCTGTTCATTCACAATCCCCACCTTCAATTCCTGCCAGTGCGAGAATCAAACCAGCAACCTTCAGGTTACAAGCCCGACTCCCTAACCATTAGGCCATGACTACCCCCGAGATTAGAGATTAGACTGTACAGAAATCAAAATCTACACGCTAATACACACAATACTCAGTCACACAATGCCAATGTTATTAACATTAATAATTTGAGAATAAAGTATAACAATAATAATACTTTGCCCGGTTTGATGTGATATGAGCTAACCGATCTTTAGATTAAATAACCATTGGCAGCACGATTTATGGTAGTGCTTTTTACCTCAGCTGGTCAGAACAAAAGTGGCAGACTTGTTACTTACTTGTTCAGATGGCAATATACGGTGGAATATATGGGTCATATATTCCAAGACATAGGCTAGAATCTGTGATTGTGAAGTACAGTAAACATCCACACCGGTGCGGTGACTGACTGCCACACATTCACCTCAAAACATTAGATTCATCCGCACTGGAGCCGTGCCAACTCACAACCCTCGCAATCGAGATAATTCCTCAAGCAGCTTGCAATTCCAGGTTTTCAAACAGAAATGGCAACAAAGAGGCAAAACTTATTTAAATAGTATTGCAACCATTGTTTCTGTTTAACTTTAACATGGTGGTGTTTATACATTGTACATAGGGAACAAAATGTTCCTGTTGCTTAAGGACAGAGAAGAGCTTTTCTTTTGTGTTTATGAAGAAAACCTGTCATGCATCATGTTATCGTTCATGTGATAACAGCAATCAAAAATTGTCTATCTGTTAACACCTATTGAAAGAAAAATGCCAAATTGGTCATAACTGTTGCTCCCTTATCATCTGAAGCATGTGATGTAGCCATGGCTACAGTGACACTTCTTACCCACTTCTTCATTTTGCAACCGTTATTTATAATTGCCGTTATCATGGTTTCACATGACTGTAATGCTTGTCAACATAAATGTTGAAAAACATATCACAGTGGTTTCTCACTTTATCCTCTCAGTTGCTACATACTGTAAGGAGACTGAGTAATCAAACAGGGTGACCACAGACTGAAGTGTTTCTCACTCATGTAGTATCTTTTTTAATACATTTGCAACAAAACAAGACATCTTTTTCTAAATTTAATTGCCATTTTACCATTCTATCTGCAAAAATAAAGACTGAGCATAATACATGTATTTTAATTTAGGCCTGTTGACAAAGGGCCTTTATAAACAGGAAGAGCGAGTGCATTACAGCAGGTTCTTTCGCTATGTTTTATATTTTTAGAATAGTTTAAGGAAGTTCTGTACATGCACAGAAAAGCCTGCAAGTTGAAGGAACTATAACGTGAGGTCAAAAACGTGTTTTAACATCCTCAGTGTTCTTGGAAAGCCATTAACACTAACTATGCATTTTCCGCACTTGTCCAGACATCACATGCTTTTCATTTAGCGTTAACCTTTTTCTTTTGTCCCAACACATTCATTCAGGACAGGAAGCATTTCAGGGGGGAAACAGAATTAGCTGAGGACATTAAGCACAGCCTGCATTCTTTACAGGCAGCTAGCGTGAAGCAACATCACAATATCAAATGCTTAATTGTTGATTCTCGGACACTTATTAACATTTTAATTTGGTCAGGGTGTTCTTTGTGCCTGCTCAGGTTAGTCATTCAGAGAAACTGCCTTTAATTTAGCATGTGGTTTAGGTTTTAGTTGGTCAAGTCTTATGTATACAACCCAAATTCCAGAAATGTTGGGACGTTTTTTAAATTTGATTAAAATGGAAACTAAAAGACTTTCAGATCACATGAGCCAATATTTGATTCACAATAGAACATAGATAACATAACATGTTTAAACTGGGAACTTTTACAATTTTATGCACAAAATGAGCTCATTTCAAATTTGATGCCTGCTACAGGTCTCAAAATAGTTGGCACGGGGGCATGTTTACCATGGTGTAGCATCGGGATTTCTTCTTTTCAAAACGGTTTGAAGATGTCTGGGCATCAAAGTTATGTTTCTGGAGTTTTGGTGTTGGAATTTCGTCCCATTCTTGCCTGATATATGTTTCCAGCTGCTGAAGAGTTTGTGGTCGTCTTTGACATATTTTTTGTGATGCGCCAAATGTTCTCTATAGGTGAAAGATCTGGCCAGCAGGCAGGCCAATTCAGCACCCGGACTCTTCTACTACGAAGCCATACTGTTGTAATAGCTGCAGTATGTGGTTTTGCATTGTCCTGCTGAAATACACGTCGGGTAAACATAGGGTAAACGTACCTATTAAGCTCACCAAAATCTACATTGAGACATTTTTAGTGCACAAAATATTGGTTTCAGTACAAAAAGTTATGTTAAAATAAAATATTAATCTCTCACGCAGAAATATTTAATTTTATTTTCAATGACAAAAGCATTTCAATTAAGATATACATCATTAAATTCAAACAGTCTGGCTGTGCTTAATGGGTACATTTTTGTACCCTTTGAGCACACCCCTGTTCCCATTAAGCTCACATCGGGTTTTATTAAAAATTCTTATTTATTTTAAGGAAACTTTTTAAAGAATAATTGTAAAAATATAATTTTTTTTGGAGGTACAAAGTCAATCACAAAAAAACAGAACACTAAAATCAAGCAACAAGGCATTCAATTTGATCAGTTATATATCTCAGTGTGCAATGATCTGATTGACTTGAAATGATAGGAGGTATATAGTAACAAACATATCAATTGGTTAAGACATCAAGAAGGATAATAAATTATTTTTTCTTTTTATAATCTGATCTCAAAAATGGAATGTGCTTAATGGGTACGTGAGATTAATAGGTACGTTTACCCTATGTTGCTCTAAAACCTTTATATACATTTCAGCATTCGTAGTGCCTTCCAAAACATGCAAGCTGGCTTTTGAGCTGAACACTGATAACACGCTGGAAGGTCTCCCTCCTCTCTAGCCCAGAGGACACAGCATCCATGATTTCCAACAAGGATGTCAAATTTGGACTCGTCTGACCATAGAACACTTTTCCATTTTGAAATGAGCCTTTAAGGGTGCTTTCACACTTGGTTTGATTGCTCCCCCTGCCCCCGCTGGACTGCGTTCATATTATTTTATTTGGGTCCGAACCGCGGTTCGTTTGCGTCATCAAGCCAGCAGCTGTTTACCCCATTGCTTAGTAACAACAGCGCAGGAGAACACGGCAAAATGCATAACATTGCTCTCTGCATTTTTATATATTGACGTTTTGAACCGTTCGTTTGGTTTACAAAGCTTCAGTGCATAACGGCACATACGTCTGTCTTACGAATGTACTGCAAATGCTCTAAAGAATGCTGAAAGTGAACAGAAATGAGACACAGCTTTCTGCTTGCAGTGCGTCAGTCACGCTCTTCAGGAATGTGAGAGAAACACACACAAACACACATTTTTATCAAATAATACGTCATTAATAGCGGTTCACTTCTGCGATTTGGTACGATTGCGTTCACATCAGCAGTGAACCGTACCGGATTTCACATGAACCGTACCCCAGACCACTCTTTTTAAGCGGACTCGGGTACGGTTCGCGGTTGCGCACCTGAGTTCGGAAGACAACGTTCACATCATCCAAACGAACTGAAATCTGACATCAAAAGTGCTAATGTGAAAGCACCCTTAATGAGCCTTGGCCCACAGAACACGACGACGCTTCTGCTGATGAATGATGCAGTGTCGTCTGAGGGCCCGAAGACCACAGGCATCCAACAAAGTTCTTCGGCCTTGTCCCTTACGCACAGAGATTTCTCCAGTTTCTCTGAATCTTTTGATGATGTTATGCACTGTAGATGATGAGATTTGAAAAGCCTTTGCAATTTGACGTTGAAGAACATTGTTTTTAAAGTATTCCACAATCTTTTTATGCACTCTTTCACAGATTGGAGAGCCTCTGCCCATCTTTACTTCTGAGAGACTCTGCCTCTCTAAGACATCCCGTTTATAGCTAATCATGTTACAGACCTGATGTCAGTTAACTTAATTAGTTGCTAGATGTTCTCCCAGCTTAATCTTTTCAAATGTCTTGCATTTTCAGCCCTTTATTGCCCCCGTGCCAACTTTTTTGAGACCTGTAGCAGGTTTAAACATTTGTTATGTTCTCTGTGTTCTATCGTGAATAAAACATTGACTCATGTGATTTGAAAGTCTTTTAGTTTTCATTTCATTCAAATTTAAAAAAAACGTCCCAACATTTCCGGAATTCGGATTGTATTTCTGAAAAGCAATGTTGATAGGCTCTCCTTGAAGACTTTTTGATATCACAATTACAAAATAGTGATGAATGTTAAATATTGCAGTTGCTTTGTTTTAGCTTCTTTACTAAATCTAATGAACTGTAATTGAAGTGAAAGGGTCCAGTCATTTAAAGTGTGTCGCAAATTGTAGTGCACTTGTTATGATTTGATGTTCATACCAAAAGTGAAGCGAATATTTGCATAACATTACTTGCGGGATGTTTTTTGCACACATAAAAACAATAAAAAACATTTTCTGAAACAACCGGATGTGTCAATAAGCTTTTCGCTGATTGGCTTGCACGATGACGCGTCATGCAAATTTTCCTCTAGTTGAATTTTTCAACTTGCGCAGAAGACGTGATTGAGGCGAATATCGCTCGTTCACGGCAAACATATCATGCAATTTGCATCATTTGCGTTGACCAGCGCAAATTTGCATCTATTTGCGTCTTTGCATTGGCTTTGTATGTAATCTAATCACGTGAATAATAGAATTGGCTTTTGGTGTGCACACACCATAAGTGACTTTACATCAGGGATGAACAATATACTGGTGCCATATAGGTTATTTTATTAGGGATCTCAAAATTAATATTCGTTTTTCACATTGTATACAGTATTTTAATGTTTTGATACCTAAATTCACTTGTAGCATTTTTGAAGCAAAATAATTCATTTTAATGCTCTGTCATTAATGATATTAAAGTATAAACATTCATGAATTCATTTATAAGGCTGTGCAACTGAAATAATTATTGACTAATCTGTATCGTCCAGAATTGTAAAAATTGGTGCATTTTACATACGTTACATTCATTCCCCAACATTAATCATTGCATGTTTTAAATTCACTAAACACTTGTAAATTCACTAGAGTCACTAAGTGAACTGTTATTTTCAAAGTAAAACCACAATTCATGCATCAGGCCTATGTCAATGGACAGAACCCATAACATACAGTAAAAGGGAGATCCAGCTCTGGGGGGCTCATGTGAATCAGACCTGACCCCTGTGCATCAGCAGAACTGAAATATGGAGCAGCTTCCATGCTGCCAGGAGCCAAAAGGCCTCATTGTTTGGGCCATTGAGTGCTCTTGCTGAGGTTGCATTTGCACTGTTCTGTGGATGTGGCCCTGTTCTGTCATTTGTGTTGTATGCAACGATTAAACATTTGCCTGCTTCGTTAGTTTAGCATTCGACACGTGTAATTGACCTGAGCTAGCAGGAACTCTCTCCTGGCACATAGCGAATCTGAATGTTTAGCATGCTAGTATCACTAACTTAATTAAGATTATGAATGTATTGGAAGATTAACAAGGAATTCGATTTTTTTTTTTTACATGACCCCACAGTAGAGTGTGAAGTTCAATAGGAAAGGAATCGGGGTTTGGTCATCACGATCACACCTGTTTTTGCTGCTAGCGGGGCTCTGGGTTTTAGCTCTATTTTTAATGACAGTGCTGGACATTCCAGTTTTCATGTGGGGATAATTAGAGACATGGCCTTGGGCTTGGAGGGTAAACATCACACAATTACAACAGGATGGAGGAGGGGCCCCAGTCACTGGACGAAAGAAATGATGAGGGACAGAAAATGCTTAATGACGGGATGGTGTGGGAAACCGCCACAAAGATTCAAGATCTGTCGAACTCCAAAATGAACCCCCCTGTATTTGTCCAGGCACATAGAAGCTGTTGCTCAGAACAGAACTGAATGTTCTTTTATGTTCCCTATAGCTGCACAATGTTCTTATCAGTTACAGGATCGGATTCTAAATGTGCTCTGTGGCAAAATTACACACAGGCATTCTCTACATTGTTTTCTGATGGTGTCACTGGACACAGAGCTGGGTGTGGCTTATTCGTGTCAGCCGATCATACTGTGCCTCTTCCATCGATTGTCATGCAGATCATGTGGTGGAAAGCAGCGTTTGAAATGCTGGGCCGAGAAGAGGCTATCTAACCACATTTTAGATTGTCATTGAAATTATTTATTATAGGTGTAGATTGACACTTTAATGAAATGTTAGAATCAAAAATAATAGCTTCAAATAACATAACTACACTTCTGCAAGGCATCATATACTGTTGGTGTGATTTATGTTTTTGGATAAAGTCTAGATAAAGTACATACTGTAAAAATGTTTGTTTATGTAATTATTAATTAATTAATTAATTTATTTATTTATTTGCCTACAAGAAGACTGCAGTGGAAAGCAACAATTCAGTAACAACACAACGAGGCACATCTAAATGTTTGAGGCAGACTTCATTTTGGTGATTTTATTGGGGTAAAATAAATAAGAAAGTTCGGTTTGATGGGATTTTTCCCCACAGCAATATACCACATTTAAGACATTGATTATAACTTGGTTGTGTAAAACTCTATGAATAAGGCTTGACTTGACGTGTGTGTGTGTGTGTGTGTGTGTGTGTGTGTGTGTGTGTGTGTGTGTGTGTGTGTGTGTGTGTGTGTGTGTGTGTGTGTGTGTGTGTGTGTGTGTGTGTGTGTGTGTGTGTGTGTGTGTGTGTGTGTGTGTGTGTGTGTGTACTGGTTTTTGTGGTTTACGATGACACAAATTTGTTTAATGACATAGGTATGACAGAGGTATTACAATTTGAAGGTGGTTTATGAGGACACTGCCTATGTCCCCGTAATGCAAAAGGCTTAAAAAACATACTAGATGGTGTTTTTTTTTTTTTGAAAATCTTTCCTGTAAGGGGTAGGGTTAGGTGTAGGGGTGGTGTAGGGCAATAGCACATACAGTTTGTACAGAATAAAAACCATTACGCCAATGGAGAGTCCCTGTAAACCTCTCTTATTTCTCCCTTATTTAATTTAATTAATGAATTAATTTTTAAATACCAAGAAGACATTTTTGAGCTTTGGTCTAATTTCAACACTAATGAAAGGTGGTAACATTAATACTCTTCCATGATAAAATGTTTATTCTTAGTTTTATTAAATTAAAAAATTATAATATAAATATTGACTATATGCTATTGAAAATAATTACTTCACAATAGTAAAATAAAAAATATATACACACATTTAATAAACCTAACTAATAAAAATATATTTAAATAAAATGAGTTAAAATGGCTGCATAAAAAAATTCTCCAGTAGTACAGACCAATATTTGAGCTTGCTTAATTTATCTTCACTCTGACTACTGCCGATGCAGACAGCAGAAAGACTCCTTGCATCCTCATTACTGTTTTTTGCATAAATCATGTCTGACCCTTGTCTTGGCTCAAACACAGGTGAAGGCCAGAGATGTAGCATCTATTCCTCTTGTGTCATGTCTGCATTAGAGATCATGACGCTCCCCCATCTCATGCACGCAAACACAAATCACTAGCCTTTTATTTCCCATGAAGACCTTGAAGACCAGGAGGGGAGCAGATGACATTATTATCACTACAGAGCCCTTCCTCCTCCCCTCAGCTCCAGAGTAAAACAAAGCCCTTGTCTCTTACAAGCACCTTATTGTACAAGGCTGTGCTGAGTCTATTTTTCCATAAATTAATGATTGGGGGAGGTGATCAATATATCAGTGGTACAGTCTTTATGTCAGCAGCCTCTCTTTGTGTTGATGCTGTGTGGGTCATCGCTACAGCATAATGATGCAATTATTGATTAGCATTTAAAGGCTAATCCATTAGATATATTTTCTCATGAGTTTGCATCTGTAGGCTCATGGCCTGTTTCTGTCAGTTTTTTTCCCAACTTGTGGAGAAGCACTATAAATTTGTTAATCAGCATGACTTCAGGGCTCTACAAAATGGACTGCCTGATGGCCAGCGTGAAAGACGTTCAGGACAGTTGACGGATTTGTCATTGGCCCAATCAGGCCATTGCTGTGTGTCGTCACAAAAGGTTATCATTTGCACATGTGTATATGCCTTGCCAATTTAAACATTCAATTGATGTTAACTAGGGGTGTCAATATTAACGCGTTAACACATGTGTTTAATCAAAAAAAATTAACGCGTTAATATTTTTTAACGCAGATTAATTGTTTGATAAGGTTTGACCCCAACTTCTTCCCGTCATCGCTGCACGGAAGGTCATTATCATTGTGTGATGAAGGGACAGTGAACCAGTGTTACCAGGGTAATGGCACAAGTGGTTTATTTTGAAAATACAGTCGCGGGAAAAAATTATAGAGCCGTGGGTTGTGGGTTTTTTTTGGGCTACTTTTTTAATGTACCGCGGCCGCCCAAAGTGTATATAGACAAATAAAAATTAAAATCGATCCTTTTACTAATGTGTATTATACTTGGAATGTTTACTTGGCAACTTAAGAACGGAGAGGTGGTTGTACAAACAACACAAACAATGTGAGTTTCAGTCAGAGCATACATGCTAAGGCTTTTACACAGCAGAAATAAACATGACAACAGCCACTATAGATTATATAAGATAATAAACACATGATTACAATAGATATGGTCTGTATGTGATTTTCTTCAGTTGAATGTGTGCATCTGAAGTGCTAATTTGTGCAGCGACATAAAAGGCTATAAATAGCATATTTTAACAACAGTAAACGACCAAATTCCACGTGTGATCGCAAAAGGAAGTTATTACAAACACTTGATGATGGTTTAAATTGAGTTCTGAGGAAAAGTGTACTATTAATCTCATAAATTGTCTTATGTAGCATGATGCTAATGTTAGCTCTAATGCAGCTGCAGAACAGGTCCAATTCTTCTTCATAATGCATTTTGTCATAATACTTCATGTACGGTCGCAAGAAATGTTTTGTTGTATTTATTTAGAAATACTTTTGACAATAGTTGGGTAAATGTATACTGGGATTGAAGCGATGTGGCTTGGTAAATGTTTTATTGCCAGTTTAAAGGCCGATAATGGCTGAATAAAAACAAAAGAATAATGATAAAAGAATAATAAGGATTATGTCTCATATCTGGCGGAAGTGTGTTTCCTTAAACTAGTTTGTCAGGCATTTCTTTTTCAACACATGTACAGGTAAATCCTAGTATTTTAAATTTGCGATTAATCACAGTCCATGACTGTGATTAACGCGATTAAATTTTTTTATCAATTGACAGCACTAATTTTAACACATTCATGCGCAATTTAGTATTCTGTTCTGTGTTCAGCGTGCACATAGAGGCACGTTTCTGACACCACACGAGCCCTAATTAAGTTCTCTTTCACAACTTCTTGTGCTTTAATGGACAAATACATATTGCAAGAAGACACAAATATCAACTCCATTCAGCGTGTTCTGTGAGCACAGCACGCATGCAGAGAGACAAAAACATACAAAAGTATGTCAAAATACCCGTCCATGCATTGTGTTTAAAATGTTTTATTTGTGCTGTTGCTTGTAATTTGTTCATTTGTTTTTATTTACCAGCAGTTCACTTGTCTTTAAAAATGTTTGAACTTTATATTTGTAATAGTAAGTTAGAAATGGAATTGAGAATTGTAAAATTTAACTTCTAAAAAATTATTATTTATTATAGTACAAGATAACAGGGGTCAAAAACAACAATAACAAATATTTTATTTTTTGTGACAGGGCAAATAATAATTTGAACTTCTGGCCTGACCAGGGCTGCATTTCCCAAAAGCACCAATGGAGCTACTATCAAATTATGCTTACAATGCTTTTGGAAAATGCAGCCAAGGCCACAAAAATAAACATTAATTTTTAAAAAAATATTTATTATTTTAATTATATACCCATCTATATTTATAATTATACATAATCATCTATAATTATAAACCCTTAAGTAGGGGCATGTTTTTTTAAAACCTGAATGTGGTGATGGCTTTTTCATTTTTAATGGGTTTATTTTTTAAACGCAAATGATTTAAGTTTGCTGCATTTTCATTATCTTTATTATAATAATGAATTTATTTTTGTATCGTTGTAATTTTTAGGCATGAGTCATCCACTTAATGTTTTTTTCTTGGCAGTTCCTTTATGTCATTGTCATTTTTCTAGTGTAGTCCCAACCTGTGATTTCTAATTTATCATTTATCATGTTATGAGCCATTTAATCTGAAAGCATGACTCCTATCAGCATTTCTTTTTCATGTAAAGAAATTGTTTGGGAGTGGACGCCATCCATCATACACACACCCAACACTTTTGTCACATTAATTGTGTTCAAAAGATGTTCTTTAGCCCATTTGTGGGGACACATTGAATAACTGGATTAACCCAGAGTTGGATTAATTCCCTAGAAGCTTGCTTATCTATCATGATTAGATGTCCCATTTTTATAGGTAATGAGAGACAGGTGGAATGTTATGTTGTAAAACCTGGTTTCATAAGAGCTTATGATATGTTAGCGTGGGTCGTAATTAATTCTGAGGGAGTGGCAAGAAATGACATGTGAAAGAGGTCTGTTTTGTTGCTAATTACAACAGGAGATATCAGGCAGGATATCTCTCATGATAAAAGATTAACAGCGATAATAAGCTGATTCAGCCAAACGATTTCATTTGTGACTGAATCAGAATTTTATAGGACCAGAGGGCATGTGGCTTTGAAGAAACAAAAATGAAGGGAAAGCTTGTAATAATATGGCTGAGTCATCGTGTAACAACTAAAGGCAACACTAGAAAAAAGAAAATAGTACATGAGTAGGAGAGGTGTGTATTCTTCACTAACCTTTAACCTTTCCAGACACACCCCTTTCATACATGTGCATGCAAACAGAAAGCTCTTTTATACACTTAAATTGTAAATTACTCAAAATGAGAAAGTGAAAGTGTGTCCTGTATCAATAAATGTGCAATGTTTGGAGGTTTTTCTTATGTCGTTCACTTAGATAGGCACACAGCATAATTTGCATCAAGTCATTGTAGACACTGGTGTCATATATGCAGGTATTCCTATCCTAGCTATTAGCATACCCTAACCTCTGCATAAAAACCAAAGCCTGATGTTTGACTAGTGGTGTAAAATCTATTCCATGTTGCTTTTTATTAAACGGTCCTCTAAGACAAATCTGACCGACACATAAATGCGACCAATCACAGTTAGTTGAATTTTATAAATATATATATATATATATTATCTGTATATTTTTTCTATAAAAATGTGTTTGTGTAATATATGTAACATTATTTATGTTGAAGTTTTAGCTTTTTATTTTTGCAAAAATGTTATTTTTTTAAATTCTTATCTCTTTCTCTCATGTTTTATTTCTAGTCTGCTGTAGCCAAATGCTGTGAGAAAGATCTAATGAAGGTCTGTAGGCCTTTGGAGAGTCTAGGGAGTCAGATAAAATGTTTCCAATTCAAAATATTTGCAAAATACCAAATATTTATAAGCATATTTTGGGATGTTGGGAAAGACAAAGTTGGATGAAGATGTACTGAAAGTGGTAAAAGAGTAGACAGCCTTACGATAATCTATTCATTTGCTTATCCTTATCCTTGTTTATAACTTTTGTAGCTCTCAGAGTTAAATTTTAAGAAAAGCTACCGCAAACATAAACAAATAAATTTTGTGCCCTGATTTCATCTTATAGGTGAATTATCACTATCATAGATAGACAGATAGAAATGCAAAACTAAAACCTTGGTGTGTAAAGTGTAAACTTGATGTGTCATCAGAATTTCTGTCCTTCCTAATAGGTTAGTCATAACTTAGATTAGATGCCTCTAATCTGATAAATTTTGGCAAATCCAGCGATTAGTTCTTCCTCAGAAGCACTTATTTTATCAGTTCAGTACCTTGGTTACCAGGAGGATTGATAAAACAGATGTGTTCATAAAGCCAGTCAATCAGATTGGAGCTTGCCAGATCATGCAAGCTTTCCAGTTTTGTGTGTACAATTCATCAGACGTTCATTAAACGGACTCTCTGCAGCTGTAACGAGTATCCATTCCACTCTCAACACCATATCGAAACATTCACCTCTTTATTTTATGTATTTAGAGCACTAGACTGAAAGATACACCACAAAAGGCCTGTAAAACCTTGCAATATTTCAAAAGCATCTTTATTGCTTTATATAGTTAATGAGTAAACAAGAATGCAATGTATAGTTGGGTCACATGGTACATACTAGATTCTGATTTCATTTTGCATAATAAAGCTTTATCAGTTGCTCCTCGGTCATCACTATAGTTTGTAGTTTATGGGCCCATCACTTGTGATCGTCCAGAGTCCTGTCACGTCTCGTCTGTTCATCCAGAGTCCTGTCACTCCCTGTCTGTTGCACCCAGATATAGTCTTATGAAAAATCCAACAGTCAGTCCTATCTGATACTGTATTTGTAAGCTGATAAATCCAGTATGTAGCGGCTGTAAGTTCAGGCCCTTACATTCTCTATACATCCTCTCAAAGGTCAGGTTGGAAATAGACATAAAGCCACGGACTGTAATCCAGGACCAGTGTACTGCCACGAGAAAAGACAAAGCAATGATGGATGGATACATGCTTTTACATTAAATTATTGATGGAAAACAAACATGCAGAAACCATCCTGGTCAGACGATGTATAATTCATAAGGCTCTGCTTGAGTGACTATGAAGATTTGCTGTGTTTTTGACTTGTAATTAAAGAGTGAAATGTGAGTGCTGAGCAGTTTTCCACCTAATCCCTTAATTGCACTATGGGGGTTTGCCATTAAAGTGTCTTAAATTCTGTCAAACAGCCCACATTCCCTTTTTTCTTTCTTTTACCCCTACATGAATGAGGTCAAACTGTGAGCACAGTGAATTTCATTCATGTCAAAGGTAAAATTATCAGAAGCAGATGTGATGAAGTACCAGATGCAAAGACTAAAAGAGGGTCTTATTCAGTTGCCTTTTTACGTCCGATAATCTCTGTGGAACTTGAGGTCAGGCAGAGCAGCTTCAGGCGTCTTTTGCAATCTCATGGATAAAGCGTTAGTCCTCAGATCACACAGTAAAACGCAATGGTGAAGGACGGTTGATGGACCATCCCCACATTCTCCCCTGTGGCACTTCACCATCCTGATGAAAGCAGAAGCAGTGGTTGATTTCTGAGCCAGGATTGCGTGATATGATGGCTTATACTGACCAATCCAAGCATGTGAATGTGAATAGGTCATTGTATTTTTTATATACAGTCATGGCCACAAATATCGGCACCCTTGGTAAATATGATCAAAGAAGGCTGTGAAAATTAATCTGCATTGTTAATCCTTTTGATCTTTTATTTAAAATATTCACAAAAATCTAACCTTTCATTGGATAATAAGAATTTAAAATGGCGGGAAATATCATTATGAAATAAATGTTTTTCTCTAAAACCCATTGGCCACAATTAGCGGCACCCTTTTATTCAATACTTTTTGAAACCTCCATTTGCCAGTTTAACAGCTCTAAATTTTCTCCTATAATGCCTGATGAGGTCAGAGAACACCTGACAAGAGATCAGAGACCATTCCTTCATCCAGAATCACTCCAGACCCTTTAGATTCCCAGTTCCGTGTTGGTGCTTCTTCACTTCAGTTCACACTCATTTTCTACAGGGTTCAGGTCCGAGGACTGGAATGGCCAGCAGAAGCTTGGTTTTGTGCTCAGTGACCCATTTTTGTGTTGTTTTTGAGGTTTGTGTTTGGATTATTGTATGGTTGGAAGATCCAAACATGGCCCATTATAAGATTTCTAACTGAGTCAGTCACTTATTGATTTTTTTATCTGTTGGTATTTGATAGAATCCATGAAGCCATGTGTCTAAACAAGATGTCCAGGACCTCCAGCAGAAATATAGGCCCACAACATCAAAAATACAGCAGTATATTTCATTATACACATGGGGTACACTGTAAAAAATAATTGTAATTTTAACTGTAATATTTTGTAAAAACGCTACAAAAAACTGTTAATAGGTTAACAGTAAGTATATACAGGGAAAAACTGTAAAATATATAACTAGACATTTCATGTCATTTTACAGTAAAATGCTGTTAATTGAACAGTTTTTAGAAGTAAAAAAGAACAAATAAATGTAAAATTTACAGTCAAAAACTGTAAACTGATATTCCCAGAATTCCCTGCGTGACACTCATCATTTGAAAGTATTTTGTTTAAATAATCATGTTTTTTAATACATTTGGGCTTTATGTTACATCTTCTGTTGTTTAATGAAAGTTTATTGCATTATTTAAGTATCGTGTGTGTTACCATGATGGTGTTTTGTGTTTGCATGAATGGCTCTGTGCACCTTCTATATATTAGTATATACTTCTGCTTGTGGCGAAGCTACTTGTGATGTTGATCTTTGATTCTTCATGTGGCTTTCTCTTTTATCACCTGCATTATTATGGTGGTTGTCAGTATGTTAAAGGTACAAAACAGATTTTAATTGCAGTGTGCATTGTTGAATTTACTGGTCTACGTTCAAATTTTCTTGTTTGTAAATTACAGTTTTTACTGTAAAATTTACCGTTTTTGGCCGTAAATGTGTTTACAGTTTTTTTGTATTTTTACAAAATTATTCTGGCAACCACAGCTGCCAAAATTATTTTGTAAAAACTACAGAATTTTTTTTACAGGGTACTTTTTATTCCTGTGTACACCAAACCCATCTTGAGTGTTTCCTGCTAAAAAAGCTAATTTTTTGGTTTCATCTCACCATAGAAGCCAGTCCCATTTGAAGTTCCAGTCGTGTTTGATAACTGAATATGCTGGACTTAGGAGCTAGGAGAATTTTTCTTGAAACCCTCTCGAAAAACAAGTGGTGATGTAGGTGCTGTTTGACAATTTTTTTTAAGGTTTTCTGACCCTGAGACTCAACTATTTTCTGCAATTCTCCAGCTGTGGTCCTTGGAGAGTCTTTAGCCACTCAAACACTCCTTCTCACCGTGAATTAGGACAATATAGACACACGTCCTCTTCCAGGCAGTTTCGTAACATTTTATGTTGATTGGAAATTCTTAATTATTGCCTTGATGGTGGAATGGGAATTTTCACTGCTCTAGCTCTTTTCTTAAAGCCACTTCACTAATTTGTGAAGCTCAATTATCTTTTGATGCACATCAGAAATATATTCTTTGATTTTTCTCATTGTGATGGATGATTAAGGGAATTTGGGCTTTGTTTTCCCTCCTATTTATATTTTTTTTTAAACAGGAAGCCATGGCTGGATTCTTTCATTTTCATAATCACCCTGGACTGCTCAAAATTGTGAATATGAATGGGAATATACTTCAGAGATATTTTACTCATAAGAATTTCTAGGGGTACCAATAATTGTGTCCAACATGTATTAGAGAAAAACATTTATTTCATAATGATACCCCCCATTTTAAATTCTTATTATCCAATTAAAGGTTAGATTTCTGTGAATTTTTAAAATAAAAGATCAAAAGGATTAACAATGCAGATTAATTTTCACAGCCTTCTTTGATTATATTTACCAAGGGTGCCGATATTTTTGGCCATGACTGTATATATATATATATATATATATATATTAGGGTTGTCAGTTTAACACGTTAACTTAATTAATTAGTTAAAAAAAATAACGCGACTAAAATATTTGTACGCAGTTAACGCATGCAGTTAACAAATACATAAATGTAGTTATGCCATAAAATTCAAGATATTGGTGCAAAAAAAGACCCTGTTTGAGTTTTGTCTCATATTCATATATATCACATATCACACGATATCACACAAGCAGCAAGAGCAATATCACACGAGTGCTGATTTTGTCCCGATCTATCATGAGCTTAAATGTGATTAAAACACACTAAATTGAGCAAAAACACATAATATTGTGTGTTTTTGCTCAATTTAGCAGAGAACATGTTCTCTTTAAAGCCAGATTTAGTTTGTTATTTAGAGTATTATTTCATTAAAAAATTATAATAATAAAAATAAAAACATTAAAGGGATAGTTCACCCAAAAAATGAATAAATAATTAATAATTTATTAATTTAATTTAATCATTTACTTACGTTTCAAACCTTTCTTTTGTGGAACATAAAAGAAGGTATTTTGAAGACTGTTGGAAGCAAAGCAGTTTTGGTTACCAGTGACTTTCATCGTATGAACAAAAAATACTGAGATGTTTCTCAAATTATCTTCTTTTATGTTCCATAGTTTATGTTAGGCTGTGGTAGCCTAAATGTTTACGTGGAATACATTTTATGTGGAATTAAGTAAAATCTTTCTAAAGCTACAATTTGTAATGTCTACTTGATACTTTCTCATTTAACACAAAAATAGCTTTAAATAATCTTTTGTGTGTATTTTCACCGTCAAATTTATTTTGCGATTAATTAGATTAATTAATCAAAACATCATGTAATTAATTAGATTAACAATTTTAATTGACTGACAGCCCTAATATATATATATATATATATAGTGCTGGGCAACGATTAATCGTGATTAATCGCATCCAAAATTAAAGTTTTTGTGTATATTTATTATGTATATATAAATACACACACGTGCACGTATATATTTAAGAAAAATATGTTATGTTTATATATTAAATATATTTAAATATAATATAAATTATATGAATATAAATATATACATATAAATTAACGTAAATATTTTCTAAATATATACTGTATGTGTGTCTTTATATATACATAATAAATATACACAGTACACACACATATATTATGTTCACAAAAACTTTTTGGATGTGATTAATCGCAATTAATCGTTGCCCAGCACTAATATTTTTAATTATATACAAAATTAAATATATTTTATACTTATACAGTTTAAAAGATGAATAGATGTGGGGATAAGTTGTAATATGTGACTTTGATCCACACATACTAGAAGCTTGTGAAGGCTTCCAAGAGATAACTGTTCAGTTGACGGCAGACCGCCTCTCTTAATCAAGAGCATCTTTAAAAGATAAAGGACTGACTGAACCTAGTGTGAATGTTTTTGGCGGCCATGTTTGAACATGATTAATGTGTGATAGAACAGCAGACATCTCTCTCCTGAAGCCTTCTCTTAGAAATATATCTGCTGCTTTTTAAAAAAAAAAAAAAAAAAACCTTATATCACAAATCTTATTTGTCCATCTAATATTTTACATAATACATTAGTAAAATACTTCAAAACAAAATTGGGTTTATAATTATTTTTGTGAGCAGTATTTAGCTGTCACAAAAACAACGAGGAGCTCAATTATTTTGACAATATTTAAACGGATCAGTTTAAACTAAGCACCACCTAAGAACTTACGCTCCATAATTTTATGTAACTTAATCAAAAACATTGTGAATAAGAGCAGAATTTATAATAAATATTAAATTTATAATAAAAGTTTTACATCATTATTGTAAATATTCTAGCAATATTTGTGGAAGTAAAATAAAAACTTGTGTTGCTTTTGCTTAACACTCAAAATATAATTAAATTATTAAGAAATAATATAATTAAACAGGATTATTATTACTACTGTTATTCATAATAATTGTTAAAATAATTATTATTTTCATTGTAATTACGACCTGTTATTTTATTATAGACATAGAATAATAGTTAACATAATATTAATTATTATTATTTATTTACTTTTAGTCTCTAATACAACCATGGCTATATGATGACAATTTAATTTCAGCCAATGCACATATTTTTGAATTCCCACAGCAGTGTTGTACATCATGACACTATGACAGTCAGATTTAGTCTGGGCAAAGGTCCACGCTAAACGCAGAAGGGCCTTTCTCACACCTCCCACAGGGGCACCCTGTGCTGGCCCTGTAAAATAACACTTAGCTCTGCCAGTACTTGCTCAACTCACTGCCACTTTATCCAGTCCGTCAGCTCAAGTACCCGGGCAAATCCCATTAGGAGGAACTCCATCAAGGAAAGACAAAGATCAGCTCTTCATATTAGCTTACACATCTCATTATGTCAGCTGAGCTCGCTGCAGAGCTGCACACTGTTGCAAGGATCAGGGTGTGTGTGTGTGTGTGTGTGTGTGTGTGTGTGTGTGTGTGTGTGTGTGTGTAATGGAATGGAAGCAGCACTGGCAGTCAGCCAGTTTGGACCAGTGCCAGTGTGACCAGTCGTGTTGTTCTCTAATTAACTCCTGCTCCCTTGCGTCGGTGCTTCTCACACACTCGCACTCACATTCAAACACACACAGGCACATTAAGCCCAGCAGTTTCCCAGGAGTTCTGGAACCCGGTGCGCACACACACGTGTCCACACACACTATCAGTCCCACACACAATGAAGAAGCTTCTTGTGATCGATTCTGTTGTCATGGGATTTTTTGCTCCAGTATTGATGCTTGTTAATTAGTGGTTTGTTAGCACAGATGGTGATTGTTACCCTCAAAATTATTTATTCTACTAACTTTTTGTTCTTAATCTCACAGTGGGCCATAATACCAGTCATTAAAAAAAATATACAGCACTCACATTTTCTGAGCTTCAGTACTTCTAGTCTTAGTTTAACCTTGCATGAGAGACAACGTACGGCTGGTCATTATCACAAAATACACCCTCACAGAGCAACCAGATCACCCTGAAGGGATTGTTTTGCTGTAATGAGCATCTGACTGTATATTATCTTGCTTTTTACACAGCTATTTACTAAATGAACGAATAAATGGACATGCAATATTGATTTTAATTTAAAGTATTTTATAATGTGAGACGAAAGAGACTGCAGAGTGCTTTTAGAGTCATAACACTAACCCAATGTAGAAAGACAGTCAGTTACACAGTTTAGCATACTGGGCCTCAAGATAACTTGATAAAATAAAAACAAAACAAACATGAAAATAAGATGAAACAACTAAAAATCAAGATGGCACTTATTATAATTCAAGTTTTTTTTACTTTGAAGAATATTGAGATAATCATATAAATGAATACAGTCTCATAACTCCTTAGGAATTTTTATTCTTTTAATGAATATAAATTTTTCTACTTATTTTAATATTCTACTGTAATAATCTACTTGTTGTGTCCAACAAAAATGTTGAGAACAACTGGTTTAACAGCCCATTATACAAAAATAGTTGACAGCAGAATGCCACGATTGACCAACCAGAATGAGGTTATTTGAAAGAGATGTTTTTGCAAAAATCATAATGAAAATATGCCCACAAATATGTTATTTTATTGTGCCTTATTTCTAAATTATATAATACCTTGCATTTTTGTCTTTCATCTGTGCTGTTAGCCAGACTTTTGAATGAGTACACCCGGGTTTGTGTTATTTGCAAGGTCACAGAGGTTATGAGGTGTAGAACTAAAAGCATTTCCAAACTTTTAGGCCAATAGTCAGTCCCTCTGCTGAGCCCCCAGGTTTTGGTATGACATGTAGCAGCTCTAGACTGCCTGAAGCTCCACTTAAAGTGGGTTCAAAGTCATAGCCCAGCTCACTCTTCATTGCTTTTGACAAAACGAGCTGTGTGTGTGTTTGTGTTTTCAGTCACAAGAATGTCACCCTGTCACTGGCCCACCTACCTGATTTGAGGATTGTGAAACAATGTCTATAGCATGTCTCTCTTGGACACTGTATAAACACAAGAAAAGTGTATGTTTTTTTTCTACTCCCAGTCTGAGAGTCAATGTCCTTGATTTGTCGGCCTGGTTTTGTTTTGAAAGAGCTGGTAAAAATGTCTTGATAGAAGTGAAAGGTTTCAGTCGTGTGTGATAATTTATTGTATTGTGAAGAGCTCCCTCTACCGAAATCCTGGTGAGATACTTCTTTGAGCAATACAGGGATGCATTGAGATCTAGATTAAAAGCGTACAAAGGTTTTACTTTGTATTCTGCTTTCGATGTGCTCTGAAAAATAATGTGCAGAAAATGTATGTGAAGTAATTCATAAATTACTCAAACATATTTATCATCGTCCACTCATACAGAATTTTGCCCATACATGTTGAACCTGTAGTTGCTGAAGGTTGAGTCAGGGTGTGATCACATAGTGTCACAGAAGCCTTGGGGGTTTGACACTGTAAGCAGCTTGTGTTATCTGAAACTGCGAGGAATCATTGAGATGCTTCATAATGATCACACACACAAGTGCTCAGCTACTGAGCTTACTGAGTAAAACGGTAACACCAGACAGGCTTACAAGTGACATAGATATGTGACTTCTGTGCATGTAGTTAGGTTTGAATTAATAAACAGTTGAGGCATTTAAAATATATATATTTTTACATTGATTATTTTTTATTAGTTAAGAAAAAACAGCTTAAATGGAATTACTAATGAGTTACAGTGCAGTTTAAAAGTCTGAGACCAGGGAAAAGTGTAAATTTAGCATTTTTCTAATTTAATACACAATGTTTATTGCACTTTATATCATTGACAAAATAAATATTTGGATTGTCTCCCTTTGTCCTTTAGCGCTCGAGCAACATAAACTCCACATGTTTGTTTAAAACTAAAAATAGCTGGGTTAAAAACAATCCAGTGCTGTGTGAAATATGGACAAACCCAGCAATTGGGTTGTTTTGACCCAGTTTTATTTAACTCAACTATTGCTTACAAATTACTGTATTTCTTGTGTAACATGAACCCAAAATAGGTTGGAAATTAGCAATTATTCATTAATAATAAATGAACATTATACGTTGAATAAATAATTAATAAAAAAACCTTTTATTGCTTATTAATAAATGTTCACCTTTTGATTATTGCTGATGCCTCTAGTAATTATGTGTTATTACTATATCAGCTATATAGTGATTTTGAGTTAAATAAAACTACCCAGAAGGCTGGGTTAAACATTTAACACAACCGCTGGGTCAAAACAACCTAGTTGCTGGGTTTGTCCTTATTTTACCCAGCGCTGGGTTGGGAAGTTGGGTGTTGGGAAGGTTACTTTGGAAATGTAATAGGTTACAAATTAAAATGTAATAAGTAGTGTAACTTTTCAATGACTTTATTAAAGTAATGTAACTTATTACATTTGATTTACTTTTCTAAATTTCTAATATTTTCAACTGTTAATCATTTTCAAACATTTAAACCAGACAGGGTTAACCTTACAGTACTCAACACTGATAACTGTTTTGATCACTGTCCTTCATCACTTGAATTAAGGTTATAATAAGTAAGGGATAATGTACATCTTTATTTTGCAATAGCAACTGACTGAATGTACATTATCCCGCTTATTACACGGCTGCTTGCCACAAAAGTAAATAATTAGACATGAAACACTGATCTGAGTTGAAATATTTGAACGCAAATTGTATACATACATAATATTGAATTGAGTTTTAATATTTAACTAGCTAACCAAACGCAAAGAAACCAAGAAAAACTGTTCCTAGCAAGCGTATAGCACCAACTTGAGTTACCCGGATGAGTCTGTGTTTTTAGCTTTTACCAGTTGTTATCAAGGAATAACATAGCTTGGAATGTCACGACTGACCAATCAGAATCAAGCATTCCACAGAGCCGTGTAATAATTTAATTTAAAGCACAGCCACCACAAAATCAGACTTAACACCTCTTATTTACTTTGAGATCATTTTGACATTAAATACAGATTTAAAGTCATAATAAGAAATAGTTTAATAGCTATGATACTGGTTTTGAAATCAAATGTTTGCATAATTATGAGAGGAAACACTGGCATCTAACAATGCCTTGCAAAAAACTATTAATCTTAAAAAATAAAGCATATGCATAAACCCAAATAGGAAATAAAACAGTTATCGAATAAGCATATGTCCTGTTCTGTGTCCGAAATTCCTGAAACACTGGTGTCTCATTTTAGAGCAGTCAATGCAATTTATGAAAGAAGTCAATTAAATCTGTGTGTGTGTGTGTGTGTGTGCGTGCGTGCGTGCGTGCGTGCGTGCGTGCGTGTGTGTGTGAAAATTCAGATGAACCCCCTTTGTAATCATTAACATTTTCAAAAGTAACTAATTTAATTACACATTTCTCAGTAACTGTTACTAATTACAATTAATTTTTTTTGTAATTAAATTGCATAATTCCATTACATTTAACTAGTTACTCCCCAACACTGTATCTAACTCAGCATTTTTTTTTAAATCAAATTCTCCAGCAGTAAGGAATGATTTTAATCACAAATAACGATTGCTAACGGTTGCCTGTTACATTACAGTACATAAAATTCACTTACCACATAAACAGAGTAAGGAGAGATGACTGAGGACGATAGCAAATGATTTACAGATCCTGAGCACCACTGACAAACATCTAATCTTGTAAAATGTGTGGTAAGTACTGCCGCTCCATAGTATAAACAAAGTACGTGCGATCGCGAATCTCGAAAGTCAAAGTGAAACTAAAAAGCGATCGTGATCGTGTAGGCTACTGAAATATATATTTTCCTCCCATTTTGTACTTATTCCCTTTAGGGGTTCCATAGTACACATAATTTTTTTTCCGAACATGGTATTGGGATTTGGTGATTGCGGGGGGTATGGGGGGGGGAGGCGTCACGATGCCGTCTCAACATCGAGATGTCTATCAGCCATTGGTGATGGAGGATGGCATCGTCTATCGGCCCAACCCTAGCAGTGACCAAGAAATACTTGAGAATCTTATATTTCGTAATCATAATTCTTGTCTTCTTATTCGTAACCATTTTTTAATTTCTTTACATTTTTTCAAAATTTTTAATCTTTCTGGGTTTTTTTTTTTTTTTTAGATCAGGTAACAATTAGATTTTGAATCGCAGCTTATCAATGTAGTCACAGACTTTTGGACATGACTGTATGTAATTTAACAAAATAGATAATGCAGTATAATCAGTGATTTCAAATTGTGAATTATTCCAGTCACACCAAGATTTAGATTCATGGGAGTCTTGTGCGACTACATGCATCAGTGCTCTGCATTCCTGCAGTAATAATGCTGGGAATAGAACTAATATGAGCATAATGGACCACTCAGAGATGAAGCAGAGCTCTAATGTATTTTCCATCTGTTAATATTTAATGCAATGTTGTAGACGTCATTACACTTTTGACTTAATTACCCCTTTACTGGTCACCCTAGCTTAGTGATGACCTCTGCAATTGACAGTGTCACAATTACATCACCTCTTAATGAATCTTAATTTTGAATTGCTAATTTACTGTTATGGCTGCTGGCACTTCAACTGAAGTGGGCAGAGAGTTGCATAGATAGTGGGCAGTTTATTTATTTTATTTAAAAAAAAAAAACAAGTCTGGGTTAAATACAACCTAGTGCTGGATAAATATTGTACAGAACACATGCTGAGTTGTTTTCAACCAACAGTTGGGTTAAATGTTTAAAACAACTATTTTACCCAGCGCTGGGTTGTATTTAACCTAGCATTTTTTAGAGTGTATTTAGAAATATTTAACACAATTTAAATTGATATAACAGAAGTCCCGATTTATTACAGAATTTTTGTTGTCTGACTTATGCAATGTCTGTATTTAAATCTGCATACATTAAGAGAAGCAGGATTCTCGTGTTACACATTGTGTCTTGTTCTTCAGGGTTTACATTCTATCGCTCAACAACTTACATAGCTTGTGCTTCGATATCCGCACAAACGCATTAAACCCACACATATGGACAACCACTTAGCAAGGGTAGATGAACTTTGATTCAAATGTCAGCTTTTTTGCCATACGTCATGAAAGTATGAAGCATACAGACTTTGTCAGATATCATCTACGCAGGTGACTTGACAGGCTTTACTGCATTTCAGAGCTTCATTCCCAATTAGAGATTTTCATTGCAGTCATTCATCGTATTTCGAACAGAACGTGTTTTATTTGTGCCGTACGCCTTGGAAATGTCACATATGGGTAAAAGCCTGTTGTGTCTTATTCACATTTTAAACCCACTGTACCTTTTTCTGAGGCATTGATTGCATTGGTCCTTTAATATTGGTGACAGCTAATACACTCCTAAATGATCGGTTATTATCTCCAGGGGCCTTGTTCCATGTGCCCCGCTGTTTCCAAAGGTCATCCCTCTGTCTTCCTGTATCGACCTGCTCGCCTGTTAACGTAGCCTAAGACTTATTGAAAGTGAAGGTTGAGGAGCATATTTCCATCAGGTTGCAGTCTTCTCCTTCACGAGACGGCTTTTAAAAGGCTCTTTTGAGCATGTCCATTCAGAGAGAGGGGACAGGATGAGAAAACATAATGGATATGCCAATAAAGGGAAAAGCGCCCTTAAAATGCATGTGGTTTTTTCCACTGGTGTGAGTGTATCAGCATCCAGCTTTAATATGGTATATTTAACGATAGAAGAGGAGTGCTTTGCACTTAAAGCAAAATCCTCAAAATACTAACAAAGCATCTTCTGTTCATTTCACAGCTGTACGAACTGGACGATGATGAGAAAAGGAAGGAGTTTCTCGATGATCTCTTCAGTTTCATGCAAAAAAGAGGTGAGTCTTGTTATGTGCAGCTATTCAGATCGCAAATGTCAGAAGAAGCACACACCCATTCACACCCACACTGCAAAACCATATGTTGCTTTTAGATGATAATGTTCAGATAAGGCTTGCTGGTGATATTTTGGACATATTCCACACGAAATTGTATTTACTCTTCTTGATAGAAAATTAAATCATTTTCTAAACGAGTAAATACAAGGTTTTCTGAATTTTTGAAGGGACTTCTTTTATAGGAACAGTTAAAATAAGTAGATTTGATTATACTTGTGTGCCACCTGTGTTTGAAAACAAAGCATCGTAAATGTCTAACCACCCATCTGCAGTCTGGCCAACAATAGAAATGCAGGGTTTATTGTTTTAGTAAAGGCTGAGAATGTGTAGATACTATTGTGATAGGCTTTTTCAGGTTTCCTGCTTGAACCGTCTATTTCTCTGAAGTGTTGCTGCCACTGTGGCGTGTTTCAGCCCCTGATGCTATCTGAAACAACGGCTTCTGCTGTTTGTTTTATAATTACTCTCAGATTATGTGAAAACATCCCTTAGGGGATGACCTTGCCACGGTAGGGAAGCCAGCATCCTGGTATTATGTTAGCCGGCCGTGGCATAATGAATTTCATGCTTTATTGAGGAGGGGGGTACATCATCTGAGAAGTTTTTCCCACCGAGGTGTTTCAGCAGACATCAGCCTCCGATATTTTATAGAGGAAATAGAGGAACTTTAATGGCCTTGCATAATATGAGGAAGTTTTCAGCCTTTGATGACTTTCCAAGACAGGACAGAGCTATTTTAAGTGCACAGGACTGTTTTTGTTGTTTCGTGTGGCTCTGTTTTGGTAATATGGTTTATTTTCACTGTAATTTTGGTTTATATCCAAGTAGATTTTATTTCCTAAACAATTAAAAACTTACACATTAGTGTGGCTCTGTTTTGGTAATATGGTTTGTTTTCACTATAATGTTGGTTTACATCCAAGTTGATTTTTTTTCCTAAACAATTAAAAACTTAGTGTCTGTGTGCAAAAAGTTTTCCTTATTTTCATATCTACAGATAAAATAAATAAATAATAATAATAATCTAAAATAAAATATACCAAAATAAAAAAAAGTTATTTTAGATTGTAATAATATTTCACAATAATACTGTTTTTATTGTATTTTTGAGTAATTTGTTTTTGTTTATGTTCTTCAGAATATTATTTTTTCCATTGTTTAATCTTTTATTTTGGGGTTTATAGTACATGAAAAATGCCTTTCTAACAGTTGAGACTGTGGCTTCCTTCCACATTACACTAAAAGTACTTGGCAGTATTTGCTGACTATTCAGAGCTCATTTCATGCTTTTATCAGTACATACTATATATCAGTGCTATGATGTAGTTACATCCAGGAGAGATTCAGCTGTACAGTATTAGATTATATAAATATTTATTTTATGAAATTAAAGTAATTATATTAATGCTATTATATTAGTGAATTAAAATTTTATAACTAATTATATAATTTTATAAATGATGTTTCTGTTACAAACAAGTGCCACATTAAAATGAATGTAGTTAATATAATTTTTTTTTAAATGAAATAAAATAAAATGCCTAAAATAAGCATAAAATAATAAGCCAAGTATATGGTCATGAAGTTAAGAATTAAGTGTTTATAAAATCTTAAAAGTATTTTTAATTATTGTTACAAGATAAGGTTAATTTCTAGTAATATTAAGAAACTAAAGTCGTAGCATTATTAATTATAATTTTCATATAATGTAACTAATGCAATTAAAAAAATTGTGCTACATTTTACACAGTATGTTATGTATGGTATGGAAAGTGTCTTTCCTGAAGCTTTCCATACCAGTGACACATTTTTTGTTATACATTTGTTTATGCATCATGTGTGGCCATTTTTGACTAGTCAAACCATCTTTGCAACAGATTTTCATGTTTTAAGCAGAACCCCATCTTGGTGCTTTGGTTTAGTGTTTGAGGCAGTTACAGGTCACAGGATATCTGATTTATTTTCCCTGAGAGCCAACAGATGACAGAGAGGGCTAAGTTGTCATTTAGCTCTTTCTCATCTGTTTGAATTTGTGATGACAGGAATGCAGGGCAGGTTTTATTGAGGTTCATGCTGTTGTTATTGCGCCATGGACTAATCCATCTGAGACAGCCAGCGAGGAGTCACCCAGTCTGGTGATGCCATGACATAAAAATGCCTGAATGCAGCGAAGTGAAGCTCTTCCCGTCAGCTCAGGCATGAGATCAAATATAATTAAATCCCTGCTGCCTCTGTTCTTATGCTTGATGTCTAAATCTGTATTGACTTCATCGCTCAGGAAATCAGAACACCCAGTGCACTCATCAAGAGTTCACTTGCATTTATACAGATTGGATAAAACGCGCAAATGTTAGCTATCAGTAGTAATCATTAAACGAAAACCCAGAGGTTTTAGGATGAAGTCTATTTTTCATTGTATCTGTTATGGATTTTCATCTCATAAATGAGTCTTTCAGCACATGATCCAGGTTACCTGCCATACTTGTTTTACTGTTGTGTTGTCAATCAAGTCTCCATGGTGTTAAATGATCAAGAGGCTTTTATAGCTGTTATCATACCGTATAACTGACAGCATGAATAGAATGGGAACTCCCATTTAACTTCCACCATATTAAGTTTTGTCATTCAATATGGTGGTTCGTCAGTGACAGTTGGAACTGTTCATCACCAGGGACGAAACTATTGTGACAGAGGATTCACAGTAGCTACTATCCAGCAATACATGCTCAGTTGGGACTCTTAAAGGGATAGTTCACACACAAATGAAAATGACCTAATGATTTACTCACCCTCAAGCCGTTGTATATGAGTTTCCTCTTTCAGAGGAATCAATCAGAGTTACATTAAAAAATGTCCTGGCTCTTCCAAGCTTTGTAATGGCAGTGAAGGGGGTCGAGATTTTGAAGCCCAAAAAAGCGCATCCATCCATCATAAAAGTACTCCATACAGCTCCGGGGGGTTAATAAAGGACTTCTGAAGTAAATTTCACAAATAGTTACAAAGAAGAAGCAAGTAACACGTTGAATTAAAGCTAAAAATTTTAAATTTTGAATTGTAATACATCCCCCAGTAAACTTTATTTACTGCTTCGAAAAATCCTTTTTTTTACAGTGTAGATGCTAATAGACGGGGCAGATCTGGGGTCACTGGGTATCTGGGATTTTTGAATCTATGTCTGAAGTACAGAGAAAAATATTATTATTGAGATATTTTGTCAGTGACTGCTGTTATATTTGTTATGTTAGATTCCATGTTCTTGTAACACATGGTTGCTGCAGGTCCATTTTCCTTCACTTAGCAATATCAGACGTCTGTGACAGGTGATAATTTGATAATCCTGAGTCTTCATTTTTTTTCATTCTAGAGTGAAACCACTTGCTGCCCCCACTGAAATAAAGGTGTTCATTGCAGCACACCGTTAGTGGTTTTTCTTGTTTGAAACTTGGTAAGGATCGTATTACAAATGACATGCTGCATATTATAAATGAGATTTCAAGACATATTTGGATTGAATAAGATTAATGCCATGTTGTAATTTGAGATGGAAGCACAAACAGCTGATATCACCTTACAGCTCTTATTAAAAGCTGCACTTGCTGAGAGTGTTTTCCTGAACTTTGTTTTTGCAGCTCTTTGACACTGACAACAAATATTCCCTGGCAAATATTGTCTGTACCACAGCACTGCTTTATGTTGTGAGAGATTTTATGGAGTAAAAGTGTATTATTTTAGAGTGCTTTACTTTAGAATGTGTTTCAGCTGGGGGTTCACAAACCCCTATGGGTCGATTATGGTACTATTGGAGAGGGTTGGTTACTTGCTGATATGAATGTCTTCATAAAAATGATAATTCAAAATAATATACAATTAAAAATGAGCACATGATAAGCAAACAAACAAGCAATTAACTGGTTTTCCAGATGTTCTGAAATACACTATATATTGATAGACTAAAATTACAAATATCTGGGGGTTGACAGCTTTATGGCTTCATGACTATAAAAATGTTTTGTCAAATAATGTAGGGTAACATTTAAATGTACTGTTTTTATTATTTGTTGTAATAATTGTAATTGTGTACTTTTTTCATTTTATTTTCATCACTTAGTGTTTTCTTAACTTTGTGGTCTTCAGTTCTCTCTTAAATTTACATATTAACTGAATGTCTGATGTTGGGTGATCAATAGCCTTATTTTGATATGTTTGACATGAGTAAGATGAACGACAGAATGCAAACGATCCACCTGCCGTTATTTTGGTAGGTAAATTTAAGCAGTACACTATAATAGAGAAAAGGTCAATGATCAGTGATACCAAGTTCATATTTAGATCTTTGACAAGTATTGGTTACACTGCAATCTGAGCTTCAACCTAGTAAAGATTTCAGAATGCAATTAGGACACACTGTCTTACATGTATTTTGAACTGCAGTGTGTATTCCATGTGCCTGAAAATAAATGTTGTAATTGGTGAATGGCACATAATGTTGTGCACTTAACTATAATGCAAGATTTTTGAGTTTTAATAATTGGCTTTGTGCACTGTAAAAAAAAAAAAAAAGTTGAGCCAACTTACAATTTTAAGGCAACCAGCTTCAGCAGACTTTTGAGTTTTCTCAACTTGTTGTTTTAAGTTTATACAACAAAAATTTGAAAATCTCCCACAAAAATAAGTTGAGCAAACTCAAAAATCTGCTGAAGCTGGTTGCCTTCAAATTTTAAGTTTAACATTTTTTTTTTTTTTTTTTTTTTACAGTGTGCAATTAAAAATCTTTTTGTTTGTTTGTTTTTTGGTACTAACAAAGTTTAAAGCAGTAGTTCACCCCAAAATCTATCATCATTTACCCTCATGATGGTTTTTCTATTGTGAAAAAAGAGAGAATTTTTACCCCGTTCAAATATATAGAACAAAAACATAAAGAAAAATGTGTCAAATGACTCTTAAAAGTAGTTCATATGAGTCTATTTAATTATATGGAATAGTTTTGTGTAAAGAACAGCCTGAAGTTTAAATAAACAAAGCAATAATTCTCAAAATCAATCTGAAATTAATACTTTTTTTCACCAAGAGTGAATTAATCAAAAGTGACAGTAAAGATATTGAAGTAGCGCAACTGTTTTTACCAGTGATAATAATAATTATTTCTAAACAATCATGTGACTTTGAAGACTGGAGTAATTGCAGCTGAAAATTCAGCTCAGCTATGAATTCAGCTTTGCTAAATATATTCAAATAGAAAACGCTCATTTTAAATTGTAATAATATTTTACAATATTACTGCTTAACTGTTTGATCAAATAAATGCAGTAATTTTATTTTTTTTATTTTTTTTAATTGCTTGAAGGAAAAATGGAAAACACAATCTTCAAAATGTCTTCTTTCGTTATTCACAAAAATAAGTGATACGTAGTTCATTTTGTATAGTCGCAATGCGAAATGTTTCCAAATCAGCATTTCTCTCCCAGAATGACGTCCCACATCAGTTCAGTCACAGGATCAAATATCAGTTTGACGATAGTAAGAAAATGAAAACTCTGGCTGAAATCTTCTCAGCTTCACTATGTGTCCGGAACACATTAAAAACCAATAGACGAAAGGTTCTCCCCCGCTGTGAGTGAATTCGTGCCAGGACTGTTGTCCCCTGTAGGCCTGGCCTGAGACCAGAGGTCACTGGCCTTCCCAGTGTCCCCCAAACCTTGCCATCATCAATCATAACCTGTCAAATACGAATCGTTTGTCGCAAGCCCCTCGGTGTTCTGAGATGGCCGTATCTTTTTTCACATCAAAATGGCTGCCTCTATTTCATAGCTCAACACAAACAGTCCTGTGTTTAACTCCACTCGTGGAAGAATGTAGATGAGATTCCCTGCTCCCCCAGAGAGCTTTATATAGAAAGAAGTATTTATGACCAGCTGTTTGAGACCTGTAAATGAAACGTGTACTGCAAATTATACCTCTGTCAAAATAGAGATATCATGCGATTCCAGGAAAGTTTTCAGAAACATGGCCTGTTGTTTTGTGATGGTTTTATCAGTGAAAACTTTCTTTGTTTGGCTATACTATGGTGGCCTCATTATATGAAGAGAAATGAGATTTAAACAACTGATGTAAATCTCTTAATTGTATCCTTTTCTTTTAAGTTGCCTTGATGGCTTCTAAAGAATAAATACGTCCATCGTGGAAGAGACTTGGAGTGATGGGCTCATTTACTACCCCTAATCTTTAAGCAATAGGAACAATGCAAGTGTTATTGCCCATTGTAAACTGATAAATTCCCACTTTGATTCATGATTCCCACAGGGAAGCAACAATAAATTGATCACATCTTAGGGCAGCATCAGCACTTTCTTTTGAATAAATCAATATTCGACGCTTTCATAATTACCTGAAATAGTAATGAAGACAACGAAAGGCCATGAGCCACCTCGAAGAACGAGTCTTTTAGTTTCTGCAATATTTTCAGTTCTAATTTCACTGTTTTCCATAGGATAGAAGTCGCATTCCCAAAGCACTCCCCTGAAGTGTGTGGAAATGCCATTCTGCTAAGATTAAAAATAAAAATTAAAAAAAATCAAGAATGAAAGTATGGATTTTGATGCTGCTTATTTACTACAATTGGCTGCTCCACAAAGTCTTTCTTTTTAAACGCACTAAATATGTCTTTGACTATTGTGCTGCATCTCGCTGCTTTTTCAGCGCTGGTTATTTAAAAAAAAAAATTGTGCAAGATTTATAAAACCATTCTAATCATATTAATCATAAACATGTATATAAAAATAGATGGCTAATCATAACCATCTACTTTGTTGCAAGTAAAAAAAAAACGTAATGTAGATTTAAAAGATTCATTAGTTCGCTAGAGATATTAGACTATATACTCGTTATATTTTACTTTACCTGTTAGTGATATCTAAATTATGTAATATATGTTTAAATAAATCTTTTATGAAACATGACAGCCACGCAACAACAAATAGACATTTTATAATTTAGAATTTCATTTAAAAACTGCATTATGTGCAGTTTACATGTTTGCATACATTTAATAAGTTGAGTGTTGATTATTATATTTAAAAATAAATAGTAATTAAACCGTGATGTTAAAACCAGGGTATGTTTGTGTTTACACCCGTTACACACTTAATACACACACACACACACACACACACACACACTTTTTTTGCAACTGAAGTTGATTGCCTGGCCTGTCTTTTTCAGCTCAATGTTTATACGTATACTACATTTAACCCAGGAAGTGATTGCAGTTTTTGTAGTGAAATGGAAAGCATGTAGGCAAACTTGTTACTAGCTCCTTAGGAAGAACTCCCTGTGTAGCGTTTCTTAAACGTCATTTTGGATAAAAGCATCCACCAAATGAATAAATGCAATGTAAAGCTACCTAGTGTTCCTGACAAACCATCATAGAGGACTTATTCAGGCTTGTTGGTCAGTGCAATTTGCCTGTTTTATACACATGGATAAAGTTTTTTTTCTAGCGTTGTGTTTACAAATTAGCCCTTCATTTCATGCTTCGGAAGACCAAGCAATCGCAGGCACATTGTCCTTCCATTATCTGGCTGAAGTGAATGATTAAAACGCAGACTGCTGATGAAGGCAGCCACATAGATGATTGGCCCCAACACCAGCTTATTCCCTTCAGCACATTTTCAATTAAACCTTTTTAGCCAGTGAGCAATTAACAGCAGGCAGCTATGTGAGCTCGGCGAAACGTGTTTCTCTGCACTCCACAATCACTCATTGTCATAATGATGCATGACCAGATCAAATTGTTTGGGATGACAAAAGCTCGTACTGGCCTTTATTCACTGCATCTTATTCAGTGAACTAGAGGAGATGAATACATCAGCTCAGAAATCGAGCGCTCGTAAATCTTGTTTTAAAGACGCTTATCCAGGTTCAGATTCAGTCCAAAGGTGGCTTTTGTGGAGTCAAGTTTTATTTATTGCTCCAGCCTCATTTCGCTCGGGCTTTTGTGCATGGGAATAAATAATTATTTGTGCATTAATGCGTTTTAACTTTGTACATTTGAAGGTTTGTTAAGCAAGGAGTGGTTTAGGAGGGAAGGTTTTGCATTTAGTTTTGCTTTTAGAAAAACGATTAATATATATACCTATACTCTCACACATACACATACCAGAAGTGATGTCCGGAGGGAATATTTGCATAAAATTTGCTTTTAATGGCCATAGAAGTTCGATTAAACCAGGAGTTAAGTCAACTTATCACTTTTTACAGTGTAGCCATTATGATAATATCCTCCTTGGTTGCAGAGGACAGATCCTTCGTCTTTGCATTTTCTCTAAAACCCACTAAATAATGTCTAATGTATATTACAGTACATATTACTAGCCCCTGCCACAACGATTGATTGAATTATAGGCTGGGAATAATAATAGCAAGCTTTGCATGTCAGCTTGGCCAAAAACAATGTCCGCAAACACTGAGCATGTACATTAGTTTTACACTCCAGGTACAGCTATGCAGTTTGCTTACAAAATTGTTAATACATTTTAATAATATGTTTGAAAAAAAGGGAAAAGCATATTATATAGGCCTGACAACGTTTTGGCTTATATGTCTCAAAATGTTACTTGCAGCAGGCCAGCCACTGTGTTCTACACCAAGATTAATCTTATCGAAATAATTTTTATTTAATACATTTCAGAGTGTTGTTTTTTGTACAATAACTATATCGATACTGTGTTGGGTCATTAGCCTACTTGATTTCCAGTGTAAAGTATGTGCTTCGAATCAAATCCAGTTGAGAAGCACCACTCTAAACCATTTTGGGTTTTTCAAATCAAGACCCTTGATACTTACTTTTACTTCAGTGACTTGTGTGGTCAGTTTGAGGAGAAGTTAGAAACATCAATCGATTGTTTTAGACGTTTGTGCTACTTTAGATCTAATGCCAGCATTGTCTCAGAGAGAAGGCAGATAAATCTTTAGTTTTAATAGTGTCTCTTAGTTCACATGCCAGAGAGGCAAAATGAAGCCGTAATTACAAGTCTTAATTGATGTGTTTTTACCTTGATAGACCATAGCTCTGCTCTCCTTGCTCTTTTCAGACTGTGGCTCTGCTTGCTGTTGTTTGCTCTATATTTCTCTACGTATTGATTGCTATTATGGCAAATCCAATGGGCACAATAGAACTCTATCAGCAAAATACAGGTTAATTATCTTGAGGTCAGGCGGTCTCAGATGCACACAAAGGGCTTATCCTCTTCGCACATTACAACCTAACATTAAATCGTGAGCACAAATTATCACCAAGGTTTTTTTCCATTCAACAAATGAACTGGCAGAGGGAAGGAGAGCAGTGTTTAAGCATCGACATTTGAGAGTTTAGATGTTTGGCAACTTTTGTTCCCTTTTAAAAAGCCATTTGCGCTTTATAGTCAAAATTATTATCTCCACTGCTGTTCAGGCTTTATTGTGCATATTAGATCATGATAAATGATCTTTACTTTGAGTGTACAGTGTGGAGAATTTTTAATGATTGAGATTTTACTTCTAAGTAAATAAGAAGCCACAGGTCTTTCTTTTCACTAAAGGCAAAACGGATAGTGCAGACCTTTGACTGAAGGCAAAAAGTGATATTTTTGCTAAGTGGAGTGGGAAGCTGTCGGACGTTTTACTTATGCTTGACTGATTGGCCTTATAAGAGGCCGAGAGGCCCGTCAATGAGCTTGAGTTAATGGCATTGATTGTGGATATTGTGCTTTTTTTCCCCGGCTCCTGCAGGGACTCCAGTGAATCGGATTCCTATCATGGCCAAGCAGGTGTTGGATCTCTACACTCTCTACAAGCTTGTCACCGAAAAAGGCGGCTTAGTGGAAGTCATCAATAAGAAAATATGGCGCGAGATTACCAAAGGCCTGAACCTCCCTACCTCCATCACCAGTGCGGCTTTCACCCTCCGAACACAGTGAGTGAGATAACTTCAGACGGGAACAACCTGTTGATAACTGCCAGTTGATTCTTGTCTATCTCGTCCAATTCAATTACCTGCTTTTAACATAAAGAGAGTGAAGAGGAGAGTGTATTTGACAGTGTTTGGTAGAAGTAAGAAAGAGAGAGATTTGTACTGCTAAATTGAGATCCATCAAGCAAACAATAATGCTATTTAAGCATTGTGCATTATTAAATCAGCACAACGTGAATTTAAAAAGACTAGGGCTTGCTATTTAACTTAATATAGTACAAGTAATTATTGTCAAAAACATGGCTTTTAGGGTGAAAGAACCTAAAGACAGTAAGACTTAATGTAATGGCCAAAGACATTTAGCATATGTATAAAGGCTCAGAAGAAAAGAACAACTGCTAACACACTTGACTGTGAAATGGATTGCTATGGACAATATATTGATTTCTAAAGATGCTTTACTCATCTAACACCATATGAATTATCTGGAGTGTTATTTTCAAAAGTTGGTGTAGGACAGGCTTTTTAAGTTTTTGAAAGAAATCTCCTGTGCTTAGTACAGAGGCTGCATTTATTTGATCAAAAATACAGTAAAACAGTAATATTGTGGAAATGTTATGGCAATTTAAAATAACTGTTTTATATTTTAAGGTTTTAAAATGTAATTGATTCCTTTGATGGCAAAGCTGAATTTTCAGCAGCCGTTATATGATCCTTCAGAAATAGTTTTTTCTTTCTATCAATGTTTCAGAATGATTTTTTGTTGTTTTTTATAACAATGTAAAAGTCTTTATGGTCAATTTTGATCAATTTTATTTAGCCTTCATAAATAAAAAAGTATATATATTATGGACCCCAGACTTTTAAATGGTAGTGTATATGTGATTAATTGCAGTTAATTTGATTAAATAATTAATTTGACTGATTTTTTGCACCCCTAATAAACAGATTTCAACTTTATGCATTTTAGTAAATTTTACATTTGACTCAAATATTTAACTCCTTTCGTGAAAACATCACGTTGTATGCGTTTCAGAAATGTAGCGCTGGTTCTGTTTCTACTTTGTGTAAATCGTTGACGTACTTGGGGAACACATGAACTTGTTTGTGCAAGTCCACTCTCAGAACTGTCATTTAACACAATTACATTATTCTCTAAGGCATCCAGTTCTCATGTAGCCCTGTAGGCTGTCATAAGAAAACACAATGGAATTTGAAGGCAGTCGTTATTAGGTTGATCATGAACCTAATAAAACAATTTAAAAAAAATTGACAGTTGAACAGATGGCCTCTCATCCCGGTCATGTAAATAGAGGAATGCAAGAAATCTGGATTTCAACACACTGTTGAGAGGAAGAATGTGCACTTACTACATTGTAGTGTAATGTTTCTGTCCTTTTTTTCCTCAAATAGGTGAATGATGTAGTTTGTCTATAAATAAATGATAGGATAACTATTAAAATAATAGATGTACAGTTCAAAATTAAGGCAAAGGTATACATATAGTTAATGTCATGAACTACACCAGTGTTAGGACACCTGTGTAATCACTTTGAGATCTTCTGGTCAAATATCATAGAAAAGATGGCTTAGAAATGTGAACTTTGTTCTGAGTAAACATCCTGAGCATTTATTTGAAGATGACACTATTTACGTTTGATATTTAGGTAACACTTTAGTATAGTGACCAATTATCACTATTAACTAGATGCTTCTAAGCATTATTAACATATTGGTTGTTTATTAGTACTTAAAAAGCACATATTCTACATTACTAATTCTACAATACCTAAATTTAACAACTACCTTACTAACTATTAATAAGCAGCAATTTAGGAGTTTATTGAGGCAAAAGTAATACTTAATGGTTTGTTAATGGCGAGAACTGGAAAAAAATTATTAAAATAAAGTGTGACCGATATGTACCATTTCAGTTCAACTTAAGTATCTAAACACTTTTTAGGGCAACTGTAAATTAGCTATAGTGTCATTGTGATTAGGTTATATATCACAGAACGAGCTTCACAGTCTGTCTTTTCTTGTCTACAGGTATATGAAGTACCTCTATCCTTATGAATGTGAAAAGCGGGGACTAAGCTCTCCCGGAGAGCTTCAGGCAGCTATCGACAGCAACCGTCGCGAAGGCCGGAGACAGAGTTATGGCTCCACCCTCTTTAACTACTCCCCCGTTGGCACCCCCACCCTGCTGTCTTCCCCAAAACTCCAGATGCCCCACATCAGCATGCCCACTCCCAACGGCGGGCACATGACTCAGACCCCTGTCATCAAGAAAGGTTTGTGTTTGTTTTTTCCTTTCTCACAACATAGTTTTTTTTCAATGTCAAAATGCTTTAATATTAAGGTGAATTTTATTGTTTCAGGTATGTTTTTTCCCAATATAGTTGAACATCATTTTACCTCTTTTGCACAATAATTCTTTGCTGCATCAATACAATAATATAGACTATAAAGAAAAATAGATCAAAAAATACCATTCTAAAATTAAATAAAAAAAATGAAAATTACATTAGGCATAATATAACAAAAAACAATAGCATTCTGTTCATTGTTGATTTTTGAAAAGAAAGAGAAAGAAAATGTTATTCCTTATCAGGAAATTGAATGTTATTCTTTTAATTACAACCTCAATCCTCCAAAGGAGAAGTCATCTCTCTTACACAATAACACTGTCACATCTTACTCACGCTTATTCCATGCTGTGTCCTGAATGGTCATCAGAGCGGACAGGAAACAGCTTGCAGGACTTCCTCTTGCCCACTCTGCCAGTTTCCGCATCACACCAGCAGGAGCAGTGAAACACAAAGAGGCATGGGCTGCTTCATGATTCAGTAATGTGCCCATATGGAAAAAGACAAGTCACGCAACTTTAAGGATCAAAGAACCTTATGAATCTGACAGTATTTATAGTGTTTACAAAGCAGCTTTAAATAGATCCCATGACTTGTGTTTCATACTCACACCTCCCTGTGAGGATGTTGTTGCAGCATATTTATAAACCTAAATTTGTAGAATATAATGCTGTATTCAGATTATGGAATGACTTCCTTTTAATTTGCAAAACCGTTTTTACAATATACAATTGAAAGTATCATTGAAGTGAAGCAGGTCTACAGTATCAAAATTAATGTCAGATAAATAAAATAAAATGTAAAAAGAACAACATACACTAACCATTCAAAACATAAAAAAATTTGGGGTCAGTGAGATTTGTTTGTTATTCAGGAAGGGTGCATTACAATAATCAAAAGTGATAGTAAGGACATTTCAAATAGTACAAAAGATTTCTATTTTAAATAAATGCTGTTCCTTTGAACTTTCTATTCATCAAAGAATATTACTCATTATTTATAATAATAAGAAATGTTTTGAGCTGCAAATCAGTATATTAGAATGATTGCTGAAGGATCATGTGACACTGAAGACTGAAGTAATGATGCTGAAAATTCAGTTTTGCCATCACAGGAATAAATTACATGTTAAAATATATTAAAATCGAACAGTTATTTTTTTGTATTGTAAAAATATTTCACAGTAGTTCTGATTTTACTCAAAAAAAAAAGAAGAAAAAAAAGACAAAAAATCAATTGTGATAAAGGGCTTCTTTTTTCTCAACTGTTATGCTTCACTGTTCAGTGTGGCAAAATTAAGCATCGTAAAAATGAGGATATTTGAATGTATAAGGTATAAATTACTTGTCCACTACTTAAATTAGTAGAAAATTTCCAAGATTTAGGACTTAGGACTTAGATTTAGTTAGATGGTCCAATATATTTGTTTTGTTGTACTGCCACCTAAAACAAAAGTGGATGCTTTCTTGCTCCACAGAAGACTCCATGCTGTCCAGCTGCCTGACTAACAGGGTGGGCATCCCTGTGTCTTTGGCCAGCCACCACAGTGCAGCTCAGGCGGCTGCAGCTCAGGCTGCAGCTGCAGCAGCTGTGCAGGCGGCCGCATTGGAGCAGCTGCGGGAGAAGCTGGAGTCTGGAGAGCCACCGGAGAAGAAAGTGATGCTCATGGCAGAGGAGCAGCAGAGGATAATGCAACATGCATTACAGCAGAATCTCTTCGCCATGGCAACCCAGCTACCCATGAACATCAAACTGAACAACAGAGGTGGGTGCAAAGATATGTTCAGTATATGCTTTGACAAAAATCTCTCTATTGTAATTTACTATTTATTTATTTATTTATTTATTTTTTTACTTTGTAAGGCTGAAATGTAAGGCTCAAATATTCAGTAGTCACACCAAAAATGAAAATTCATTTACTCACCCTCAAGTTGTTCCAAATCTGTTTGTTTGTTTCTTTCTTTTAAACATAAAATATATTTTTAAGAATGTGGGCAACCAAACAGTTTGTGGTCCCCATTGACTTCCATAGTATATTTTTTCTTAATAGCAATTTGAAAGATGTTTCAAATTGTCTGTAAATATAATATAAATGACAATAAAGTGAATTGTGTCTCTAGAATGACCTATAAAGTAAGTAGTGAGATGAGAGAGCGCATTGTGGGTCAAATAATGTAGATAAGGGCAGAGACGTTTATCACAAATAACCTATTGTAGCTCGGAAAGCCTTAGCTTCCTGAGTAAAAAGTAATATATTTAAAATACATTTATTTCATACTAAGTATAGTTCAAATCTGTTGGCATACTTACTGACACATCGCTTGAGACTTAGTGATATAAAATAATACTTAAACTTTATTTGGAGAAATAGTGCACAATGCACATTTTTAATGGTCACTATTGATGAGGATTGAATGATCCTTGAATAGCAAGATATTTAAAGGGTATCTAAAGTATACTTGCAATAGTTCCACTTTAGCACAATCAAATATACTTCAGTATATCTTTAGTTGGACTTCAACACTACTTCCACACAATTAAAGTACAAAATTAGTTGTTCCAGTTTAGCAGACTTTAAGTATAACAGTTTAGTATGCCAAAAGTACAATTGCGGGGTATTTTTAATAAGTACATAAATATGTAAATGTATTTGTAGTAAACTTAGCATGATATAAATGTATTTCAAATGCATTTTAGTCTATTTATTATTGACTGTCATGACAAAACATTAGCCTTCCAGTTTTTCCCTTATCAAACTGAAGGAATGTATTAAAAAAATTATGAATGACACTTTTATTTTATTTTATTACACTATGATCAGTGTGAGCTGTAAGAGAATAATAAGGGTTTATCAGACATTCTCAAAACAATACTGAAAGAATTCATGACAAATGTTCTTTTATGATATTTTATAGCACTATAACAAGTCTCATGTCACAGAGAATGATAAAACATCTAATTAAGTGTAAATGAATGGTAGAACTGATGAAGGATGTTTGTCTAATGTTAATTATTTCAGTGCACCTTCATTCACATAATGACGGAGTGTGTGCCATGATTGCAGGCTGGTCATGAGTAATGTGTGTTTTTTTTTTTTTTTTTTTGTGTGTGTCTTCTGCATGACTGTTACTCTGTTATACCACCCATAAAACAAGAGCCTCTTTATATGGTGGGAAAATGTAGTATAATTCTATAACGCTGGGCAAGACTTTCACACAGAAACACTCTGCAATTTAAAGATTATATTAAATGTTATTTTGTGTTTACCTGCACATCCACAGTAATGACAGAGTGAAAACTAAAAGTCCTGACAGCCGCTGACTTCTTGGAAATACGAATCCTCGTGTGTGCTTTATCCATTTTTTGGTTCAAAAAATGAATCTAATGGTCTCCTACTTAATGTATTTCTGATAAATAAATTGTGTGTAATGTTAACAGTTTGTTTGCAGTGAAGAAATGTTCTATTTATGATACAGATGCCCCATGCCGTTCTCTATCTAGAGAAGTGAAAGCCCCATCTTTTTGAGAGTAGTCACCTCCCTCCCCCCTGCAACTCTTTTAATAAACCCCTCCTTATCCTGTCACTCATGAGTTATCGCCGATAGTTGGTGGCACGCTTCTCTTGCTTCTTGTGTTCCTTTTATAAATGCTCATATTGAGTTTTTCTCTTCCTCGCTCTCTGGCTCCTCTCTTGACAGATGATAGACAAGAGACTGCATTGAACCTGTCTACCAACGGCATTAGCAGCATCAACATGTCAATAGAAATAAATGGGGTTGTCTACACAGGTAAATAGAGCGCCGTTTGCTGATGTAATTGCAGGCAGGAAATTCAATAAGTTATAGCAGCACCCCCACGCTTAGTCCTCCACACAATTTGATGTCTTTGCTATAAAATCCATCGTAATGAAGTGGCAAGTCCAATAGAGTTAAAAAAGTTAAATATCTTAAAATTGGGCCTGGGCGCCAGGAGGTCGATGGAGCTTATTGTCTTTCGTGCCCGAGAGAAAGGCCCTCCGCCTTAGCTAGATACAGTGCTTGTGCCTGATGTGCGAGAGACAGTAATTACTAGAAGATGGCTCATAAGCTTGCTGGGAACATTTCAGGAGATCAAGTTGAAGTGGCATCTATTTTGCCATTTGTTCCCTGTACAGCTTTGAGGGTTTTTTTTTTTTGTTGTTAAGGTGAATGATTTAATGCTTTTGTTTAGCACTATTATTTATATAAGAAATAATCAAATTAAAAATATAAATTTAATTGCTTTAATTACTTTGTTCAGGTTAAAAACCTAAAATAAGATATGTTTAAAAAATAATGAGTTTAATCATGTTCTTGCCAAATTGCACTGAGCAGTAGCACAGAATGAGAAACGGTCTGTTTGCACAGGGTGCATTCTTGTGTGTAAAAAGAGCTAGACAGGGCAGAAATGAATAGAAGCAAATGCATTTATACATTTAAATGTAACCAAATTAGGGATATGTGTGAACGGCACAGAAGTCTACTTTAGACATATTGATAAAATGGATTGCCAGGGATAGGCATATGTTCAAAGGCATGAAAAATAAAACAATCTATGATTTGCTTTAATTACGATTTAGTTGCCTTCCAATCCTATCATGTCTGAAATTATTCTAAATTCTGGAGATATTCTCAGAAATGTTTTTTTTTTTTTTTTTTCAATAAATATGTGTGATTTGATTCATGAGAATTTAATGGAATTTTTTTTATATATATCTAATTAACTAGATTTCAACAAAAAGTCAGATAATTAATCAATATACAGACATCAGGTACTTCGGGTACTGCGTCTCCAGTATTGTGCACATTAAAAAAAAGTCACCAAAATATAGGAACGCAAGGGGGTGTTGATCACATACCAAACATGTTTTACTGGAACCTCTGTTTTTGACTGTTAGTATTATTGCATGAAATTATTTGTAATCACATTTATTGCATAAGAATTTTTTTGATTGCACTTCAGTGTTTTTAATAAATATAAACAAACTGATTTAGTAACTAAACTGCTGATGTTGTGTTATGTAGAGGTGCTTCGGGTGTTCGTATGCTTTGAAAGTAACTTTAAATATGTGTCTGCTGACTGCAGGGGTCCTGTTTGCCCGTAAGCCAGCCATAGGTTTCATGCCAGGCAGCCAGCGAGTCCATCACCAACACAGCTCTCAGGGAAAGAGCAGCAGCCCAGGGCTCAGCACCCAGATGCAGCCGTCCTCCTCTTCCTCCTCCACCGCCTCCTCACACGGACCAGCCACCTCCCCTTGAGCCCACAACACCTCACTCATCTCTCCCCCGACGTCAGATAAGGCAGGGTCTTTAGGTCATTCTGCTGGACCAGTTTTTTTTCTGTCTCCTTCAATGTACAATGTACACTTTTTACCGTTTTTCTAACCCTCCCCCTGCAATCAGGACAGGAGCGTCCGTCACTGAAAAAACTTTCATTAAAACAAAAGGCTGAGCACCGACAGCTGATAGCCGCACATTTGAGGTGTGGTACATTTACATTTGCAGCAAGTTGCAGCTTGTAATTTTGCTCTTCTGAGGATGCTATTATTCAGCGTGGAGCGACTAAAGCATACTGCGTGACAATGCCATGAACACAAGGAGCGGTGTGATGCTCGAGAGGACTGGATGTTCCTCAGACAGAGTGAATGTTGCATCAAAGCAAGATTCTTCACTTTCCTTCACTGCATCTTCAACTTTACCTGTTGCATTCTTGAATCAAACAGCAAGAGCTACTATCAGCTATTACCAAAGAGAATAAGAGTAGCATATTAGTGGTTTATTTGATAAAGTTGTATCACCGTCATCACACATATCTGATGCCATTGCAAATGATCAGAAAGTTACCAAAATGAATTATCAAGCTGATATTTTAATATCTTGATTTTAAGCAAAGCACATCCCATTTAACTTGGGCATCAAATAGTCAGGGAGAAAAAGTTATTTACTGTATTACTGCTTAAATATAGAAAGGATATCATTATATCCATCAGAGCAGTCATCTACACAATCGTTAAAAAAACGGGAGAATCATAAATGCAAGATCGGTCATGTATAGCTTGATATGGAGGAAAGCAGACAGGATTATGTCTACTATATTCTCTCATGACTGGTTTTGGCCTGAGGCCGTTGCGAAATATATTCCATTGATTAGTGAGTTATTTGGGGAACACTTGTCGACAGTGTTTAATGATTTTCCACCACCTCAGCCCATGTTTTTATAGCAAAGTGTTCATTAAATGCTTTTGTAGACGGAAAAACAGGTCACACTGGTTAATACAGGTTTCAGAAGTCGAGGGTCAAATGATATTGCGACGCGTGACTGTGAGCTGGACGTTGATCATAAAAAAATGGTTGAGGTCTTCAACCAAAATAGAGAAGCTCTTTAGAAGAAGATTATGTGCTGCGATCACGCTCAATGTGGCTCATCTTAGGCATCGGTTCATGTTGTGAATAGAATCCAGCTTTCATTACGTTTTCAACAATGCACTTGCATTTGAGAGTTCACCTCTCGTCCTTTATTCCATTCTCCATTTTTCTTTTTTCTTTTTTTTGCTCACACACGTGTTTATTTCTTCTTCTTCTTCTCTTTTCTGTTGGTAAGGAAATGGGAGGATATTATTGTGTCATTTTTTTAGAATTCAGTAGACGATTTCAAGTTGTATTTATTATTACTTCTATTCTCTTCCTTTCATGTTGAAACTTGGGCTGTTTCAGTGCTTTCAGAAACATCGCTTTTATTTAAAGAAAGAAAAAGTCATATTACAGCCCAGTACCTCACAAATCCTGCAAACCTGTACACAGATAATAGATTATGAAAACAAGATATACCTCATTTATTTCATTTCTATTATTTTTATTGTGAAGCCACTTGAAAATGTTTTTTCAACAAATCACTGGATTTTTTGTTTCTATTTTGTATTGTTTTACCAAAGAAGGGAATATATGATGAACACACATCTACCTCATTTGTTATAGACTGTGCCAACAACATAATCACAGCAGCCAGTTGTTAATCATAGCCTTTCTGGTCCGAATTCACTTTTGCCTGCGTGATTTGTGCTGCAGAACCAGAGGCTGGACCACACAGGGCTCGACACGGCGTCAGATGCTTTGCTTGTTCGTTTTCGTCAGTGGCGTTTTTTTCTTTACGCACAGGGGAAAATGAAATACCAGAAGGATTCTATCTCGAGCTTATTCTGTACAGTATCACTAGATCTAAAACATCTTATGAAACATATCTTAAGTTAAGCTGCCTGCAACCTTGGGCGTTTAGTTAAAGTGTTTTAGCTTTACGGTTTGCAGCAGTTCTATTGATGCCAGTGTTTGAGTCGTCATTTCTGTTCACAACATAATGTGACTTTCAAAAAATATATAATCTAGTCTAGTCAAAAGTAACTAAAAAAAAAAAAAACATTTTTTTTTTATACTGTCTTTAGTGGGATTTGAATGTGGAGACGTGCTCAGAACAGGACTTATTTTTACAAATACCAAAGATCTGACAATATTCTTGGGTTGACAATTTCCGACCCAGTGCTGTCATTCTTAACTTTTAATCTCAAGCAGGAGAAAAATATTTGTATTTGATCCTGCTGCGGCAAAACTTGATTTTAAGCACTTGGATCAAAATGTTTTCAAAAAAATGAAAAGGCCAAGCTGTATATTCAGTTAGTCTCAGTGCACGGATGGCAATCTAAGAATGTAATAACAGTTTCCAGAGTTTTAGCACAATTAACGATTAATGAAACGAGTAAACCTGACCATCATTTTGTTGTTGTATAGGTGCAAGGATTAATGGAAATATATAGTCTATATTTATGTGGAATTACAGAGGGCACAATCAATGCACAATTGTCTGATTCTTGTTGTTCGATGTAATTTACCTCTTGATCAGCGTATGAAGAGACTTTGCTTATATTTTTTCACAGCAGTGGCACAGTCTATTCCTTCATATGACTGTCTGTTGTCTCTTCAGCTCATGTCACTAGACTGCAGAGATTTTTAGAGCAAATCCTGGACGAACTCTGGAGAAGCAAAAAAACACGAATCAGAGTGAATCCATAACCAAAGCTTTTACAAAACCACGTTCACAGGCTTACTGATGACAATGTTGGAACATTTGTTCTTAAAAAAGACTATCATTTTAATAACGATTAAGAAAAAAAAAAAAATCACTCATGTGCTTAAAGAATAACATGTTGTTTACCTTGTTTAGCTTTGTCAACGATGCTATGCTGGTAGATTTTAGATCCTATTATACGCTGTGTATGAAGCTTATTTTTCTTTTATTCACTTTGGATAAATCCAGTGCATTATGGGAAAGCTGGATTGTGGTGCTCAGGGGTTAAAAAAAAAAAGAAGAAAAAAACTGGTGAAAGATTTTTTTGTTTGTTTGTTTGTTTGTTTGTTTTGCCATTGACTTGTAGCATAATTAGAAATAAAGTACTGCTTTCCACTTTAATGTCCAGCTGAGTTTTTATTTTGGGTTTAAATATTCATAACTGCGGTAATGCATATTATTGGGGGGAAAAGTTTAATATTGATTTAATATTTAATATTGGTTAGGAAAGGTTTTGGATAGAAACAAAAGGCTGAATATTATAAAATACATGTGGAAGCACTGGATGCAGCATAAATGTCTTTTATTCTTGTGATGGCAAAGCTACATTTTCAGCAGCCATTACTCCAGTCTTCAGTGTCACATGATCCTTCAGAAATTGTTCTGTTATACTGCTTTGGTGCTCAAGAAACATTTCTTTTTATTATCAATGCTGAAAGCAGTAATGTTGCTTAATATTTTTGTGGAAACTGTAATATTTTTCTTTGATGAATAGAAAAAACAGGATTTGTTTGGAACAGAAAACCTAAACTGAATGCATGTTGTGCTGAATAAAAGTATTCATTTAATTAATGACCCCAAACTTTTGAACAGTGGTATGTGTTTTGCCAGTATGTGTACTCCCTGGGAATCAAACCCTTGACTTTGTTGTTGCTAGTTTTACACACTACATGTTAAGCTACAGGAACAAGTTTCTATAGACAATAAATTTTCTTTGAATCTGTTTGTATACACCATTGATTTTAACATGAATTTAACAAAAAACACACTTTAATCCAGAGTTGAGCCATTAAAAAATTAAAGAAGATTGGAATGCCAATGATAGGTCACTTAATTGTTGATCAGCCTGTGTTTACTGGCAAAGGATTGTGTTAAAAAGCTGTCCACTCAAAAGGCAAATTAAGCGACAAGTGTTCAATAAACGACAAGATGTATACAACAACAAGACAGCCGTCAGTCTCATTATATTCATATTAAAACATAATGAGATTGTTTGGAAAGAGCAGATGGTCCAGAATTTAAACACAGCTTAGTATTGCAGACAGAGCCGATATCAGCAATTCGATTCCACAGTATAACCACAAAGTCACAACAGAAAAAAGACAGAGACAGAACAAGTTGACTCTGCTGGACAAAGGTCAAAATCCCGCACTGCGAACGCAGGCAATTAAACTAATGATGCCAGGGGTATGTGCAGCATTAAGCAGCTAAAATGGAGTAAAGATCGCTTCATTAAGGCTCAAGAACCTGATGTAATTAGGAGTAGGGCCAAGATTAGTGTCTGTCAATGGTTTTGCCTGGGATTTTCGGGTAATAGAGTTATCATTGAAGCTCAAGGAGTGTTACATTACACTTCGGAATAAACAAAAACAAATTAGCAGCGTCGTCCAATAATGGGTTATCTTGTCAGAGCCTGACAGAAATCTATGCCCTATAACACAGTGTTAATTTTATGCATCACTGACAAGCACCTTCACAATCAATGGAGGTACTATAAAGTCAGGGAGACCATCAATTCAAGTTCAGGACAGGTAGACAAGGAGGTTTATGAGGCTAGAGTGTATTGGAACCAGAAGTATTGTATTGTTGAAATCATGTTTTCAACTTTAAAAACTTCCTTACCAATTAAATGTCTCGATCCATATAATTACGGAATCAGTATGAAATGAATAACATGGGATTATCTGAATACACTTATGAAGTAATACTTTGTCTTGTTATACTTCAAATTTCAGATTCCACAACAAAGATGAATCAAACTAATATATTTATCAGGCCACCTCCTTTATGAAACGAAAATATATGGGAATATACTTGAAATATAATGCAATATCACAATATATATTTTTCTTATAATTGTGTACATATATTGTAGTGCTATCAAATGATTACGTGCATCCAAAATAAAAGTTTTTGTTTACATTGTGTGTGTGTGTGTGTGTGTGTGTGTGTGTGTGTGTGTGTGTGTGTGTGTGTGTGTGTGTGTGTGTGTGTGTGTGTGTGTGCTGTGTATATTTATTATGTATATATAAAAACACACACATACAGCATATATTTTGAAAATATTTACATGTATTTACAATATATAAATATATTTAATATATAAACGTAACATATTTTTCTTAAATATATACATGCATGTGTGTGTGTATTAATATATACATAATAAATATACATAGTACACACACATATATTATGTAAACAAATTGTTTTTATTTTGAATGCGATTAATCGTGATTAATCGTTGGACAGCACTAACTGAATATACATGTTCCCATATGTTATATATATATATATATATATATAGCACATATATACATATTTATGTATGACACGACTGGACCTTCAAATGTGACTGGCTTCTATGGTGAGATGAAACTGAAAAATGAGCTTTTTAGCAGCAAACACTCAAGATGGGTTTGGTGAACAGGGATAAATGTGTACAATGAAATATACTGCTGTATTTTTGATGTTGTGGGCCTATATTTCTGCTGGAGGTCCTGGACATCTTGTTTAGACACATGGCATCATGGATTCTATCAAATACCAACAGATAAAAAATCAATAAGTGACTGACTCTGTTAGAAATCTTATAATGGGCCATGTTTGGATCTTCCAACTGTACAATAATCCAAACACAAACCTCAAAAACAACACAAAAATGGGTCACTGAGCACAAAACCATTCCAGTCCTCTGACCTGAACTCTGTAGAAAATGAGTTTGAACTGAAGAGAAGAAGCACCAACATGGAGCTGAGAATCTAAAGGGTCTGGAGTGATTCTGGATGAAGGAATGGTCTCTGATCTCTTGTCAGGTGTTCTCTGACCTCATCAGGCATTATAGGAGAACATTAAGAGCTGTTAAACTGGCAAATGGAGGTTTCAAAAAGTATTGAATAAAAGGGTGTCGTTAATTGTGGCCAATGTGTATTTGAGAAAAACATTTATTTCATAATGATATTTCCCCCCATTTTAAATTCTTATTATCCAATGAAAGGTTAGATTTTTGTGAATTTTTTAAATAAAAGATCAAAAGGATTAACAATGCAGATTAATTTTCACAGCCTTCTTTGATCATATTTACCAAGGGTGCCGATATTTTTGGCCATGACTGTATGCTTTATTTTTTTTTAAGATTAACTTTTTTTCCAAGGCATTGTTAGATGCCAGTGTTTCCTGTCATAGCTATGCAAAGATTTGATTTCAAAAACAGTATCATAACAATTATACTAGGATTTTGACTTTTTATTTTTAAACTGATTATGATTTTAAATCTGTACTGAACTTCAGAGATCTCAAAGTAAAAAAGAGGTACTAAAGTCTAATTTTATGGTGGCTGTGCTTTAAAATTAAATTTTTATAATCTTAATCCGAGTGAAAAAGTATTTTGAAAGTCTGACAGTAATAATCAGTGTTGAGTACTGCTGTAAGGTTAACCCGGCCTGCTTTAAATGTTTCAAAATGATTAACAGTTAAAAACAGTCGTTAGAAATTTAGAAAAGTAATCAAATGTAATTGGTTATACTACTTTAATAAAGTAACTGAAATAGTTACACTACTTATTACATTTTAAATAGGGTCATTTGTAATCTGTAACCTATTACATTTCCAAATCAACCTTCCCAACTCTGATAATAACACAATATATGTGTTGTGTATATTTTAAATATACACTAAATAATTAAATATATTGATTTGCAATATATAAAGAAATCATTTCTTTGCATTTTTCAGTATTACAGACATTCATTTCAGATCAGGGTCAGATTACCCTGCCTGGGTTCATGTGAGAACATCTAATCCGACTGCATATTACCTATTGTCTAATTTAATTTTAGAGCCTGAACTTCTGCTCCAGCAAGAGAACAACCTCAATTAATAATATATGACAATTTATCATTCATGGACAGCACAGTCAAATGAAGATGTTTATTATTAGGTGTACTTGATCATGATGTGCAAGTCTTCAGCTGCCTAAATTAAATGAAGCCACGTCATTACATCTTGGGTTGTTTTCTCTAGTTTTACACTATTATTCACTGGCTGATATTGATAAGAGAAACAACAAAGATGCTGTTTTGATCCTCTGCTGTCCTGGTGACCATTGATTGAGCGCTGAACTTTGACCTCAGTAGCAGTATTCCACACTTGAATCATCTCATGGCTGTCAGAGATGATTAGCTCAGCTGATCTAAGAGCACAGGCTTTGTGCTGTCAATACCAATTAGCAGGGATGGTATCATGTTCTGAATACTGATTAATTAGCTTACAAATTTGTGATTTCATAGAAGAAAAACTTTTTTCTTTGAGCATTTTATATTAGTGCAGAACAATCAAATAATATCTGTTTGTCTTTATTGTAATCTGAGCCTGTACTTTAACACATTTACTGCCGTCATTATTATTATCAGAGGCATATTTTACTTTTATTTGACTCTTTTTTTTTATCTGCATGAATGAACTGGCAATGATAAATATAAACAACTTCTATATAGACCAATTTAGCCTGTTTCTTTGTTGATTTATTCAATTGAGCGAGCCCTTTTTTATTATTTAACTGGTGTTTTTGGTTCTGCTCTTTGCTCTCTGGTTTTGTTCAGTTTTATTGTGCGTTTTATTGTGTATTTCTTTATTAAAAGTAGTTTATTTTGCATTTTCCCCCTTCGTCACACTGAAGTCCTCCTCCATTCAAATGAGATGGAGGGACAACTGCAAGTGAATCCTGCTCTCTCCCATCCAACTGAAAGTGACGTGACATGTGGCCAAGTATGGTTACCCATACTTGGAATTTGTGCTCTGCATTTAACCCATTCTAAGCGCACACACACAGCAGTGAACACACGCACACACCGTGAACACACACCCGCAGCAGTGAGCAGTTATGCTGCGGCGCCCGGGGAGCAGTTGGGGGTTCAAGGGCACCTCAGTCGTGGTATTGAGGGTGGAGAGAGCGCTGCACATTCACTCCCCCCACCTACAATTCCTGCCGGACCTGAGAAAACCTTTAGGTTACGAGTCCGACTCTCTAACCATTAGGCCACAACTTCCCCACACTGTAGGGCCTGTAAGGAGATATGTTGTTAATATGACCTCAATAAATGAACAAGTCACTGCAAATATTAGTTCCTATAAAAGTGATAGTCATCCTTGTGCACCAGACCTATTTTATCAAGGATCTCTGAGAATGTATTAAATTCTTTTTACATATCAATGGCATTGTACCTTAAAGAAAAAAACCTTCAGGCAAAGTGATATTTGGTATCCTGGATCAAATGGCTTTTATCTTTTGCCAGGTTTGCCTAAGGTTGTGGTAAGATGAAGTCAGCAATGAAATTTATTGGGCTACTGAAAGGCTCAAAGGGAGTGTCACTTCAAAAGCAACCTGAGAAGAATGATCCATTATGTGCAATATACTAAACGCTTCCGCCTCCGAGGTGGTATGGAAATTACTACATAAATATAACAAGTAATAATAAGTAAGTATAAAACACGTTTAATGATTATGGGTCATTACTGGGATTCGGTAATATTTCAGTTTCCCAGAGTTTCTAAAGTGGTGTCAAACTGTGTAGTGTCTGAGATGTTTGGCAATGTAAGCATTTACTTGTGTTCCTTTCTTGTGCAAAATATTTTTCTAAATAACTGAAAGATATTTTATTAAAAAAAAAAAATTAAAAACAATTCTACACCCATAATCATTTAGACATCATTTACCAGAAATGACATCATTCAGCAGAAAATGGTTAGTAGTATCATACTTTTTATTCATATTTTTGAGACATATTATTGTCAGGGTGTCACATTTCTCTGGAGCAGGGAACAAGGAGATTCTTCCAGTCACACAGGCTTTATTAATCCAAACACAACATAGAGCACGTAGGAGACATGGAATGACGATCAAGACCGGACGCTAAAGACAGGGAAACAGGGCTTATAAACAGGGAGAAAACTAGATAATTAATCAAATACAGCTGGGGACTAATAAACTAATGATGAGAACAGGAAACGTGAAAAAACAATTAAGGACATGGAAACACTGGGAGCACGTGGAAACACAAGAAACGGGGACAAAAGTCTGACAATTACTCCCCCCTCCCGGAAGGCGCGTCCCACACTGTGCAATATCCAATGGGGAGGAGGGGGGGGCACTCTGGAGGCCTCAAGGGACAGGGCAACAGGACAGATGGCCTCCAGGGCGGTGCCCGTTCCGGGACCCACGGTGGAGCAGGGAGCTCGGGAGGCCATGGCGGGGCAGGGGACTCAGGAGGCTGCGGCCCCAGGCCCCGCCTCTACGGCTGAATCCATACTCATACTCATTTTCTCCTCATATTCCTCCTTTAGTTAGGGGAGAATTGGGCGGCCGGCAGGCTTGAGTGAGCTGCGGACGGCAGGCTTGACTGGGAATCGGCTGATGGACTGGAGAGATCCACGACCGGTGGGCTTGACTTCAGAGCGGACAGCAAATAGAAAGTAAAAAGCGATTGTGCATTTGAAAGCAGTTTCAGTGCCCCGCATATTAATAGCGGCTCCCTGATGCCCGCATTTGATATACAGTATAATTATCCGATGATATAACTGCGAGAGAAGGTATTGAAATATATATTTCCTCCCTTTGTTTCCTTCCTGTGAGCTAATGAAATGACCCGCACTGTGAAACAGCCAATCAGAGCAGAGCTCAACATTATTATTCATGACCCTTCCAAATAAGCCAATAACAGACCATTTAATTCTAGAGAGAAATCCTAGGGTTGTAAATGGACATGTAAAATCGTTTCAGGAGAATTTTTGCCTTTACCTAAGCCACACACCTTCTATGTAGATATTAGAGAACAATTTAAAATATTGTATCAATGCATTCTATGGCACCTTTAAAAAAATGTTCTAAGTTGAAATGTTAAGGAATCCCAGGAATGAGCCTTTATATATATATATATATGTTGCCATTACACTTGCTCTTTCTATTAGTGTGAAATGCTCAGATGTTTTTCTTCATCTGATAGACCTGATAGAAGAAAACTGATGGGATGTCCATCTATTTGTTGGTTGACATGGTGAGAATGAAAGAATGAAAGTTAGTGGGGGAAGGGTCGTGCATTCCTCTTATTAAGCAGGGGTTCATCGGGCACTAATGCATTGTGATGGGATTATTTTCCTCAGACAGTTATCTAGGTCATGGTCCTTGACCAGCCTTATAAAATGGACCATGTGATGGTCAGGGAGGTACTTTAAAAGCTGTCAGGAATATTCTGTGTGGAAGGAAATGGAAGTTTCACCACAAAACCACTGGTTGCCATAGGGATTAAAGCTATGGAAACTGGATATATGATCAATACACAATCATGTATTAATTACTATAGTTCCACTGATAATGATCTATGGTTTTACTGATCAAACATCACTCAACCAAATGTTTTCTGACGCCAGGCTGCATTCGTCCTTATTGTATAAAAAGAAATATTAACAATTTTATAGCTCTCATTTCTTGGTTTATTAATTCTGTGCATATTTACAAAATTTAACAAATAAAAATGTATTTAAATTTATTTCATATTAAACACATACATAAAGAAATTGGTTAACGCTTTATTTTAAGGTGTCCTTGTTATATGTCACATGTACTTACTATTATAATAACAATTAATTATGCATAATTACATGCAAGTAATCCTAAACCAAACTCTATCCCAAACCATATAGGCTAGTAAGTATATCTAGTTAATTAATATTACTCAGTACTTTAATGTATAATTACACTGTAACAAGGACACCTTAAAATAAAGTGTAACCGGAAATTGTGTATTATGGTTACGTTGATATTAGTTTTTGTTGGCATGTTGATTTATCAGAGCACTACCACAGCTCAGCAACATAAAAACCGACTTTTCATGGCTTATTGAGAAAGTCAATGGCTGTTTAGAGTAGACCAAACATTATTCTGAAACAAAGAGAAAAACCTGTTGATATTGTCAGTGTGGATATGCATGGCTCTGCTTTCCATTTTGCGTCATTGGGATTGTCACGCATCACATCAGGAACCAATGACTATCACGCTGTTTCTGAGTGCCAAATCAACAGAGATAAATCACTGAATAGGCTAACAGGCAACGTCTTTTTTGTCCGTCTGCTTGCTGTAAGACTAGGTGTTCGAATCCTACCACGCCAGCGCTGCACCTGCCTTTGTGAAGATAATATGAAACATTTAGAATGCAAATTCACCAAAACACACAAAGCAGAGCCAAAGCTATGCAGCACAAAGATGAATGTGCTGCCACTAACATGCTGACATCCCAACAAACACAGCTGGTCCACGCTAGTCTTTGCTTATTTTTCTGTTTTGCCTTACAAATGGAGTTTTGTGCAACATTACTGCCCCATTACTATATTACAAAAGAGCCATTTTAATGGTGCTTTTATTGTCAGTCCGTTTGGGTTTCCTGCAGCTGACGTCAATGCATAATATCATTTAACATTTATTAAAACAGTTTATATTCACCATTATAAAATGGATAGTTCTGGTCCTGAGTCCTGACTGGTCAACAACACAGCATCCCACTCATGGCTCAGCTCCAATAGCAGATTGTTATTTTTGCTGCATAGTAGCCTATCAATTCGTCAAGGATTAAGATTATAGATTTTTGCTCAATACTTATTATCCTGAATAAAATTGAACAAAAAGGGTAATTGGTCATAAAGTTTATAAAAAGGTATGAATAAAAAGTCACAATTCCCTCTTTTTTTACCAAAAGTTTGCAATAATGATGGCACATTGCACACTGCAACTGCACATAATCTCGGTTATTTCACGGCTGTTGAGGACATTGAGGAAATTTTTCCCATACCCAAAAACTGACAGGGTTGCCAGGTCTGCGTAACAAAACCAGCCTAATTGACAGTTCGCAAAGAGCTTGATTGACAGGCGATCTGACCAATTATAACGCTGAATCCGACCAATCATAACGCTTGCCTGACAAACCAATCAGACAGGAGAGAAGATTAACTTCGGTGGACTTAATGGCATAGTTCACCCAAAAATGGAAATTATATCATTAATTACTCATCATGTCTTTCTAAACTGTAAGTCCTTCGTTCATCTTCGGGAACATAAATTAAGATATTTTTGATGAAATCCGAGAGTTCTCGGACAGTTTAAATAAAATGATGTTCATTCATGTTTATTTCATGTTTAAAGTAAATATAAAAAGATGATTGGTTCACATGCTGCTTGAACTTGCTACAGTGATCTGACTCATGACATTAAAGAGCCACAAAACTATTACTGCTTGAATTTCTTAAAAAACGACAAAATTTCGCTTCAACCCCGGACTCCTGACAGATAGCGCCATTTGCATTTGTAAACAATAGTCCAAGACACAGCGTTGCCATGGATCACATTGAATATTAGGAAATATAAGGCTGTGTTCACACCATATCTTAATTACCGTAATTAAAAAAAATAAAAATTGTTCATGTCCTCATAGTACTTGTAATAACAACTTGTGAACTGGGAGTTTTCTGAGAGCTACGACTTGTACCACCAGATTCATTAGCCGCTATGTTTAGGCATTGATGGTGTTATAGTCCAAGTCCAAGGGTGTGAACAGCTCCAAGTAGAACATCACGTGTTGTCATCTAGAAATTACAGTAATTACTACATGACGTGAATGCAGCATAAAACCGCCAATTCTTGCCCTCTAGCGGTTAAAACATAAAACTGCAAAATTGAGGTTTGTTTTTCGGTTGTGCTTCGACTCTGCTCCTCTGCACGGATGATGTAGTTCGAGAAGCCAGCCCAGTGTACACTTACAGGATGTCTTATCAGAGTGGATAGATAATAAATAAATAACGTTTTTGTTTGTTTTAGTCAGTTTGAATATTTGACATGAACAGTTTTTTCTTATTTGGGTAAAATAGACATGGTTTGGAAGATATATATATATATATTTGCACTCTCTCATTAATAACATTTTGTTATTTCTATAATAATAATGTTTTATAGAAAAGTGTATCTTTATTATTTTTAATATGTAACATTCATAAAAGCCACATGCCCTGCTGTGTTATGAATCATGGTTTAAGGCATTGCACGATGCTGTTGTCACAATGCAGCACATTCCCACTCATATCATATTATCAAATTAAGCACACCTCAAACCGTTGGAACTTGGAAGGGTGAAATAACCTGCCACTGTTTTGGAAGATTATAATCCATGTAGTTTACACTTGAGCCATGTTTGTTTTGTTTAAAGTTTGTTTTGGTTTTGTTTAAGCTTAACTGTTAGGATAAACTAATGTCTAATAGGTAAAAAGAAAATCCTTAATGCATCTCTTGCTGAACATGAGACTCTTATCCATTGTATTCAAGTATTCATTCTTAAAGCAATATTCAAATCAGTCAGAAACGGTCTAAAATATGTCTCATCTTGTCTTTATCATGAAGCTATGTTCTTTCGGGCCATGCAAAGCCTGTTTCCTCCCTGTCTACCTTTCTTTAAGTATTAATAAATGTGCTTTTTAAATTTGGAAACATCAGATTCATGCATCCATTCATTTTTAAGAGAAGGTTAGGATTACATTTACATTTATATAGTCATTTAGCAGACACTTTTATCCAAAGCGACTTACAAATGAGGACAATGGAAGCAATCAAAATCAACAAAAGAGCAATGATATGTAAGTGCTATGACAAGTCTCAGTTAGCTTAACCCAGTACATGTAGCAAGGTGTTTTTTTTAATTATATAATAAATAAAAATAAAACAAATAGATAAAATACAAAAAGATTAGAAAAGCTAGTGTTAGGTTTAAAAAAAAAAATTATTAGTTGTTTTTATCAGTGGATACACAAATTAAAAGGCAGAGCTGAATAAGATTTGTAGTGACACAGTCATTTATGTTTTTCATCTCAACAGATTAATTTAATAGTGTTCTGTGTGTCTGTATGATCAGTGGACAACTGGATGAAGTCAACTTAGGTTTTTATAATGAATTAACATGTGATGATGCAACACTGTCCATGAGGCAAACTTACAAATGGTGTTATGTCTGAACTTGACTCTAAATTACAATTTACCGTTAACCATTGCCCACAGCATGGTGTGTACTTGACAGAATGACCAGAGCAACATTGGGCTGTTCGATTTTCCGTTTGAATAACAATGCTCCGAGAGACAGGTATTTGAAACGGAGAGTCCCAATGGACAAGCACTAAGCGGACTAACAAGCCACTCCAGCACTCTGAACCTCCACACGCTTCCACCGCAGCTTTAGTGGTAGCAACTTTGATTTCAACAGTAATTGGGGTCTTGTCTCTGTCTAGTACTGCCAATAACACGAGCTAAGGTTAATAAAGGCTAAGGTGCTTGTGCGCCTGTATGTGTGTTTTTCCTATGGCAGGTCTTTATGTGTCTGTATGTGTGAGTGTTTTCTTATGGCAGGTTGCTCAAGTGGGAAAGGCTGGATAATTAGATGCCATGGGCGCTTTACCTAGGTCATGCACTTCAACACACTTCAACCTCTTCAGTCACAAATATATAGGCTAACCTTGTATTTGTCAAACAGCACAAAGCAGTCAAAAGTATCTATAAATCATGAGTTAAGATTTATTTTTTAAAAAAAGAAGAAGGTTATTCATGCCAGTGTGTCATGAAATGATCAAATGTGATGCTGGGATTATTTGCCTCCACAAGCAATTCACTGAGGTTGAAAATTCCCATTAGCATTAACTGATGTCATGTGATATTGTGTACATGTGTGATATCTGGTGTTATTTGTAACATATTTATGTTACATTCAAGTTTTGGTTGACATTATGTCATTACTGGGAAAATTGTTTTTTAGAGTACATCTCTGTCATCAATAATGTCTACTTATGGGTCAAACTGTACAAAGCAACATGTTTTTGGGTTTCTAAATACATGCACTTTTACAAACTTTTATGGGAACCTGGCCAGACGTAGTTTTCACAGATGTGGCAGTTGAACTAACCATGGGGAAAAGACATTCAAATGTGTAAAATTAATCTCTTGAGCAATGATACTGAGGTTAGCCCACAGGTATGCAATTAGTAAACGCTTGAAAGTTGAAACTGTGAGGCCACCACACTAATATAAACAAGACTGTAAAATGATTTGCAAATGGTTTGACCTTTTGTTTTATTATTATTATAAGTTAACAACCCGTTTCAGCCATGGCAGTTTAATATATATTACATTTAGTCATTTAGCAGACACTAAATATATATATATATATATACTGTATATATACAGCCATGGCCAAAAATATCGGCACCCTTGGTAAATATGATCAAAGAAGGCTGTGAAAATTAATCTGCATTGTTAATCCTTTTGATCTTTTATTTAAAATATTCACAAAAATCTATCCTTTCATTGGATAATAAGAATTTAAAATGGGGGAAATATCATTTTGAAATAAATGTTTTTCTCAAATACACGTTGGACATAATTATTGGCACCCCTAGAAATTCTTATGAGTAAAATATCTCTGAAGTATATTCCCATTCATATTCACAATTTTGAGCACTCCAGGGTGATTATGAAGAATATATGTCTGATGTGCAGCAAAAGATAATTGAGCTTCACAAATTAGTGAAGTGGCTTTAAGAAAAGAGCAAGATCAGTGAAAATTCCCATTTCCACCATCAGGGCAATAATTAAGAATTTCCAATCAACATAAAATGTTACGAAACTGCCTGGAAGAGGACATGTGTCTATCGTCCTAATGCATGGTGAGAAGGAGAGTTTGAGTGGCTAAAGACTCTCCAAGGACCACAGCTGGAGAATTGCAGAAAATAGTTGAGCCTCAGGGTCAGAAAACCTTTAAAAAAAATTGTCAAACAGCACCTACATCACCACATGTTGTTTGGGAGGGTTTCAAGAAAAATTCTCCTCGCTCATCCAAAAACAAACTCCAGCATATTCAGTTATCAGACACGACTGGAACTTCAAATGGGACTGGCTTCTATGGTCAGCTTTCTAGCAGCAAACACTCAAGATGGGTTTGGTGAACACAGGGATAAAAAGTACCCCGTGTGTACAATGAAATATACTGCTGTATTTTTGATGTTGTGGGCCTATATTTCTGCTGGAGGTCCTGGACATCTTGTTTAGACACATGGCATCATGGATTCTATCAAATACCAACAGATAAAAAATCAAGAAGTGACTGACTCTGTTAGAAATCTTATAATGGGCCATGTTTGGATCTTCCAACTGTACAATAATCCAAACACAAACCTCAAAAACAACACAAAAATGGGTCACTGAGCACAAAACCAAGCTTCTGCTGGCCATTCCAGTCCTCTGACCTGAACCCTCTAAAAAATGAATGTGAACTGAAGAGAAGAAGCACCAACATGGAGCTGAGAATCTAAAGGGTCTGGAGTGATTCTGGATGAAGGAATGGTCTCTGATCTCTTGTCAGGTGTTCTCTGACCTCATCAGGCATTATAGGAGAAAATGTAGAGCTGTTAAACTGGCAAATGGAGGTTTCAAAAAGTATTGAAAAAAAGGGTGCCGCTAATTGTGGCCAATGTGTATTAGAGAAAAACATTTATTTCATAATGATACCCCCCCCCCCCCACACACACACACACATTTTAAATTCTTATTATCCAATGAAAGGTTAGATTTTTGTGAATTTTTTTAATAAAAGATCAAAAGGATTAACAATGCAGATTAATTTTCACATCCTTCTTTGATCATATTTACCAAGGGTGCCGATATTTTTGGCCATGACTGTATATATATATATATATATATATATATATATATATATATATATATAAATCTCAGAAATATTAGAAAGAGATTATTTTTCTAATATCTTTCTGTCAGCAAATTGTCAGATTTTTTGAGAAAGTTCATTCAAATATTCAAAAGGGTTCTTGTTAATCTAAATATATAAATATCATATGGAACATGGCCCAAATGAAATGTACAGTGATTTAGACATAAACAATGTAATACAACAATTCTGAAACAAATGTAAACATAACATTTAAACATTTAAATGCAAACATGGCAGTAATGTCTTTCATTACTAACATCTTTTTGTAGGCTGTACTCACCAGTTTATAGCTTACTGCAGGAATAAGATACTTTCTTATGCTGATCCAGGACCAGCTCTACTACCAGAATCCAAAGTTTAGCATTAGAGGAAAACAGAGGACTGATGAGGAACAAAGAACAAGAAAACCTCTACTCGATATTCAGAACCTGGTTACCTTATATTTGCCCTGAGCTCCACCTGCTGGACAACAGGCTGCAACTGTCATTCAGAAAATTAGCATTTCATGTTCAATATTTTTTCAGGATCTGAAATTCTTGTGAATTCTAAATTGGAAAATAGTATTAGAATCAGAATAATGTCAGATAGGAATCTTACAATAATTATTATAATCTTGCTTTCTTTGTGTTTCAATCATCTTTTTAATCCTAGGCAAGGCAAGGCAAGTTTATTTAGATAGCACATTTCATACACAATGGTAATTCAAAGTGTTTTACATAAAAGGAAGTAAAATAATCATTAAAAAAAAATAATCACAACAATAAAACCAGAAATTTAAAAACGTTTAAAATGATTTAAAATTTGATTTAAAATGAATTTAGAACAGTTAGAAATAAAAATGATTATACATAAAAAATATCAGTCAGTTCGGACGTAGCACAGTGCTCATTCAACAAATGCACAGCCAAACAGATGAGTTTTGAGTCTGGATTTAAATGTGGCTAATGTTTTAGCACATCTGATCTCTTCTGGAAGCTGGTTCCAACTGCGGGTGGCATAATAGCTAAAAGCAGACTTCCCTTGTTTTGTGTGAACCCTTGGTATTTCTAACTGACTCGATCCTAACAATCTGAGTGGTCTGTTGGGTTTATATTCAGTGCATATCTGCAATGTATTTAGGTCCTAGGCCATTGAGTGATTTATAAACGAGTAAAAGTACTTAAAAATCAATCCTAAATGAAACTGGAAGCCAGTGTAAGGACCTGAGGACTGGTGTGATATGCTCAGATTTTCTGGTTCTAGTCAGAATCCTGGCAGCAGCGTTCTGGATGAGCTGCAGCTGTTTTATTTTTATTTCACATTATGATTATTATATTAAATGTATGAGACACAAGGAAAACGTTTCTGCTGTAACAATTTTGTTTTTACCCCTCAGTGTAACCCACCATTGCTAGGTCTGAGTTTACGAGGCACCATTTAGTCAGAAGTCAGAAGTGTAGAAAAGGAACCACTATGAATTTCACAGTGAGTATTTAACTCAGTTCTTATTGAATATGTTAATTCCATATTTGTGTCAAATACTATGAGCTCTTAATGTGTGTGACGTGGCTCTGTGTAATGCAGGCTGCATAAGTTATTGAAATAATATATATACTTATATTGACATTGTTATTTTATATTTTTTTTTACAGAGCCATTGGAGAACCACACAACTGCAATGAAAATTGGAATAGTAAGCATCAGCAGTTGCACTTCAGGAGCCCTGTCAAGTGTGCTAAATGTCTCCGTTGTCCTGGAAGAGGGGGTGGTGCTTCACAACTTAGGAAACTTTGTAAATGTATTTATTGTACTCTTTGGATTACATGGAGTACAACAAGGATTTACAGTAAAAAGTTAGTTCACCAAAAATGGAAATTGTCATTAATTACTCACCCTCATGTCGTACCCAAACCCGTAAGACCTTCAGTCATCTTCAGAACACATATTAAGATATTTTTGATAAATCCAAGAGCTCTCTGACCCTCCATAGGAAGCTATGCAACTTACACATTCAAGTTCCAGAACGTAGGAAAGACATCATGAAAGTATTCAGTGTGAGTCCAGTGGTTTAACCTAAATTTTATGAAGCAACTCAAGAGTTTTGTTTGCAGAAAAAAAAAAAGAATTTTTTTTTTTACTACTTTATTTACAAAATAGTATCCAAAATGTAGTGGTGCTTCCCCTATTGGGTTGCAGATCAGTGTTTTAGTAAATAAGGTGTTTATTTATTTATTTGTTTATTTATTTTTGCGCAAACAAAGCACTCACGTTGGTTCCTAAAATTGAGGTTTAAACCACTGGAGTTACGTTGATTACTCTAATGATGTCTTTCCTACTGTTCTGGACCTTGATTTTCTGAATTGAATTTTCATTTTTTTAGGTGAACTAACCCTAAAAAGTTCAAAGTACCTCTTATGAGATTATTTATTTATTTTATTTTATTTTTTGTGTTATTTTTAAGTGTATGTTTCATGAGCTCAGAGTACCTTTTTTCGAGAATGGTAATATTCAGGTGACATTACACTAAACACTGGTTGAAGTAACCTCAGATAAATTATTACATTTTATTGTGTTTTTGATATTTTTGCATGTTTGTGAATGTATTAATGTTTAAAGTGCAATTCATCAGCTTTGTGTATTTTATGAGAATTAAAATGCATGATTTTGTAAGGTTTACTTTCAATGTATTTATCATTGTAAGGTATTTTTACAATATTGAATGTAGATTTTATTAAAAATGTATTAAAATGTGTCCGTGTTCAGTGTATCATCATTTAATGTTTTGTTTTGTTTTTTAATCATTTTCTTTTGGGACAATGGAGAATAAACAATTCAGTAAGGTTGCTTTAGCAATATGAATTTGCCAATATACATTTTTAGATTAGGTAAAACAAAAAAATGTATGCTACTACTAATAACATGGTTTGGTAGCTTTAATGTTTTTCCAATTGGCTCAACATATTATTTCTCATTGAGCCAATGTTAACAGACTGTTGCCACAGTTGAAAAAATTAAATTAGCAGAAATTCAATTGGGCCAATGAAAAAATTTAGATGTTATCAGTCACTAGAAAATTTTGAGTTGGTGAGGTCTGACATTTTATACAGTGTATGTATTCACCTTGAGAACTTCATCTTTGTTTCCAAATGCAATGACTTCAGTTTTCTCCTTGTTTAACTGAAGAAAGTTCTGGCACATCCAACAGTTTATTTCATCAATGCATTGGCCGAGGGAGTCAATGGGGCTGTAGTCATTTGGAGACAAAGCTATGTAAATCTGGATATCATCAGCATAGTTGTGATAGGCAATTTGGTTCTTTCTCATTATTTGACTTAGTGGGAGCATATACAGGCTAAACAAGAGCGGCGCAAGAATTGAGCCTTGTGGGACTCCGCATGTCATGGACCTCCACTTATGCTCTCCTATACTCACATAATAACCTCTCCCTTCTAAGTATGACCTGAACCTTTTGAGTACCATCCCAGAAATCCTGACCCAGTTTTCCAGTCTCTCTAGAAGTATGTTATGATCAACAGTGTCAAATGCAGCGCTAAGATCTAGTAGTACCAGCACTGATATTTTGCCAGAATTAGAATTAAAGCGAATATCATTTATCTTAATAAGCGCTGTCTCTGTGCTGTGATGCACTCAGAAACCAGATTGAAAATTGTCCAGGTATCCATTTGAGTTTAAGTCGTTGTTCAGCTGATTAAAAACTTCCTTTTCAATAATCTTACAATGAAAGGAAGATTTGATATTAGTCTATAGTTGCTCAGTATGGTGTTATCAAGATTGCACTTTTCCAGAAGGGGTTTAACAACTGCAGTTTTCAGGGAGTTTGGAAAAGTCCCAGAAAGAAGTGAGGCTTTCACCACTTGTAAGAAATCTGCTTCTAAACAGTTAAGCACACTTTTGAAAAAAGATGTGGGAAGTGTGTCAAGATAGCAGGTTGACGATGTAAGCTGCTGTAATATTTCTTTCAAAATATTGCTATCAATTGCTTCAAAAACAGACATAGTCACTTCTTTTTGGAATTGCAGTCAAATCTGTGTGACCTCTGCATAATTTGAGGATGTGCCAATCTCCTGTCTGATATTATTGATCTTCTCAGAAAAGAAGGAAGCAAACTAATTGCATTTACTGTCGGAGAGCATTTCACTGGGAATCTGACTTGGGGGGTTTGTCAGTTTCTCCACGGTAGCAAAAAGAGTGCGAGGGTTGTTTAAGTTACTGTTTATAAGGTTTGAGAAGAATGTCTGTCTGTGGCTAGTTCCACATTGAAAGCAGGCTGTCATTATAGATGCTATAGTGAATGTCAAGTTTCGTCTTCCACCACATCTGCTCAGCTTTTCTGCCTTGTCTTTTCATACTCTGAACTACTGTTGATTTTTGATTATTTTTGTCTGCCAGTCTTCTTTCTGACCTTTACAGGAGCAATATCATCAATAACATTCTTAACTTCTGAGTTAAAAGAATCCAGGAGAAGATCAACAGAGTCTGCAGAAATGCTTGGTGTTAAAGATATAACTTCCATAAATAGCGCACTAGTGTTCTCGTTAATGCATATCTTTCTGACAGAGACAGATCTAGATTCAGTGGTAGCAGAGATAATTATATCAAAGAAAATACAGACGTGATCAGATGCTACAGTGCTACATCCTTAACAGCAATGGATGAAATGTTTAGACCTCTACTGATGAGTAAATCTAGAGTGCGTCCATGATTGTGTGTGGGTCCATGCACGTTCTGAATCAGGTCAAAAGTATTTAAAACAGTTATAATTTATTTTGTAGTTTTGAATTCTGCATTATCTATGTGAATATTAAAATCCCCTGCAATAGCAAAACAGTCCTAATCTTGTATGTAAAGATGTCCAGTACTTGTAACACTGGCATCTGCAAGTAAATAAACCAAACTTTATTTAGAAAAATGTGCAGAACATTTGGGTTCTCATTTCTTTTCAGATACTCTTCTTTTTATCAAGACTGTGATGAAGAATAGCAATGAAGATACACTTCTAATCTGGCCTGTGAGACAACCAAATTTCTTTCCTCATCATTCTTTGTGAATGATATTACACATAAATAGTATTTTTTGTTCCAAGTCTAGAAATGCCACTTGCATTATAGGCTACTTCATGTATCCATTTTTTTTAGGAACCTTGGTTCTTCAAAGAAAGAAAAAATAAAATAAAAAACAGGTGTTGAAAGGGTGAATTAAAATACATATCTTGATTTTTTTTTTTTTTTAGTTATTTTATTTACTTGTTTTGTCTTTATTATTTATTTTATTATTATTAATTTAAATTATTTTAAGTAATCTCAAGTCCCCCTTAGAAATTTTCTGAGGCCTCAAGTGAGCCCCAACTCCCTGGTTAAGAACCACTGGCATAAACAGCTAATTTGCAGCCCTTAATTTTGTTTACCTTGGTTGGTGCAAAAATACTCTGTTGAACATCACACTGAAATCACTGGAATTCTAGTATATGAACTTTACAGTAGAACTTCTTAAAGGCACAGTAGACCACAGAAACGTTTAATTCCATGGGTCAGTGAAAGCGTGGGGAATGGTGGTAGACAACTAAATATGGCTTTTTTTTGACGAAGAAAAAACCTTACTAAAATTATAAATGGACCTCGGAGCCAAATATAAAATACAAATATATATATATAATATGACCCCTTTAACCCAGGCTGTGTCACGTGACCCGACATCTCCGGACTGGCCAGGATGAGAGCAGCCAGAAAATGGCGGATATTGAGGAGTTACGGGTAGGCGAAAGTGCAATGATAGCTGGCTACTTCTCTGCGCCTTTCACATTTTAAAAAACATTTTGCAGTTACCGTTTATTACTCCATTTTGCCTGTCGGTTTGCTACCCATGGGTTAGTTTTTTTATAGTTAATACTGAAACGTCCCATCACTCCGTTAGACGGATTGTGTTTAGCCTGTTAGCCACCAACCAGCTACTCTTTTAGCTCACGAGCTGCTACACAAACATTGAAGATCCGCCACAAAATGTCACTGCTTTTATTACCATCTTTTACTGCATGAAAACGCTTTATTATAATGCCTAACTGAACTGACGACTGTTCGCTGCAGGTAAAAAGTTTTTTACGTTTCAATTTCTTCACTGCTCGAATTGTTTTGGCTGGTCTTTTGTTAGCTAGCGTCCGACAGTGATGGACAATGTCTATATGTACCCACTGATGTAGTTTGATTTATGACTTGTGTTTGCAAGGGTAAACGATATATAGACCAGTGTGCATGTGAGTGTAAATAAAAGTCAACATTTTATGTTAAAAATGGCAAGTAAACATTAAAGGGGGTCACCTTAAAAATGTTGTTTACAAGCCTGCAAGTGGGTCGCCAGCAAACACGACGAACTTGTTCCCTGTCGCTGAGAGCGTTTTCTCCCTCACATTTGTCTCAAGATAACAGCTTTGACTAACTTAGTGCATAGTGCAAAGATCATCATTCTAAAGTTTAATTGAATGCATTGGAGTTCAGCATGAGCAGTAATACAATCAATAACAACTGTTAGACTGTGTGTTGGACGCAGGAAAGTTAGACACCTGCTTTTGTGTGCTATTATACTTGCCGTTGTATGACTGATTGATGTTGTCTTGTAAACTGTTCAGAATCATCCTGCTTAACTGAAAACTAAGTTTTTTTCCAGCAGTTCAGTTAATTTCTCTTTGCATCAAAGTAAACATCTGTGTTTTGTCCTTTGTCATTCTCTTGATGTTCATCTAATTGGTCTTGGAATTATTCTCAACATTTTAGATGCATTTCGGTCATTTGTTAAGGATTTTTAAAGAAAGGATTAACACGTAAGAACAATCAAGCATGGACCATGTAATGAAGGGTCAGTTGAGATTTTCTTATTTCTCTGGGGTTTCTGGAATGGGTGTATTTGGGTGGGTTGTCACCTCACTTCACGCATAATTCTTTATTAATTAAGCTGCTTTCAAATGACACCTTTTGGTTATTTAAAAATCTATTGTAACCATATTCCACCAGCTTATGCCATGTTGATTATTAATGCACAGATTTTAATGTTTTTGGGAATTCTAATAATAAATGTAAAACTTGTCAGCATGGCATAGAGGGTGGTTTCTCTTACTAACTTGTGTTGCAAAAATGTTCATTTGCTTTTCATGTTTGGTATCTCAAAGTGTTTATTGCTTGTCTGGATTTGTTTTGTTTTGTATTTCAGAATATGGTATCAAGTTTCCGTGTCTCAGAGCTCCAGGTACTGTTAGGTTTTGCTGGAAGGAATAAGAGCGGTCGAAAGCATGAACTTTTGCTGAGGGCTTTGCATTTACTCAGGAGTGGTTGTAGTCCTGCTGTGCAGATCAAAATAAAGGAACTGTATCGTCGGAGATACCCACGGACATTTGATGGTCTTCAGGATTTGGTGGCTCTGAAGTCAAGCATTAAATCCTACTTTCAAATAGACAGCGGTGCCACGGTTGTGAGCTCAGATCTTCCTCTGCAAACTGGCCATTCAGACCTCCTGCAGCAGCACCTGGTGAGCTGCGATTCACCTGTATTTCATGAATCAAAGCCCATGATGAATATGCAGCAGGCCACGCCACTTATGGCCCCCGTCCACCCGGACGTGCAGATGAAGTCCCTTCCGTTTTACGATGTGCTGGATGTCTTGATCAAACCATCGAGCTTAGGTAATTTTATAAGATATATTTGGATTGTTCCATGCTTGGTAAAATAGAAAAAAGTTTAAAGCTTGTATTTTATTATATATATATATATATATATATATATATATTATAATTTTTTTTTTTTTTTTTTTTTTTGAAATTAATATTTTTATTCAGCAAGGCTGCATTATGTGATCAAAAGTCTGAGTAAAATGTTATGAAAGTTTATGATTTCAAATAAATGTTGTTCTTCTGAACTTTGTATTCTTCAAAAAGCTTCACGTTTTTTTACACACACATATTAAGCAGCACAGCTCTTTTCAACATTGAGAATAATAAGAAATCTTTCTTGAGCACCAAATCAGCATATTAGAATCATTTCCAAAAGATCACGTGACATTGAAGACTACAGTAATGACTGATGAAAATTTGGCTTGGCCACATTTTAAAATATATTAAAATAGAAAACAGTTCAAAAACAGAACAAAAAAAAGTTATTTTAAAGTTGTAATATTTCACAATATCACTATTTTATTGTATTTTTTGATCAATGCAGCCTTAGTGAGCTTGAGAGACTTACTTCAAAAACATTTTTTAGCAATCAATCCCAACCAATTGCTAGCCCAGCAACTGAGTTGTACATTCCTGTTTGCCTATGTCTTCAGTTTAAAACTATACAGCCCTTTTGGCTGATTTGTGTTTTAAAGGGACCCATGCTGGTCAGAGGTTTCATCATGAAAAGTACTTCATATTTGCTTTGACTCCACAACAAGTGAGAGAAGTTTGCATTTCACGGTAAGAACTAAATGACTTGAATGTGACTTAGAAAATCTAACTTGTCTCATTCTCCTTGTCTGATTTAGTTCTTTGTTTTTGTTACACTTTTGCATAGGGACTTTCTTCCAGGTGGAAGAAGGGACTACATGGTTCAAATTCAACTGCGGTAAGAGCCAACTCAGTGTGTTGCTTTTATAATACAGTCATTTGTGTATCCGGTTCAGCTGCGTGTACAGAGATGTTGTCATCATATTCCAAATTTTAGACTCTTAAGGTTATGTTTTATGTTTTGATTCTAGGTTTTGTCTAGCAGAGACCAGCTGTCCACAAGAGGACAATTATCCAAACAGCCTCTGCATCAAAGTCAATGGGAAGCTCTTTCCCCTCCCTGTACGTAGTCCTGTTGTAATTAACCTTCATTAAGCCCACATTTAATGTTTTTTTCCCAACCCAAATAGTTCTTATAAATATATATAACTTGTTAGAACAACACAGTCCTATGTAATTAGGCTTATTTAGGGCCATACTCTGATCAGAGTTTCTTGTGGGAAGTTCATGCAGGATGTTCTTTTGTTCAACAGAGCATAGAGATCTTATTTTAAATGTTGACCTGTTTTTAACTTAACATGAGCTCGAAACAACACTGGATGTTTACATATTCGATATTTACAAATTTATGCTGACTAAATCCTTTAATAAGGTGATTGCATAAACCATTGATTAAAATTTTCTCAGTCCTTCCCCCAAAACATAGAGATTACTGATGTAATGTATAATTTGTTAGTTGAACAGGAACATTGCTTATTGCAGATGATTTGACAGATGACTGTAATATTTGTAATAATTTGCTCAAACAAAGATTTAATGGCTGTTGCTCATGTTTTTAAAGGGATAAAAAATGCTGCATGCTTAAATCCTTTTTGAGATGATATGACATAGAAAAGAACTACATTTATTGGAAATAAAAATCTTTTGTGACTGCGCAAAACTCAATATTGTCAGTTTAATGCTAAATATATTTGTTTCTTTTAAAAAAAGAAAGAAAAAAAACTGTCCCCAAACCTTCATATAGTTGCTGTATGTATATAATTGCAGATCTGATATGGTTTGTCACACAGGGCTATGCACCGCCTCCTAAGAATGGTGTGGAGCAAAAAAGACCCGGCAGACCGCTGAACATCACGTCGTTGGTCAGGTTGTCATCCGCTGTACCCAATCAGATAGTAGTCACGTGGGCACCTGAAATAGGAAAGGTATGTGAAGTCTCGTTATAGCTGTTACTTCGTCTATTCAGATTTCAACACTGCTTCAGCCTTTTCTATATACTAAGCATTTGTATGTACTTCCTTCTTGTTTTCTTCAGACATACTCCATGTCAGTTTACTTGGTGCGGCAGCTGACCTCTCCACTGTTGCTACAGAGATTAAGAATGAAGGGGATCAGAAACCCTGACCATTCGAGAGCTTTAAGTAAGGCAACACTTCCCTCTTTGATGATAAAGGAGGAAAAAAAAAGATACCCATGAAATCTTAATAGTAAATATGAATATGATTAATCAAACTCGACAGTTCTCTGGTCTTATTTTATTTGTTTTCATTTACTAAATCCGCCTTCTCTTCACTATTGTAACAGTTAAAGAAAAACTCACGGCAGACCCCGACAGTGAAATCGCCACAACTAGTTTACGAGTCTCACTCATGTGCCCAGTAAGTTACAACTGACTTACGAATGTCAGTTTAAATAACAGTCTTTAGTTTTTGTTTAGTGATCTGATGTAATATGGTTAAAAAAAAAAAAGTTTTGTCTGACCCCAAAAAAATTCTCTTTTCATATAGCTTGGCAAGATGCGTCTTACGGTACCCTGCCGAGCTGTCACCTGTTCTCACTTGCAGTGCTTTGATGCTGCTCTATACCTGCAAATGAATGAGAAGAAGCCCACCTGGATCTGTCCCGTCTGTGACAAAAAAGCGGCTTATGAGAGTCTGATTATTGATGGGTGAGATTTCTTTCACTATAGCGGAAGTGGTGAGAAACACTAACCACAGTAAATTGTTTTGCGTTTATTGAGAGAGTCATTTGCATTGAGTAAACTAGCCACTCTCTACTTGTCAGGCTCTTCATGGAAATACTCAATGACTGCACAGATGTTGATGAAATCAAATTTCAAGAGGATGGGACGTGGTGTCCAATGAGACCAAAGAAGGAGACGTTGAAAGTGTCATCTCCATGTATCCAAAAAATTGATTGTAAGGTTCATTGCCCTTAAAGTGTGTGAGCACTAGGTTCTAACTGATTGTGTATAGGAGTTGATGCGGTTTTAAAGTGATTCATGACCTCCCAGGCGCTGTCCCAGTGCGGCAAAGTGCAGTGGTGCCACCCCCAGAAACCAGCAGCACGAAAAAAGGAGATGTAATCGACCTCACGCTAGAGAGCTCATCTGATGATGAAGAGGACAGCGATCCTCCTCTGAAAAAGCGCTGTGTCTACATGTCAAAGGCTGAGGAGATGCACAACGCAGGGTTTGTTTATTAATCAGAAATAAGAAATCAGACTAGACATTTCGGTGTACCTCTTCTTTAAGCTTTGCCCTTTCGTGACCATATTTTGAATAAACCCTAAACTGTACAATAATCAAATTATCCATGGTGATGGGAAACCCTAAAATATTAGGAAATACTAAAAATGTAATATCCAGGCTTGAAAAATCAGTCAAATTCATAAAAGCTTTTAAGAAAATTTATAAAATGAGGTTGCAAATTGTTTTATTGGCTTGAATTAATTATCTATTATTTATTTATTTTTAAATTATTAACAATTGGGAAAAGGCATGGAAATTTAAATGTGAAAAGATGTAAGCGTTAGTATTGCTATTATAGATACACTGGATAAAATGATCCAGAATTAACTTAAAAAGCTTCAAAACATTGACTGCAATTTCTCAATATTGGTTTGTTTATTGGTTTTCATATTTTCCTATTTCCTTTTTTAGGGTCCTGACTTATCAGCCATCAACGGTTCGGGTGCCAAATGTCCAGGCGCTAGACACCTCATACCTGACCTCCTCGATAGCGGACTACTCCGTTCCATTCCACCATTCTACCTTATCCACTATTCCCACAGATATGCAAAGTATGTACTTGTCAAGTATGTTTTCCTTCATGATCAAGATTTAACATGAAGACTAACGTTTGTGTCTTTCCCAAAGGTCTTGATTTATTTTCTCTGATTCAAGGGGATCCACAGGTATATTCTTTCAAAGAAATATTGTGATTGCATGTATGTTACATATTTTAATAGCCTGCACAGATGTTTACCAGTAGTTTTCTTTGTTTCTTCAGCAGCATTACAGAGGCCCTATATTTTTAGACAACCTCTCCAGCAGCCTTCAGAGTGCCACCACCAGCAGCGGCCTGGTTTCCTCATCAGCTCCGTACGAGACGGCAACTCATAGCAGCAGCTCAAGTCATGAGACGGGTGTCATTACAGGAGGATCTTCAGGCCTATCAGACATTATTTCACTAGACTGAATCTTGGCACACCTTTATTGGCCAGTCACCAAAACAGCTACACTCAAGTCAAGTTGGCTAAGTGAAAAATATTTTCTACGTTTAACTATGGACCTTAAGAATCATGTTTCGACAAGGACCCAGAAGGACTACTATGAAGATCTCTAAATGTTGTGGTTGGGTCAGCAACAGTGCTGTTTTAAAAAGTAAACCCGAATCAAGCTGTTCTCCCTTTGAACTGGGGAAACTGCCAGATACACAATGACTCTCATCCCTTAGCTATTTGAGTGGAGGAGCAGAACGAAACAAACTGCATAAATGAGTGGACTAGAAAGCTCAGACGAGTCTAATATTGTCTACATTGTGTTTTGCATTGGCGGTTCTGCGGTTGAAACGGCAGCAGGTTTTCAGCGGCAGCTCAGTTTATGTTGTCTCTTCAATGTCAGCAGTGCAATTATTTTTTGTTACAAGACTTGAGTTGCAGCAATAAAAAACTGTATGTTGTATATTGTAAAATGTTTACTTGTCTGATATCAAGGCAGAACGCATAAGCAATTTTTTTTTTTTTTTTGGTGGTTATTTGCTCAAGAGCCATCAAATTCCCTTTTGCTGACATGGTCAACTTATTTTCAATCATTAATTTAATATGTTAAGGTTTTTTGGTATCTCAACACACCTTAACATATTCACCTTAATCTGTAATATGACGGGAGTAATTTGAATAATTTCACGGTTGGTTCTTTGTCAGTTAACAACCTGCAAGTGTAATGAAAATCAAGCCATTCATGTTTTTTTTTTTTGTTTTTTTTTAGGATTATGCAAGTTGAGATATAGGATGGGAACTCTTTTTTTTCTTTTAGAAATCTGCTTTTATTGCTAATGGTTATTTACTTGAGGTTTGAATTAATCTCATTTATCTTACTGGATTATGAGCCATACAACATACTGTCATTTTGACTAAGTCTGAAGGCATGTAAGAGGCTCTTTATTTCTTTTAGAAGTTCCCCCTTTTTACATGTGTACTATTTTGAGTTGGATGTAAAAAACAAAGATGTGCTGTAAATGTTGATACAGTGCTTTTATTGTCCCTCCCAATCAGGATTGATGTTTTGAATTGACATAGCTCTCCATTGATAATGGCACAGGTAATGTTGAGAATCTTGAATTCTTTGCCAAAAGGAGGGCGCAGTTCATGATGATACATATACATCCTAAGACATGTAAACCAATACACATTACACAGTGATGAGAGCAATATTTCATATCCATCTGGAAAAATATATTTTTAAACTTGAATTATGTCCAGATTGTTGTTGTATTGGCTTTAGTTTATGTATGGACACATCCACACAGGTTTAACGTGCTCAGATTTTATTTGCTGCCAGATTGTGCAGCTTTGAATATTTAAATTAAGCTCTGATGATTTTCTGTGTAAACATTATGCCATACACTTCAGAGTCATCACGTTAACATTGTAAGATTAATAGCTTCAATCACCATGTGCAATCCAGAGAAATTTATAGTTTGTCCAGGAAGTTGTCCAGTGCTGGGATGCCCTCCTTCAGACCTTTGCGTTTACGGGTCTCAGCCACAATTAGGCTAGGTTTGCTGTTTACGTCATATGGATCACCTGGCAAAATCTGCCAGTGGTCAAACACACATTGAGGGAAGGCCTGTCCACCAGTGTTAGACCTCAGGTCTGCTGTGAAACCTGTCCAGAAACAAACGCAAGCAAATTATAGGCAAAAAGAGAGCAAGGACTTGTATTTCTAAATGAACATCCACAATGTATTAATATAGAAATGTATAACATTTGGGGTCACAATTTGTTTAACGCCAATAACAAATGTATTTATTTTTCTATATAAAAATCATATAAATGTCCTATTGCTGTCATTTAAGCTGCCGTGGAATCTGCAATATTAACTCACCAAATGATTCATTTACAGGTAGGTATGCCTTCACAACAAATATAGGTGTCCCAGCCACTTGGGACTCTTCAAACACATGGCCTCTTTTTCTGTTCAGCACACCATAGATGCCACCAACCACCTGCTCCGGGCACTGAAGGAGAGAAGGAAATATATTAACATAATCAAGATTACACTCTCTTTTTTCTGTTCCAGTAATCCACCACGTGTACCTGAATCTCGACCAGGTAAATGGGCTCCATGAGTCTTGGCTGTGCAGTGAGCACAGAAGCGTACAGAACTCTGCGGGCTGTGGGAATGATCTGACCGCCACCCCTATGAATGGCATCAGCGTGAAGAGTCACATCATGAATGTCAAATCGGACTGCCCGCATGTTCTCTTCACAGAGTGCACCCTGGTAAAGTAACACAAAACAGTATCTCATTACTGTGTAGGAAAGACAAAGCATAAATCTTTAACCTGTCTTTACTCACTTCTTTGGTTGCCCACTGAAAACCAGCCACTACGCTGTCCTTTATCTCATTCAGATACTGAACTCCCTTTGTGATATCCACAAGGATGTTGGGCCCTGTGCCATCTGGTCCAAAGCACCAAATCTTACGGGCCTCAGCGACCTCCCACTCGTATTTCTCAGCCAGGTAGCGAGCTCTCAGTTTGAGCTCCTGCCGAGAACTCACGTCACCCTTATCGATGTCCTCGGCCAGGCCATCTGGGAAGGGCCGAGATTTCATGTACAGACGATTGTGCTTGTTGGGAGACTTGGACAAGCAAACCTGGTCTGATTCATCACTGACGGTTTCACGATATGACACAACTGGGTCTGATTTCTGCAAAAAATGGCCTCAAGCTGTTAGTGGAAAAACGTTAAAAAATATCTGTAACCTCGTCAGTATTATCACCCAAGCACTACCTTCAAAGGGATGCAGGCATGATCTTCCTCAAGGTCTTTTAGGCAAATCTCCAGATGAAGCTCTCCAGCACCTGCCACGATGTGCTCACCAGACTCTTCAATGATACACTAGGACAAGAAACTGGTGTTTGTTTTTGTAAAGACTGAATTTTGTTTATACCATCTTATTACCTTGCAAAGACATTCACCTGAACCATGGGATCTGACTTGGCCAGACGTTTAAGGCCCTCCACCAGCTTTGGCAGATCAGCTGGGTTCTTGGCCTCCACAGCAACTCTCACCACAGGACTAACGCTGAACTTCATAACACGCATGTTGTGAGCATTTTCAAAAGTGGAAATGGTGCCAGTCTTCACCAGGAACTGATCGACCCCCACCAAACCAACAATGTTCCCACATGGCACATCTTCAATGGGTTCTACGTAGCGACCCATCATCAAGATAGTTCTGAGGAGGACATAGCATGATGTTAATAAGGGCAATGATCATCAAATCAGTTGAGGATGTATGTGTGATTACCAGCAGCAAACCTTTGGATTGGCTTTATGTACAAGTCCTCCTTTTTTCCTGGTGTGAAGTTTGGGCCCATGATGCGCACCTTCTGCCCTGTAGAAACAATACCAGAGAAGACACGACCAAAGGCATAGAATCTACCCTTGTCGGTGGTTGGCACCATCTTGGAGATATACATCATGAGAGGAGCTTTAGGATCACAGTTCTTTACACCTGGAAAGTCAAGGGTGGAATGTGAAAAAGCTGGCAAAAAGGGATATCCCTGAAGTGCCAAACACCTCGCAATGTTGTGACTCACCCATGGCGGCCTCATCATCTCCAGGACCCTCGTAAAGCAGCTCACAGCGGTACCTTTGGGCAGTGACTGGAGAAGGAAGATGGATGGTGATCATCTGGAGCAAAGCGTCACCTGCAGGCAACCAGCGGCGCATCACAGCCTGGAAGCATCGAAACAACCATGTGTCAACAACGACAACAGTAGAATTAGGGTGCAGATTCTCAAAAGTTTAGTTCTTTAGTTATACCTTAAGAAGAGGTTTTCCTTCTTTTTCTTTGTCTTCTGCATCAAGCTTTACTTCAAGCTTCTCAATCAGTTTCTGGGTCTCTTCTTTTTTGAAATTCATAATGGCATCAAAAACCTGTGGAAAGAGTTCAAATGAGAGAGGGATTGTAAATGTGTCGTAGTAGTGAGAGATGAGGGTGTTTAAAACCGATTTATACTCAAACCTTAAAGATTGGATCCAAGACAAGCTGACAGAAGGTACGAGGAAGCTTCTTTCCGTCTGCATTGGTTGCTGATTTGCTGAATTTTCCACAGGAGGGATCAAAGTACCTGAAAAAGATTGCTTTGAGTTAAAGAATATTTTATATATACAAATATTTTATACTAGAAATCACTCCAGTGCTCCAGTGTCTCCTTTATAACAAGACACTTACTTTTCTCCCCAAAGCTTTTTCATCATCTCCTCCACTTTCTTAGCCCGTTCTGCTGGAGGAAGGTCTGCTTTTTTCTTATCTCCCTTGGCAGCAAACTTGGCCACATACATCTCAGCAAACTGCTTCAGAGTAAAAGCCCAGCCATGGAGGCCTGATCCAAATCCCACAGTCCCAACCACAGGATCCACCTAAGGTAACCCCCAAATCAGTACGCAACATAGATAAAAGCAAACGCTTTACTCATAAAGTTGTCTTATCAGTCTCAACTGCTACTTACCATAATGTTTCCCATTGGTCCATGTTCTCCTTCTCCGTAGGTTGAAATGATGACATTAACATTCTCCACAATCCTCTGGAAGGTTTGGAAAAGCTCATCAGGTTCCAGCTGCAACTCAAGGAGGGCACGATCCATCTTGTTCATCATCAAGACAGGCTTGATGCGCTCTGCAATGGCTTGTCTCAAGACAGTCTCAGTCTGCACACATACACCTGTGGAATAATTCAAATATTTCCTATTTACACTCACTTTTTGATCAGACATTGAAATCTTACCATAAGGTGATGAAACCATTTGTGTGGTGGATGTTTTAATGTTGTTGAATGTTATCATTGCATTTCAGAGGACTGCCTTAATTAGAGAAACAGACGTGTGAACTTGATATCTAAAATGAATTGGCCTTACCTGATACACAGTCTACCACTACAAGGGCACCATCTGTAACTCTCAGAGCTGCTGTCACCTCAGAGGAGAAGTCAACATGTCCCGGTGAGTCGATCAGGTTGATCAGGAAGCCAGAACCATCCTTACACTGCTTAATGAAGGCTAAGTCATTTTCACTGAGCTCATAATATAGAGAGATGGCCCTGTGAGGGATACATATATGTAGAGGGTTTCAATGTTTGTCAGAAATGTCATTTTGGTATTTCCTAGGTAAATGAACACTGGAGCTAGTTATTAGAACGTCCATATCTCAATAAATGTAAAATTTGAAATCAACAGTCCACAAATGTGTATTGACTTGTTCAATGTAATTCACGACTGTGCTAAAAAGCCTATAATACACTGTTTAATGGCAGGTTCCATTGTGACAACTTACCCCATACACCTTTCTACAAAAAAGATGTTTCTTTTCTTTCTTTTTTTTTTAAGGAAATCAATACTACATATTACATAGGATTTTTTTTTTTAACTAAACTAATTCTAATAAAATCTATACATTTAAACTTTCCTCATGTAAGAATCCTGGGGGAAAAAATCCAACATTGATAATCATAAAAAATGTTCCTTCTGCACCAGATCAGCATATTAGAATGATTTCTCAAGGATCATGTGATGCTGAACACTAGAGGAGTGGCTAAATTCACACTTTTTAAACATGAATACCTACGTTGACTTAATGGTGATACACCTCTCCTGTTCGTCTTTTCTGGTGTCAGTAAATCTGGTCTCTCCTGCACGTGCAGAAGCAATAATACCAGCTTTGCACACCAAGGAATCAGTGAGAGTAGATTTGCCATGGTCCACATGGGCGATCACAGACATGTTCCTGATGTTGGACTTTTTGTCCATGATCTCCCGAATCTGTTCTACCGTAAAGTTCACCTGAGGGACAAAGACAAGTTTATCAAGTGTTGAATGTGGAGTAAACATGATTGAGTGTTTGTGTGTGGGGGACAATATGTGATGTCAAAACAAATGAATCCCTCGGGCTTGTGGTTTAAAGGATGGGAACCTACAAAAGGCAAATGTGACAGTCTAAGCTCATGACTTTGATTCCTCAATAGAAGCTAAATATTGTGTGTGTTTGTTTTTCATTAAATTCACTGTAAAAAAAACAACAACAACTGTCAGCTTAACTATAATGTAAAAGAAAAAGATGCTATCACAAGAATTGCCATTTTGGTAACTGTAATTGTACACTGGAACTGTATATGTCGTTAAATTATATAATGTTAATATACCAATCTATTTGAGGTATTAAAATCATTTTTACTGTAAAATATGCTAATAAAACCACAGGTTTTGAAATGTAAGCCCACATAATAACCTAACCATGGCCAAAAATAACAAAGAGCACAGAAGGCCCTATTACACAGTATACTATAACATATTGCAACATAAAACAATAAACTAAACAATTCAAAATATTTAAATACAAATGGGCCTAAATAAAATTATATTATTTTATCAAAATAATCAAAATCCAAACAAACGTGATAGTTCAATATGGAACTCTGGGAATTTCTCGTTACCCATAAATTAAAAGGCAGTTCATTCTTTTAACATTTTCCCATGTAATTTCCTTTCAAATACAGGCTAATATATTTTAAAATTCCTGTTTTTAACTGTATATGGTCAAGCAACTTCTTAAGCGTTAAAACATTTTACTAACATTTTACTACGCATCACGCTTACACAAACGGTACATATTGATTTCTTTAGCGCTTTCTAAACCTATGATAACAATTCAGAGAGTGCGCTGAAGTACAGCCTGTACCATGAGTGCGCAGTTTCTGGGGATCCGCTGTGTGCTGCAGTCTCCTCAGCGAACACTCGGCCAATGACAAGCTTGTGTAGCTGATAACAGAGTTGGGCTGTTTCGCCCCTCAAAAACAATAACACAGCGGCCCAGTCGTTATAATAACCCTATTTGCGTCCAGCACCCCTCCATAATCATGGCTCGCTCGCTTTCCGCAAATGAAACTTTAATACGCGCATAGAGAAGAACTGTGGGCGTAAACGCGCTATTTATAACGGGGTAACGTTATTCCAGCGTGCGCGCGTGCACTTTGCTGGGCCAGATCCCTAAAATAACGCAGCTCACTTTCACTTAAAAACAAAGATCGAGCCGCATGCGTAGTATAACTGTTACAAGACCAACTTGCTGAAATCGTGACTTCTCCATTTCGATCTCGCATCGAATAAAAAAACGTATATTTTAATGCGTCATTCTCTTTCCTGAACATTTTATAATAAATACAGACATCAGTTAGCTAAATGTTCCGCGTATAATTCAAGTTCAAGGTTGACACAAATACGAGAATCTCCTAAGCAGGTTGTCATTACGTCACTGACATCAGAAATAAAATAAGATTATATAAATGACTGGAGAAATGCGTACTAAATGTACGAATATGTTTTAATATAGCTCTTTAGTCTTTTTTAATGCAGCCCGGTGAACTGACACGGTGAAATATCGTACCATTTTGGCGACTGGCTCCCAAGTCTAGGACGGCCTCGCGCTGCGGTCGCTGCTGCTCTCCGCTGAGGACTTGGGGAAAGAGAGAGACTGTGACGTAGAGTCTCCGTTTATGCTGCGACAGAAAGCACTGCGGAGTCATGTGCACCGAGTCATATGGACCGAGATGACCCTATTACTGGATAGACCAGTGAAGGCGTTTAGATTCAACATAGCCTACCTAATAATCTGCATTCTGCACTAGCATTAGCTTATGTGACCGCAGAGAAAACGGAGATAAGCAAGCATTTACACAAGCAAACACGTCTCGTTCTTCGTCTTGTTCCTAATAATAATAATAATAATAATAAAGAAATTATGGCATTTGAAAGTAAAGATGATCACTAGAGAATGTTCTAGGCTCTGGTGAGATTTTTTATATTAGGCTATTAGGTAATTGTGCTCATTTTTTTGTCAGCTACACAAAGAAATCTTTTGGTATTTTTACATAGTTTAACCAATTTTAAGTAGGTCATGTTAGTAGCTAGCAACACTGAAAAAATAATCTGACTTCTGCATTTAATACATGTGTGATGTGCAAAATATGGTTCTTTTTTCAGCGCTGTATTATATGGAGAAAATCATTTTAAAAGCATTATTTAGCCTTCATTTTAAGTGAATGCTAGATTTGTTGCTATTTATAAATATTGTTCTTACATGATGAAACATGCAGAAGATTGCATACAACAGGTTAAAACTGAACATGTAGAGATATTTAATACATTTTCATTAAAAAAAAAATGAATTAACTTTTACACCCTGCTTTGTTTAATTTCCTATCTTTTTGATGTCTCACCATGGACATTTTTCATGTTTTAGACTAATGCATCCCAAACAGCAGATGGCGCTGTACCGCTAATCATTTGTTTTGATTGGTGGAGGGAAAGTTCGAATCAGACGAGGAAGGTACTGACAGAGAGTGGCTGTGGTACTGATTCAGAAATACAGTAGATGTGAAAGATTAGGTACCATTTGACTGCCTCTGTTTCCAGACTTTGTCATGTCTGTCGTTCCCTGTTTAATTGATAGATGGAGTGAGGAGAATAACAGCATCGTTTCGACTTGGAAGGTACTGTTGCAAAATTAATATTTTATCGTTTAACTAACTTTACAGTAATATTAGGCAGAAATACTCATGTGCCGTTACCGTTTCAGCAAAATGAACGAGGCCTCGAACCGAATCAGAATGTTCTGAAGCGATGCTGTTCGCAAAGCCGCAAAATGCTGCAGAAAATTCAAGGTATTTTCATGTTTCTTTTGATGGGTGAAAGTAAGGTGATATTAGAAGCTCTAATTCAATGTACATTAGAAGCTCATAACCATATTGTGTTTACACAGGAATACCAGCAGCTACTGAACGACTCGCACTTGAAATGACAGTTGCATATAATACTTTTTTATTCTCGTTGAGTTCCTCCAACGCAAGTGAAATAGAGGAAAGTCTCAAACATAGTTTATTAAGAGGTAAATAACACCGTGTCTTATATTTAATTATAAATATATACAGCCTTTTATAAGTGTTTTATGTTTCCCCTGCCTTTCTGTAGTTTTAGAGGCTGCTGGATCTCAGGTATCCGGTTCTGATACTGTTCAGTTGTGGGAGGCTGTTCTGCAGACTTTTGGCTCCTCAGTTTATGTGCCATATGTCCACAAGCTTCTGCTTATCCAGTGGATGCTGTGGCTCATGCAGTGCCAGTTAGAGAGAGTTCTCACTCTTCTGATGCAAACTGATCACAAGGTATTAATATTTTACAATTCTTTTAAAAACAAATCATTAGGTCCCTCTTGGCCATTTGCTGAAGCCCCCTAGTGGTCCACAGCCCTCTGGTTGAGAACCATTGTTTTATACCTCATTTATAAGCATATGCTATTGTATGTCAAATATAAACATAATTACTGTAAAATACTCATCAGTTTTTATTACTTGTTATGTTTAACAAGAACATCTGTTTATGTCTGAAAGCTACGGTGGCCGTTGAGAGAGCTCAACGCGGTGCAAAAAAAAAACACCTGCAAATCAAGAAAACATCTTCATTAATTAGTAATGCTACAAATGCTCACAACACAACCAAATAAAGAAACACACTGCAAAAACAGAAACACACAGCAAATACTCACAAGACAAACAAGTATAGAAACGTGCTGCAAATACTCACAAGACAAACAAATCAGAAACATGCTGCAAATAGGCACAGACCACATTGGAAATATTATTAACATTTATCAATTAAATCAGTTTATTTTAACATCCTGATCATACAATTCCTTAGCTTTTTTTTTTTTTTTTGGATATTATTAGCCTAAATAAGCTGACGAAATACACAATTACTGTATTGAAATGTTATGTAAGCTGGCTAAAAATTAACCGTAGCCTATGGTAGGCTATTAAAATATTTAAATAATAAATATATTTATTATATAAAAATAAATAAAAACTAAAAATGGTTACTATATCATGGATTTACTATACTAACCATAGTTTAACCCCATGGTATTTGTACAACTGTGGTTATACAAATGGTAGCCTAATCAATACTGCAAAAAAAAAATAAAAAAAGAAGTTAATTTGCATTTTTTGTTGAGCTAATTTTGTTGTGGTCTGTAGTTGCGCGTTTCTATATTTGTTTGTATTGTGAGCCCTTTGTTGCCCCCGAGCCAATTTTTTTGAGACCTGTAGCAGGCATCAAATTTGAAATGAGCTCATTTAGTGGATAAAAGTGTAAAATTTCTTAGTTTAAACATTTGTTATGTTCTGTTGTGAATAAAATATTGGCTCGTGTGATTTGAAAGTCTTTTAGTTTACATTCAATTAAAAAAACGTCCCAACATTTCCGGAATTCGGGTTGTAAAATGAAAACCCTAAAAGTGAACATATGAGCTCTCTTGATCATTACACTTGGATTAAGGTTAAGGAACAAGAATGTACAAAATGTTTTACATGTACATTGAAATGTGCTTTAGAGACCAGACCAGTTTTTTTAATTCAAAGAAGTCAGGGCCATCATGAGATTAGATATTTAGGTTTCCGTAAATGTCTGTATAACCAAATGTGCTTTGGCCATTAAACTGGTGGTTTTGGAATAACATAACATAACAAAAAGGTAATCTCTCAAAAAAAACTGTAAATTTTGAAATGGCAAATCAACCTCTGTTGGACCACTTGAGATGGATTGACCACTAACAAACAATAATGTAACAGTATTTTATAGTGAAACACATCAGATGTAAACATGACATTGCCTAGTAATGTGACCCAAGAATGATTTGTTAATGTAAATACTGTTGTTTTTAAGAATGTATTTTTGACTGCTATACTGCTGTCATTCTCTCCTCACAGAGAGAGCGTTCAGCACTTGTGAATCTACAGACAGAAACCCGAAACCTTGCTTTGAGCATGGAAGAAGACTCCTCACTAATGGTTGCCATGGCAGCAAAGGACCTCAAAGATCTTTTGCACATCTGCACTGTAATATGTCAAGGTACAAAATGTCTGAACTAAGATATATACAATGTGATCAAAAATTTGTTTGTGTAAATATTTTTATATTATGTAAGTCTATATATTAATGTCACAAGAAATACATCCCGTTTCTTTGCCATTTAAAAAATAATAAATAGTAGAACTGACATTAATCTTAAAATGCTTTTGCTGGTTTAGGGGTGGAACAGATGAAGATGGAAAAATATTCCGAGGCCCTTGACATTTTTCAGGAGGCTAAAGGCCTCCCAAGTCCCAGAAGTCTCTTGGCACAGATCCACTCCCTTACAGGCCAGAGTTTTGCTAAGCTGGTAAAAAGCTCTGTTCTACAATCCCCGTCCAATGAACCCTGAACTAAATAGACCTAAATAGACAAAATATTAAATCAACAGTTCCTGAACCAATTTCTGTTTATGTTTGATTAAGTTTGAATTAAGTTTGTTTGTTGGATTAGATTAACTGATTCAGAATTTGAGCAAACAGTTTCTATCTTGAGTCCAGGCGCTCTCAGTGGCTCTGTTGCTTATGTCCCTGCAGGGCCAGCCCCATTGTGCTCTCCACTTTTATAGGAAGGCTGTGGAGGTGGATTGTGCTTGCCATAGTGCACTTTATCAAAGTGCTCTGGTGTTCAGACAGCTTGGCAATCCAAAGGCAGAAATGGAGGCCTTGCATCTTCTTTACTCAGTAAGTCATTCTGTACACAATTTATTGATTATTTTCAGTAATGATTTTTAATTTTCTGCAGTGTACCTTGTGCTTTACAGCATGTTTGAAAGTGCATTTGCATATATTACATTTTTTTGTTGTTGAAAATTTGCTCACTCTCAGCTCAGGTCATCCAAGTTGCAGATGAGTTTCTTCATCAGAACAGATTTAAATTAATTCAACATTACATCATTTGCACCCCTGCAGTGATAGGGTGCCATCAGAATGCATTCAAACAGCTGATAAAAACATAACAGTAATTCACATAGCTTCAGTCCATCCATTAACGTCTTGTGAAATATGCACAGATCAAGTACCATTTATAAGAGAAAACGGTCCAAAGCAGTTCTAAACAAATATGTCAGGGGATTTTGATGTGAAAGGACAACAGGGGATGAACTTTTTGACTGGAGGAAGTGTTATTATGGATTATGGACTGGTATTTTGGCCCAAAGCAACAGTTTAAATTTAAACTGCCTTGATGATGGATTTGTTTCTTACAAACACTCAGCTTTTCTCTTCAGAAGTTGTGTGAATTTCTTGTAAATTTTAGGGATGATTTATGAGGCTCACATTCCCAATTTACTGCAAATGGTCCATTGGTGAGCAAGTGATGTAATGCTGAATTTCTCAAAATCTGTTCAGATGAAGAAACAAACTCATTTTGGATGGCCTCAGGGTAATTACATTTTCAGCTATTTTTGTGAAATTTTTCTTATAACTACTTGTGATATCAGTGATAAATTGTTAATTGTTATCCTTACTTCACAAAACACATAATGACTCATTAGTTAAATAAAAACAATAAACTAAAAATTTGTAGGTGCCCAAGGTCCATATCTCATGCCTAGTTTCAACAAAGTAGATGTAAACAAGTAAGAAGCAACAAGGCACTGCTGACGCTGAAGGATTGTTTCAAACCGTAAAGGATGTTTCGTATTCTTTCATAATTTTCCAATGAATGTATTTCCTGCATGCTATGTAGTGTCATTTTGTTAAATAATACTTTTATCTTGCTTTGTTTACAGGCAGTCCAACTGCAGTCTGATAAAATTTCATCTAGCACTTCCCTGGTCTCTCCAGCTACGCTGCTTGGTGGTGAACAGATGACCTTCATTAGCAGAGTCCCTTCCCCCTCTCTGATTCTGCACACTTTGGCTCACACATGTGTGGTCAATGGCAGGCAAGTGATTCCACAACAAGGACAAATGCTTGAATCATATATCAAATTTGAATACAGAATCATTCAAAAATTTTATCAGGTCTAGAAAATTTATTTTTTTTACTGAACACTAAACATCTAAATATATATATCTATATTGTGTCAATCAGTATTTCAGATGGTGTTGAGTACTATCTTGATCTTTTGGCGTCACTGCAATCAGATGGCAAAGATCTTGTAAGAACTGCAATTTTTCAGGCATCACATTCAGAAAAAGTGCTTATGAAGCAATATAACTGAATGAGAATGTCTGTGTTTTAGATACACACAGGTGCTTCTTTTCCCAGAATCCCAGTGGTCTACCTTGAAGCAGGATTTGCTTTATTAAAAGCGAAACGTTATGGTGATGCTCTTGTGGTCTGTGAGGAGGTCATCACCAGCACTTTGGACTTCATCCCTGAGAGACTGCTGCTTGATGCTGATGAAAAACAAAATGTTGCTGATTCTGATGATGTTCTTGAAAATGTGGACTTTGTTTTATGGGCTGGTGCAGCCCATCTCCTTCAAGCACAAGCCCACTGGAAACTGAAGGACACCAAAGAGGCTATTACAAATTTCACAAGGTGCATTCATTTAGTACCTAACTGTGTTGGCAAACCATGTTTTGTGAAACGTGTCAAATAGTTTTTATGTTCTTGTTCTTTCCTTTTAGAGCGATTAATAATTTGGTTAAAGTGTTCATTAAACAGAAAGGTAAGTAATGTCTCTCTTTCCAGTCTTGCGGTTGCTCTAACAAGATTGTGTGTTCATAATAATCATATCCGTTTTTGTTTGTGAAGTATTGCCTGGTGCTAAGATCTTGGAAAAGCAGACTTATAGATATATTTAACTATTAAATATTTTTATCCTGGGGTCTTCAAGGGCTATCTATTAATAACAGATCTACTTTCAAGAGATAAAGTAAGCTGTTTTCCGCTCTTTAGCTTACTGAGGCCACGTTTGATGAGTGCACTTGTTTCATGTACCATTACTTACATGGTTTCATCAAACTTTTAGACTGGAAACAAAAACATCTTGGAAACACTGAAGCAATGGTTGAAATAATGGTGACTTTGGAAGCAGCAAAAGGACAAGCACTTGCTGGTAGAGGGCTCTGCTTTCTGGAAAGAGGTCAATTGAAGGAAGCCCTGAGAGATCTTCATCTCAGTCTCCAGATGACACCAGGTATCTGATGTGCTGTTATTATAGTGAATTTGTGAGACTTGTTTGTTGTGATTAGTGTGATGCATTGTGCTGTCCATGGCAAAATTTACAAGTGGAGTTGAATTTCACTAGGTTGTAAGAATATTAAGATGCTGCTGTCTGAGGTCTTGTGGAGGCTTGATCGTAGAGAGGAAGCATCAGCACACTGGAGAGAAGCCCATAGTTCTTCAGATGCACCTGAGTCAGTGTAAGCTATCAGAAAACTAAATCTGGTTAAAGGTCCCATGACATGCTGCTTTTTGGATGCTTTTATATAGGCCTAAGTGGTCTCTAGTACTGTATCTGAAGTCTCCTTCCCGAAATTCAGCCCTGGTGCAGAATTTCAGCCACTACGAGCCAGTCCCACAATGAGCTTTCCTTAGGACGTGCCATTTCTGTGTCTGTAGCTTTAAATGCTAATGAGGAGGAGAGAGGCGGGGCAAGGTGGAGGGTGGGTGTGTGGCCTTAACCAGCTTGCGCTACCATGCGCTAATATTGACAGTGGATGTATCACAATGGCTCGTAGACACGCAGTCGTTCAAGCTTTTCAGTTTGACCCAGAATCTGATCCGGATGGAAAAGCACCGGATGAAGAAGTTGCAACTCAGCGGCTAGAGCAGGACGTCTCCGAATGGTTAGTTTAAAATATTGTGTCTGGATACAGTACTTTAGTTGGTTTGTTTGTGTATGCTGTCACAGTTATTATCATGTAGCTAATGCTAGCCATAGGCTCGGATGAAGGAACTAAAAAAATACTTCGGTGTTCACTTGTACATCCAAACACTGAGCAACTGCCATGCTTCGCTCGTTTGCAAGCCATGATGTCTCTCGAGGAAAAAAAAAATATTGCGCTCACCTCGTACGGTAGTAGCTTATTTTCTCATGGGCGGCCAAAGCAGAGAAAGGGGAGGTAACCTTTCCCCGTATGACAACATAAAGGGAAGATTCCAGATTGCCATCTGAGCTTTGATTTTCTCAAAGGCGAAGCAGGATACCCAGGGCTCGGTTTACACCTATCACCATTTCTAGGCACTGGGGGACCATAGGCAGGCTAGGGGAACTCATATTAATGTTAAAAAACCTCATAAAGTGAAATTTTCATGCCATGGGACCTTTAACTTGTGTGATAATTAGTGCTGTCAAATGATTAATTGCGATTAATCGCATCCAAAATAAAAGTTTTTGTTTACATAATAAATGTGTGTGTACTGTGTATATTTATTATGTATTTATAAAGACACACACATACAGCATGTATTTTGAAAATAGTTACACGTATTTGTGTATATATTTATATAAATTATATCTTACTGTATATAAATATATTGAATATATAAACTTAACACATTTTTCTGAAATATATATATGCGTGTGTGTGTGTGTTTATATATACATAATAAATATACACAGTACACACACACAAACTTTTATTTTGGATGTTAAAGGAACACTCCACTTTTTTTGGAAATAGGCTCATTCTCCAACTCCCCCAGAGTTAATAAGTTGAGTTTTACCGTTTTTGAATCTATTCAGCCGATCTCCGGGTCTGGCGATAGCACTTTTAGCATAGCTTAGCATAGATCATTGAATCCGATTAGACCAGTAGCATCGCGTTCAAAAATGACCAAAGAGTTTCGATAGTTTTCCTATTTAAAACTTGACTCTTCTGTAGTTATATCGTGTACTAAGACCGGCGGAAAATGAAAAGTTGTGATTTTGTAGTCCGATTTGGCTAGGAACTATACTCTCATTCCGGCGTAATAATCAAGGAACTTTGCTGCCGTAACATGGCCGCAGCAGGTGCAGTGATATTACGCAGCGCCTGAAAGTAGTCCCCAGCTATATTATAACTAGTTACCTAGCTGGGGACTACTTTCAGGCGCTGCGTAATATCACTGCACCTGCTGCGGCCATGTTAAGGCAGCAAAATTCCTTGATTATTACGCTGGAATGAGAGTATAGTTCCTAGCCAAATCGGACTACAAAATCGCAACTTTTCATTTTCCGCCGGTCTTAGTACACGATATAACTACAGAAGAGTCAAGTTTTAAATAGGACAAATATCGAAACTCTTTGGTCATTTTTGAATGCGATGCTACTGGTCTAATCGGATTCAATGATCTATGCTAAGCTATGCTAAAAGTGCTATCGCCAGACCCGGAGATCGGCTGAATAGATTCAAAAACGGTAAAACTCAACTTATTAACTCTGGGGGAGTTGGAGAATGAGCCTATTTCCAAAAAAAGTGGAGTGTTCCTTTAATATTCGCGATTAATTGTTTGACTGATAATATACTCTTATCATAATATGACTTTTCACATGAAAGTCGTACATTGTTGGAATCTTAAGAGATTGTAACTGGTATGATAAATGCCCAGTAATCTTCTGACTTGTGTTTCAGAAATCTGCCACTGTATTTGCAGCTATGGCCAGATGACGCAGCTTTTGACTTCAGTGAGTTGAAGAAGAAGATTGTGGAATACATTCAAGCCAAAAAAACATGAGATGTCAGAAAGGATGCTCTCTACTAAATTCTGCTAAATTGCATCATTTCACTTTTTTGGTGCGTCCAAACCGGAACTACATAGAGAAAAGACAGTTTGTGTTGTCTAATTTCCTTTTCTGATGTAACCATATAGCGTTCCATTTGTCAGAACAAATGATTTGTGAGCTCAAGAATGCATCCAGACTGGTGTCAGATTCTTTGTATATCTTATGCTTGCCAATTTCTAAGATTGGCATCTTGTTTTTTATCTATGATCTTTTCAAATAAATAAATAAATAATGTTCATAATGAAAAGGATTTGAAACGAATAAGCTCTGAAAAATATTTTATTTAACTTAAAAAACTGTTATATAACTTGGTTCTTATTTCAACCTATCGAGTCGCATGTAAGTACATATGACAGCAATGTTATGGATTCACTACATTGTTCTGCTTTACGGCTCATTTAAATTATTACACAACATATTCTCGAATACATATGTTTGACGTTTGTGTGCTTTTGAGATTACCTAACTTGTTGGGAAACGTGGCCTATTTGGCAATAGAATTGTTTGTGGCATTTTGACACTTCGGCTCAGCTGAGTAACAGTTTAATCAGACCGTCCTGAGCCAATCCAGAAGAGACAATTCACAACGCAGCAGAAAATAAACCAATCACAATCAACCGTGTAAGCCACCCGGACCAATGGTGCTTGCGCTTTACCACGTTCGGACCGCGATTGGCCAATCAGTCCGCGCAAGAAATCGCAAAGTGTGCTCTGATTGGCTCGTTATTCAATGGGCGAGGAAACTTTTTCCCCGCAGAGTTGATGTTAGCAAGCTAATCCAGTGCGGAGGTAAAAAGCTAGTGTGAAGGTTGGAATCGGTCACTCAAGAAAGCTACTCATTTCCATCAACTATTTATATATTTTTTCGGGAGAAGCAATATGGCTTCGGGTGGAGAGTAAGTACAATTTTTTTTGGTGTGATATTTAGTGCGGTCATAGTTGTTTTGTTTTTTGTTGAGCACCAGTTAGCCGTGAAGCTAAAAGACGAACGCATAAACGGTTATCAATGAAAAGTGTGAGTTTACAAGCTACAGGTTTCTCAACCGAGCGCACACGTAAATTAATATAATTTCACTCTCTTCAGGTACTAACGTTCTCATCACTCATTTAAACTTTTGCGGGAGTTTTAATGCGACTGAGTCTAAGATCAGCTGTGTTTAGCATGTAAGCTAACCGGACTGAGTCATCTCCGCATATGACGGAGGCTTTCGGCCCACCGGCATCACCGGCGACTGCTCGGATAAACGGGCACAACACACGTAAACGACCCGTATACTGTTTCATAAATATAAACACCTTTAACTCTCTATGATAGAGAAACTGTGAATAAGCAACAAAACGAGCTAAAGCGTCAAACCGGCTTTGCGTTAGTGCATATAGCAGCAGATGATAACTATGAATCCCGTGATTTGGATATTTCAGCCATCAAACCGAAAACAACTTGATAAGGTGTGACGATACAAACGTTAGATACTAACTATACCTGACTCTAGAGCTCTTATAAGCACGCAAATACTTGTATTTCAGCGGTTTAAGCTTCACATGTCACAGCAGCATTTGCTGTGTCATTGGCCGCTGGAGATGGCTAACTGCTGCTAGCTCTCACATCACACTCCGAGAGCAATATAAAGCATACATTCGTCTACCTGAACAATATATATTTAGACTGCGTACACGACGAAAACTAACACTTATGTGAAGGAATTAATTGTACAGTTTAGAAGTAGGTGAAGACCTAACATGTGTTGTCTGTTAGCTGTGACAATGTTGTTAGCTTATTTACACACGCGCTGTTGACCGCAGCCTTTTGACGTCTGCCTGATAACTCTCGTAGTTTAGTTTCCTTTGTCCACTGTCTTTTCAGAAAAAAAAAAAACTGTATAAACCCATATCTTAAATTGTTGTGTTCTGCGAGATCAGCTACACTAAGGCCTTGCTCACGACCGCATCTCGGCCTAAATCTAGCGGATCATTATGGCTTTCAGTCCAGTGTTTTGTGGAAAGCTCTAGAGAGTAACTTGAGCTTGACAAACGTGCATTTGAGCAGAAATTCACTTATCCATCGACTCCATCGTGTAGTGCTCTCGGAACAGATGATATGTAATGTTTCTTTTTTCTACCTGAAAGTACTACTTGATATTCAAGTAACGGATCTTTCACTTTCGCATTAAGTGATACTGAAAGAAATAAAGTAGCAACTATCTGTCTCTGGTAACCACCTGAAAAATGTAAAACGTTGTAGGGACAGTTCACATGACAATGAAAATCGTAATTTTATCGCATTCATTTAGTTTCAAAACTCTGTAAATGTGTTCTGTGGAACACAAAAGCACATTTTTGTTCAAGAACTGTATAAATTAGGGTTAGGAAACATGGTTCTCTTAATATTAGCTCCTCTTTTCTTTTTTTTTCTTTTTTTAAATAAAGCATTTGTGAACCAGCAGCATTGTCATAATTACAGCTGAAATACCAGAGGAAAACCTTTAGCCAGTATGGGAAGCACCTGAATATTGTATTGGACAATATTGGTCCTTTTTGAGTACAAAAAGTTGAGAGCCACTGCTTTAAAATGTTGTTCTTTTCTATACAGATCCAAAAATGATGATCTTTCCACTGCCATTCTGAAGCAGAAGAACAGGCCAAATAGGTTGATTGTTGATGAATCCATCAATGAAGACAACAGTGTTGTGTCTCTCTCTCAGGTACTATCTTGAGTTAAATTCTAAATGTGTAAAAATTAGGTCCTCCTTCCTTTTTAACTTGTATGAGGTCTTTATGTGCCCATCACATTTTCTCTGTTCTTTCAGGCAAAGATGGATGAGCTCCAGCTCTTTAGGGGGGACACAGTGCTGTTGAAGGGCAAGAAGAGGAGAGAGACCGTTTGCATCGTCCTGTCTGATGACACCTGCTCCGACGAAAAGGTTCGCATGAACAGGGTGGTCCGCAACAACCTAAGGGTGCGCCTTGGTGATGTCATCAGGTGAGACTGTTTTCTGTTTAAACTTACATTACATATAATGACTGAAAGATCCTGGGAATGTTGTTTCAGCGATTTTAGAGTTATTCTAATTGACAGGACTATAATATTAGCCATTTCAAAATGTACCTCTGAATATATGGATCATTCATTTGTTCATCTTTCTGGTTTTCAGTATTCAGCCATGTCCGGATGTGAAGTATGGAAAGCGCATTCACGTTCTGCCCATCGATGATACGGTGGAGGGCATCACTGGCAACCTGTTTGAGGTCTATCTTAAGCCTTACTTCTTGGAGGCTTACCGACCAATCCGTAAAGGTAAATGTATCTCTATTATAAGATAATAGGTTTGTTTTATTGTTCATTAAGTCAACTGTGAGATGTTACTATTTGTTTTCAATGTATGTACACTACCATGCAGAAGTTTGGGATTAGTACTTTTATTATATATATATATATATATATGTGTGTATGTTTATTTTATGATTTTGGAAGACCTTTAATCAGCAAGGATGCATTAAATTGATCAATTGACAAACTTTTATATTGGTACAATATCCATTTTATTACTGGCTGCTGAAAATTCAGCTTCATCACAGGAAGAAACTACATTTTAAAATGCATTTAAATTGAAATGTTTTAAATTGTAGCATTTCAAAATTATTATTATTATTATTATTATTATTATTATTTTTTAATTTATCCTTTTGTGACCAAAAGAGACTTCTTTCAAAAACATTAAAGAAACCTGAACATTTGAACTGTCTACATAATTTGGATTTATATGCATTGCTGTCTTTTTTCTTTGTATGCTTTGGCACTTCTGTGGATTCAACTTAAATTGGTGTGTCGTGACGCTTGGCATGAAGTCTGATTTGTCGCCTGATGGATTTGATTTGAAATATCAGCTTTGTTTTACAGACCTAGTAAACTTTGTGGTTTGTCTAAGACAGCATGAACTGCAGTTGGTGTATAAAAAAAATTAATGTATGCATTAACAAATTTTATATTTTTCTCTGTAGGTGATATTTTCCTGGTCAGAGGAGGCATGCGTGCTGTGGAGTTCAAAGTGGTGGAGACTGACCCCAGCCCGTACTGTATTGTGGCCCCAGACACAGTGATCCACTGTGAGGGGGAACCCATCAAGAGAGAGGTCAGTAGATTGACAAATGTTTCAAAATTTGTCATGGTTTAAAATGGATTAAATGGGGTAAGGGCACATGAAGTGTGTATGATTGTATACGCACGCCTGTTTGCAGGATGAGGAAGAGTCTCTGAATGAGGTGGGTTATGATGACATTGGAGGGGTAAGGAAACAGCTCGCCCAAATCAAAGAAATGGTGGAGCTACCTCTGAGACACCCAGCTCTCTTCAAGGCTATTGGAGTGAAGGTAATTAACTGCACTCTGAGATTTACATGTATTAAACTGTTATGAGTTTGCAGTCTGAGGTTCCAATCGTTTGTTTGTTCAGCCTCCCCGTGGCATTCTGCTGTATGGACCCCCTGGAACTGGAAAGACTCTTATCGCTCGTGCTGTGGCAAATGAAACTGGAGCATTCTTCTTCCTCATCAATGGTGCGGATGGCAATACAGAATATAAATATGCCTAAATTAGTTCTCTTTAATGGCTGTTTTTTTTTTTTAAAACACCAAGTACACTTAAAAATCTTGATAAAATGACCTTGACAAACTTTTGATGATCCCAGGACCTGAGATCATGAGTAAACTGGCTGGTGAATCTGAGAGCAATTTGCGCAAGGCTTTTGAGGAAGCAGAGAAGAACGCACCGGCCATCATCTTTATTGATGAACTTGATGCCATTGCACCAAAAAGAGAGAAGGTAAGATTTCTGAGTGGTGGTTTTTGCACAAATAATCATCTCTTTGACTGATTCTTTATGCTCTGTTTTTATCCATTAGTAAAGTATTTAATTTGTTGCCTTTTTGTCATTTATATTATAAATACTTTTCCTGTAAAAGCCGTTTCAGTCAAACATTGTTACAATTTCCTGATTCCCTGCTGCCTCTTTTTTTTTTTTCTTTTCTTTTTTTCCCCCCCTGGTCTCACAGTGTGAAAGACAACAATAAATCACTGAAAAGAGCATGGTGTCTGTTAAATAGAACTATTGAAGTCAGTTTTGTTAAAGTTGAAATAAGATATAAATGTAGGGTGAAAATCATTAGTAGAATGTTACACATTTGTTATTGCAGTAAATTGTTCTCATCTGTTTTCTCAGACTCATGGTGAGGTGGAGAGACGCATTGTGTCTCAGCTGCTCACTCTGATGGATGGACTGAAGCAAAGGGCTCATGTCATTGTCATGGCAGCCACTAACAGACCCAACAGCATTGACCCAGCCCTCAGGCGATTTGGTGAGATCAAGTGTTGCTCTGTAAAGAAAAACATCTTTTGCCAAGACATTTCCAGTTGATGTTCGGGCATCTTGGTAGAAGATAACCTCTTGTGCTGATGTTCTGACTCTCTTGATTTCAGGGCGCTTTGACAGAGAGGTGGACATCGGCATTCCAGACGCTACTGGAAGACTTGAGATACTTCAGATCCACACCAAGAACATGAAGCTTGCAGATGATGTTGATCTGGAGCAGGTGTGTTTCAGAGAATGTCAGAACATTCAGTGCTCAGTGATGATTTACTTTCATTTAAACTGGGTCTCCTTAATCAGGCACTGGCAGGAGCCTCATGCCCATTTAATTCTGCCCACTCAGATTTTAGAGCCAAAGGGATTAAAAATTTTAAATTCATCTTCCCAGAATAATACACTTTCATATCTCAATTTTGCAGATTATTTGCTGTTTCTTCTTTTTTTTTTTTTTTTTTTTTTTTTTTTTTCTTCTCCTTCCTCCCTACCTTTCCTCTGTGGAATAGAGATAATACTGATCAGTAGTTATCAGGTTCATTTGCAGCTTTTTTTTTTTTTAGTTTGCTTTTATAAACTACTTTTGGCTTTTAACAGACTAGGTCAGGTTTGAGTCCCGTTGCATCCTAAATTTAGTACACCAAATGATTGGAGCTTGTGCCCCATCAAATATTGGTGTGTAAGCAGTGTTATTTACATGCAGCTGAATTGACTTATTTGTTTTTAGTTTAATTTAGTAGTTTTTTGTAAATAATTTTGGCTTTGTTTTAAATACTACTTTTTTTGAGGTTCAATTAGTTTTCTGTTAGAAATATTTGCTTAAACTTAAATTTATAGTTACTGCCACTTACAACAATTTATCCCCCCCCCCCCCCCCAATCTAATTTATTTTATCTTAATTCCAGTTAACAGATCTTTTAATAGCTGTAGTTAGTGGATTTTTTTTTTTTTTTTTTTTTAATTAACCGTCCATCATTTGCCTTTAGGTTGCAAATGAGACCCATGGCCATGTGGGTGCTGATCTGGCTGCCCTTTGCTCAGAGGCTGCCCTGCAAGCCATTCGAAAGAAAATGGACCTCATTGATCTGGAGGATGAGACCATCGACGCAGAGGTTATGAACTCCCTGGCTGTAACAATGGATGACTTCAGGGTGAGGATATTTGTAACTCTTACATCTATCTGACCAATTAAATGTGAGGAAATTGCACTTAGAAACTAAAAACATTGATTTGTCACCCTCTTCTACCTAACAGTGGGCTCTTAGCCAGAGCAACCCATCTGCCCTGAGAGAGACAGTCGTGGAGGTGCCTAACATCACCTGGGAGGATATTGGTGGCCTTGATGATGTCAAGAGAGAGCTGCAGGAGCTGGTGCAGGTACTGAGCACACAAGTCTTGTTCGTATTATGTTGTCTGAAATATGTTCTCACAGCTACATTTGAAAACTTTCTTTGACACATCCTTACTAATATTTCTGTCCTTTTTAGTACCCAGTGGAACATCCAGACAAATTCCTTAAGTTTGGCATGACCCCATCCAAGGGTGTGCTGTTCTATGGACCACCAGGTTGTGGTAAAACCCTGCTGGCCAAGGCCATTGCCAATGAGTGCCAGGCCAACTTCATCTCAATCAAGGGCCCAGAACTGCTCACCATGTGGTTTGGAGAATCAGAGGCTAATGTCCGTGAGATCTTTGACAAGGTATGTCATTTTGTATCTTCTATCAGGTCATTTCTGACTGATTTTCAGTGTAGTAAGACATTATGCTTCTCAAAGGCTATGGATCTACTGATCTTGTTTGTTCTTGCAGCAGCTATAATGACATGTTAATTAAAATTGTCCTGTTGTCTTTGTGCTGCTCCAGGCTCGTCAAGCTGCTCCTTGTGTGCTCTTCTTTGACGAATTGGACTCCATTGCTAAGGCTCGTGGTGGAAATGTTGGCGACGGTGGTGGCGCTGCTGACAGAGTCATTAACCAGATTCTCACAGAAATGGATGGTATGTCCAGCAAGAAGAACGTCTTCATCATTGGGGCCACCAACAGACCAGACATCATTGACCCTGCCATCCTCAGGCCTGGCCGACTGGACCAGCTTATCTACATCCCACTGCCCGATGAGAAGTCTCGCATTGCCATTCTCAAAGCTAACCTCAGGAAGTCTCCAATCTCAAAGGTGAAAGTTGATGGTTTTTTGTTCTTTTTAAATAGGGTTTTTATCTTCTTATTGGGTATTAATGCATTCCTTTGTGTAGGACGTGGACCTGGACTTCTTGGCCAAGATGACCAATGGCTTTTCTGGTGCTGACTTGACTGAGATCTGTCAGAGAGCTTGTAAACTGGCCATCCGTGAGTCCATTGAGAATGAAATCAGACGGGAACGTGAGAGGCAGACTAACCCTTCTGCAATGGTGAGATTTCATTGTTTGCCTAATGGAGTGCTGCTCTAAATTAAGTACTAAGTTTTTAATTGGGCAAACTGAAGTATATTTAAGTGGATTCCTAAATACTATGGTGTGATGGGTTTAAAACTAGTATGGTAGTTTGGTTTTTCTAACATGTTGGTTTATTTTTCTTGGATATTCAGGAGGTGGAGGAAGATGACCCTGTGCCTGAGATTAGAAAGGACCATTTTGAGGAAGCCATGCGCTTTGCCCGCCGCTCCGTCAGCGATAACGACATCCGCAAATACGAGATGTTCGCACAGACCCTGCAACAAAGCAGAGGCTTTGGCAGTTTCAGGTGGGATCTTAAGTCATGTTTAGTGGTAGCTTTTGTTTTAAAGGAAGGAATGATGCAATTATGAAGGTGTTTTGTTTTTTGCTCTTAGAATGACAATATGAGCTCTGGGGATTGAGTGCATTAATGGGATAATATTGTCAGAATGTCATTTGGTTTCCATGCATTTAGAATGCTCGATTTATTTATTTTTATTGTCATCTTTTTTTTCTTAAATAAGATTCCCATCCAGTAACCAAGGAGGAAGTGGACCAAGTCAGGGCTCTACTGGTGGCGCTGGAGGCACCATCTTCAATGAGGACAACGATGATGATCTTTATGGATAAATGTGACCACGTGGCTGACCCTCACAGGCCAATCTTCATACAGGCCGCCATGTACAAAAGACAAAAAATAAAATTCCACATTTTTAGGACTGTGCTTTTTGTTTATTATTTTCCGCTTCTCCTCTTATGTCCATTCCCACTGTTTTTTATTCGCCTCGTTCTCCTCCTGTCCACCTCCCCCCCCCTCTGTTGATAGAGAAAAGCATGTAGCTGCTTGTGTTTTGCTCTGGTTTGTGAAAGGATGATTTCTGAGAACTTTAATCTTAACGTTCTGTGGGTGGGGGTAAATTTCAGTGAACCATACACGATAGTGATTTCATTAACTTTTCACAAGCTATATGAGCAGCTTTAGTGGTGGGGTTTAATGCTAGGCTGTTGGAAGGATTAAAAACAAAAAAGAAAAAAATAATTGCTAATGACTTCATTTTTTTATGAATGTAGCATATAATGTATTACAAGTTTGAAAAATGTTAAATAAAATTCACGAAATGGACCTGATGTTGTGGTGCTTAATTTGTAGAGGTTTGGGATTTGTGAACATGTACAGAATGATTGCATAGTTACTCTATTTCCTCTAGCAAATAACTTTGCTTTATAGTTTGCTCTGGCTTAAATCTTAGTTGTTTGATACTGTCATGTGCATACTCTAGATGGGTTTGCCATAAAATCATAAGAAATGGATTTAAATGCAGTGTTTTTTTGTTCAACTTTATTGAAGACATGGCAACTTCAATCCTAAGAGGTTTACACACTTTGTTGAATTTGATCAATATGAATCCCTGAAAGGAAAATGAGGGTGCTTTGCGTCTCTCCAGACCTTTTGTCCATCTTCCTGTGGAGTGAAAAAAAACTTTTCAGTCACAACAGATATTTGAAAACAGTAACATACTTAATATATACTTAATACTCACCATTATAGTTGGAACGATAAACCTCTCATTCCTGTCAAAGGATTCAATCACCTTCATGTCTTCATCAGATAATTTAAAATCAAACACCTGTGTGCAAATGTGAGCAATGAATATATTTGCATAATTATCACTGTAACTCTTAATTCTCATTCATGTGATCTGTTCAAAAAATGCCACACCAGGTTTGATGTCAAATGTCATTGGTTCTCATGTCTCTTCAGCTATCACAAAGTACACGCTCAGATCACACATATGAGATTTGATAGTTACAGGAAAGATATTCACTAAATATTGACCTAAATTTATTTCGAAAAACAGTTCATTTCTGGCTGAACTATCCCAATAACTTGTCCCCCCTCTCTCCTCATTACAGCTCTTGTCCTCCAGGTGTCTCTGTATGTCCTCTTTTCTGTTGACATACTGAATAAGCCCTAATGATGACTGACCTTGTTTAAACTCCTCCAGGTTTATTTAAATCATGATTTGGTTACATGAAGGCTCAGTGGTTAAATAACCTGCCAAGGCATTGAAGTTGAGATGATAGAGCTCAGGTGCATGTGCTGAAATGAATAATGTTTTAAAGGTTGCGTGGAAAGTCTGTCAGAAGCATTAGAATAATGATTGTTTTTAAGTTAGGTTTTCTGGATAAACATTTAGTGCCGTCCCACAATCATGCCATTGGTTGATGCTGTGATTGGCTGGTCTGGTTTTGCTGGCTTTTTAGAAATGTCAGCCTCTTATAGTTGTCTCTGGATGGTAAAATGGAGCTGGAAAAAGTATTTTAACCTTGAAAAGTTTTAAGACTTTTTCCAACTTACCTCAATGTTCTGCTTGATCCTGGATGGAGTGACGCTTTTGGGGATGCAAACAACACCTCTCTGTATGTGCCATCTATGAGTCAAAAACAAATCCAGAAGTGTGTAATAGACATGTACTCATAATCACACTACTCACATAAAACATAAAAGGAGTAATCCCTACTCAGCAGACAGTATGTGCCTATTCTTGGATCTGCTGACCATCCTCACCTGATAACAACCTGAGCAGGGGTCTTGTTATAACGCTTGGCCAAACCGACCACCCTTGGATCATCCAGCAGATGGGCTTCTCCAGGTGTAACCCATGGGCGATCAGGTGAACCCAGAGGACTGTAGGCTGTTACTGTCAGCCCTCGACTCCAACAATGAGATACCAGCTGAGTCTGAACCAGGTATGGATGGCACTCCACCTGAAAATATTTTGGAATGAAACAAACCAAAAACTTCTTTATAATAGTTATTTAATATATATTTACATTTATTCAAATAAACAATACAACAGAATAGTTAAAAAAAAGCCTAATGACTAAGTATGATAAAGGACCACACAGGTAAAGTTGCAGTAATACCTTTATTGCCATAGTTTTCAATGGCAAATTAACACAAGGACAGCCCAGTCTTTCTGTCTTTGCAATTATCACTGTTACATACCTGGTTGACCACTGGCTTGTGTTTGGCCACGCTGAGAATGTCATCAATCTGTCTGGCATTGAAGTTTGACAAGCCAATGGCTTTTACCAGGCCTTGGTCAACCAGCTTCTCCATGGCTGCCCATGTGTCTCTATAGTGAGTGTCATCATACCGAATAGTGCCATCAGGTCGCCGGGGCATCAGCTCATCTCCTCTCCTGGAAGTATTGAAAACACATTAGCTGTGATATTTTGTAGTACACTTTCGCACTTTCAAACCTTTCGTTTCAAATTATGCCCACATTTGTTGCACAGCAACATATTTTATCCCACTGATCCTATTCTTTTCAAATACACTACTGTTCAGAAGTTTGGGCCAGTAAGATTTTTTTTCTTATTGAAAGACAATTGCTTCGTGGGCAGCACATTAACACATAATAACGCCGTTGTGCTTTGAGTTTTCCAAGTTTGAGTCACGGCTTGCAGACCTTTGCGATCCTGTCCCCCCTCTTTCTCTCCCATTTTGCTTCAGAGGATTTGTATTTCAAATAAATTCTGTTGTTTTGAGCTAGTCAAAGAATGCTGAAAAAATTTTCCACAAAAATATTAAGCAGCACAATGATAATAATAATAGGAAATTATAATAATAGGAAATGTTTCTTGTGCAGCAAATCAGCATATTAGAATGATTTATAAAGGATTATGTGACATTAAAGACAAAAAAAGGATAATGACTGCTGAAATTTTAGCTTTGTGATCACAACAGTAAATTACATTTTTAAAGATATTCAAATAGAAACCAGTTATTTTAAATTGTAATATATAACATACAGCATTTATTATTTTAAATAAATGCAGCCTTGATTAGCATAAGAGACTTCTTTCAAAAAAACTTTGAACTGTTGTGTATGTTGGTGAAAGTCAAATAAATTGCTCCACTATCCAAGAGCTAGATATGGAAACATAAGACTTACTCAAAGGCCACTGGCCAGTGCATGAGATACAGGTCCAGGTAACTGAGCCTCAGATCTGACAAAGACTTTTTGCAGGCCTCTTCCACATCATCTGGGTGGTGCTTGGTGTTCCACAACTTGGAGGTCATAAAAATGTCTTCTCGTCTCAGAGACTGTTCAGATTACAGTTACAAATTTCATTTGTGTGATGCATTGATGATTTTATGGTAAAACATCTTTGATGCAATTTATGTATAGTTTTATCTGCAGGAACCTTTCCTTCTCCAAGCCGCTCACTCAGCGCCTCTCCGACCTCTCGCTCATTGCTGTAAGCCGCTGCGCAGTCAATGTGCCTGTAGCCACAGTCTAAAGCTGCTAGTACTGCCTGCTTCACCTACAGTACAGTGAGACACAATCCAATCCATTTCTGCCACAACAAATAAATCAGCTAATAAACACACTGAAATAAGAATATACAGTGCATACCTGTCCTGGGGCACTTTTCCATGTTCCCAAGCCCACTGCTGGCATCTGCTGACCCGTGGAGAGAGTGACTGCTGCTGTCATGGTTTAATTAGAGCACTTTTTCCTATCAATAAATAAATAAATAAACAAATAAACACAACTTGTAGACCTGAATTGTATTATTATCATTTACAGTGGGGAAATAATTATTTGATCCCCTGCTGATTTTGTAAGTTTGCCCACTTAAATAAAAAAAGAAAAGAAGGGTTTATCATTTTTATGGTAGGTTTATTTGAACTGATAGAGACAGAATATCAAACAAAAGATCCAGAAAAAAGCAGCATACAAATGTTAAAAAAAGATTTACATTTTAGTAAGTCAAATAAGTATTTGATCCCCATGCAAAACATGACTTAGTACTTAGTGCAGAAGCCCTTGTTGGCAAGCAAGGCCAGAGGTCAGACGTTTCTGGTGGCTGGTCACCAGGTTTGCACAAATCTCAGGAGGGATTTTGGTCCACTCCTCTTTACGGATCCTCTCTAAATCATTAAGGTTTCTTAGCCTAGGTTTCTCTTGGAAAGTCAAAGTTTCAGCTCCCTCCACAGATTTTCTATAGGATTGAGGTCTGGAGACTGGCTAGGCCACTCCAGGACCTTAATGTGCTTCTTCTTGAGCCACTCCCTTGTTGCCTTGGCGGTATGTTTCGGGTCATTGTCATGCTGGAAGACCCATCCATGACCCATCTTCAGTGTTCTGGCTGAGGTTCTCATCCTAGATTTTACAGTACATGGCCCCGTTCTTTTGCCCCTCAATGTGGTAAAGTCGTCCTGTACCCTTAGCAGAAAAACAGCCCCAAAGCATAATGTTTCCTCCTCCGTGTTTCACTGTAGAGATGGCGTTCTTGGGGTTATAGTCAGCATTTCTCTTCCTCCAAACACGACGAGTCGAGTTGATGCCAATGAGCTCAATTTTGGTCTCATCTGACCACAGCACATTCTCCCAAGCCTTCTCTGAATCATTTAGATGTTCATTGGCAAACTTCAGACGGGCCTGTACATGTGACTTCTTGAGCAAAGCTCACCGGGCTTCTTGCTGATGGTCTTGTAGCCCATTCCAGCCTTGTGCAGGTCTACAATCTTGTCCCTGATGTCCTCTTGGGTCTTGCCCATGGTAGTGGAGAGGTTGGAATGGAAGATTCTATGGACAGGAGTCTTTTATACACACGGCGTGCTGAAGTTAGGAGTATCTTATTAAAGTGACAGGACTAACCTGTGTTCCACATGTGCACATAACCAAAATTCCTGCTGATTGGTAGGAGATCAAATACTTATTTGACTTACTAAAATGTATATCTTTTTTTTATCATTTGTATGGTGCTTTTTTCTGCATTTTTTTGTTTGATATTCTGTCTCTATCAGTTTAAAAAAACCTACCATAAAAATAATAAACCGCTTCTTTTTTTTTAAGTAGGCAAAATTACAAAATCAGCAGGGGATCAAATAATTATTTCCCCCACTATATTATTTATTATTATCTATTATAAAATCTAGACTACCTTTAAAAAATTATAGTGATTCTGATAAATGCATTGTGTTAATGGTTCTGTATTTTCATTTAATTTGCTGTCTAAAATTTAATTCTAGTTAAAACATTATTCAATAAAACATTAGACAAATTTAGACACATCAGTCAACATAAATATAGTATTACAAAACCATGTATGATCATGTAACAGTGTAGTGATATTTGTGACCCTGGACCACAAAACCAGTCTTAAGTCGCTGGGGTATATTTGTAGCAATAGCCAACAATACATTGTATTATAAAATAGTCGATTTTTCTTTTATGCCAAAAATCATTAGGATATTAAGTAAAGATCATGTTCCATTAAGATATTTTGTAAATTTCCTACCATAAACATAACAAAACATAATTTTTCAATATTTAGATTTTTTTTGCACCCTCAGATTCCAGATTTTCAAATAGTTGTACTTTGGCCAAATATTGTCTTATCCTAACAAACCATACATCAATGGGAAACTTATTTATTGTATAAATTATGCATATAATAATTTCAGACCCTAATGACTGGTTTTGTGGTCCAGGGTCACATTTAGTCTTCCTGCTCCTTTCCAGAGGTTTGGAGATTTTCACTCTGTTTGCCTTGAATTAGAGTGATTATTTCAGGTTTAACTGGTTTAAAATAGAACCACTGTATATAAAACTTCATAAGATGAAAAAAGAGAGACAATATTTTTCTGAAGTTTGCAAATCCACAGAATGAATGATTTAGTTCATATCTTACCTCTGATAATGCTCCAGTACACACATACTGACACAGCTACTGAGCTTTTATACACTAAGGTCAAAGTCTTTGTTTAACCATTTCCTAAAAGGCTGAACAATAACCAAAAGCCATCCACACAGCTACAGCTATCTGAGGAACATCATATGACAAGAACATTCAGACATATTTTGACTCTCTTTTTTTATTTAATCATACTAAACAGTATTGATGTCATTACTTGTCAGTGTGGCTTAGGAGGGAATGGAGTTAATGAAATGGCTTGGGTCAGGAACTGGCATCTGTTTATTCTGGGTATGTTCACAATGGAGCCGTATATCAAAACAGTTTAGAGTCAGTCACATTCTCACATGCTCAGGTTTAGCGCTCTCAGCTGTTAAGGCCCTCCTGTTGGACAAATATAGAGCCAGCGAATTATTACTGTCCGTCTCACGACTGCTCCAAGTGTTGTGACTTGGCAGTGCACTCGACTCAAGGTCCACTCCACTTCCCTTATGTGGTCAGACTAAATGACTTAGTCATCTCAATGCGGGGGAAAAAACCCTGCAACCCCCTGAATAACATTCTTGATTGTGGAGTCACTGGCAGTCTATTAGCACCAATGGCTCATTTTAAAGTGAGGGTACTCTTAGAACGCTTGTAATAAATAGCATGTGAGTATTTTTGTTTATTGTTGAACCTTTTTGTGTATTTGGCATTAGGAGGTACATTTTAATTAGAGAGAAAAAATCATAAACTGCTATTGTTACTGATATTTTTGTCATTTATATGCAAATCTGCAGTAGTTTGGCTTGGAATGTATATTTAAATGATCTGATTTCTGCCAATGTCGCACTGGATTCAAACTTGAAACTACTGACTCTGCATACAGTGTTTATAATTATAAGATGTCCTAGTTTTTATACCCACTGACAAAATACCAGCTGACTGCCTCAGCACTCAGTTTTTGGTTAATTTCCTTTTTTTTTTCTTCATGAATATGTATTCTGGTATTAAACAGCCAGGGCCATAAATCTCTTGGGTGACATCAGGCTAGAGTATTAGTGAGGCGGCAACACTTCTGGGAGCACAAACAAAAATAAATGCATTATTTTGTTAAGGAAATGCCTGATGGGCGTTTCAAAAAAGTTGAAAAGAGGAAAATATTTTCGTATGCGCTTCTAGAGGCATCACAGACCCAGATTTTCTAAATATTAGTGACACTAATCTGAATATTGGAGGCCATGTTTCCCCCTGAATGTCTATGGTTAAATTCCAAGTATGGGATGCCACACATCCTTTCATTTCCTAGATAAGAGGTCACTGTGCTATAAAAAACATTCTGTAAGTTTCAGAAATCAAAACTTTCTTGTTAGTCTAAAAACAGCTTATATTGAAGCCAATCCGTCAAAATGACAGGTTGTGGAATGTGCCATTTTATAATGTAATAGTGTGGCTAAACACCGCCTCCGCAGAAGATGATCAACGCCTGCTTCTACATCACTGCCTGTCTAGCCCCGCCCACCAATTCACACGTGTAGTGTAAATAACCAGAGAGGCAAACAGAAGTCTACACAGAAACCAAACAATAAACTTTATTAGATGAACTTTATTTTTAATAAAGTCAGTAAGTACTTGGTCCTTACACTTCATTTTACTGTAGATTCATTTACAAACAAGGCACAATTCGATACGGGATTTTCAGAAAGACTGAAACTACTATATGATGGTATGCCGGATATATTGGATCCAATTGGATCCGCACCATACAAGTGTGAGTAACTGTTTTTATTATGTGATCACTATTGCTTTGTCTGTTATTGCAGATTGTTTGATATGTACTGAGTATTATGCGTTTTTTACCTAAAACACAGCAGTGTCCATCTGTGAAGGATGTAGGCTGTCAAACATACACAGCTGTTAGCCAATCACACCAGTGGGCATTTACTGCCGAATCTACAATCTGCCACAGCTATTCAAACAGACCGTTCTGATGAGGGGGGTCAAAACAGGACAGAAAATAGCTTATTAATTCTAAATTATTGTGTTTTGATGTAAAAACCTTGATAGCACAAGTGGACCTCAGAGAACAGTACAAAGTAAAAAAACAAAGACAGTTCACGATACCTTTTATTATTTCAATTTATTTAAATACTCATGCTTAATATTTACAGAGCTTTTTGGGATTGTAGCTACTTCCCTTGTTAAAGCTGTTGAGTACACAGTCTTGTAACTTTGTCTTTTTGTCTGATTTTCAAATGGTTCTAGTGTGTGAGGTTGATGTATCCTATACAGGCCTATAAGATCCAAAATGTCCTAGGGTCAATCCCTGGTAAGCACAGTATGAACTCCAGAGAGAACCGAGTGGAACGTCAGTGCTAATTTCTCAAATCATACAGTCAGTGGCAGATCCATTAGAGGAATGCAGTGCAGTTAATGGAGCTGCCATGTCTATGTGACACAGGATGATCAGACCCATCAAGACACGCGGTGAACCATAAAATTTTTTGTTATTTTTTATGATCTTTAAGAGATTTTATACTTCGTCAGAAGTACAGCCATCAAGGGGGCATTTCACTTAATTGAATTGAAATAATTGAATTAACACCTTTAGTTAATTTAACTTGTGAAATAATGCTTTTTGTATGACTTAAGGGAAGCTGACTGAGTCAAATGCTCCTGGTTACTGAGAAAGGTCTGATTCACCAGTTAATTTCAGAGGAGGGATGAGGATCATTTCTGAGTCAAGTGATGTGGCATGAGCCATTTGTCAGACTTATCCGCATAATGAAAGTGTTCTCCATTCATGTCACGTAGACTTTACATAATGTACTTTAAATAGATAAAAGCAAATGTTTCACCCCAAAGATTATTCATTTACTTGAAATATAATTTAAAACTCCAGTATGGATCTTTGGTGTCATGCGGAGTCAATATTCTGATTTAAATTTTGGTTACCTTGGTTACCTTGTGTGCCCAGTATTGTCATCTCATTTGGACAGCCGCCAGTCTGCTGTCTACTGTACATTTCATTCAGTCTGAAATAAAGTGATCCTTATTATTTTCTTTTCAGTCAAGACTATTGGTTTATTTCATGTTCTCATAAATGATTCATAAAGCACCAAAAATGTATACTGTAAGTGTACTGAAAATGACAGAGTTCAATAGTACTTCACACACACTCTTCAAGGCCTGATTCTCTCTGAATCACAGGAAACGAACACAGCGCTTGCATTCTGCATTGATTTATCCTCCCGTTGGGTGCAGGGAGCTGCATTTAATACTGTCTTATACATGAGGACAGAAGTACTAAACATGAGACATTTCGAATTTGACATTCAAATTCAAAACAGAAGTGGCTGGATGTCCAAAAGTCTGTTGAGTACAATGGTACAACAATCCAAACATAGACCAGCACATAATAAAACACCATGACACTAGTCATTAAAAAGGTTATGTTCCTCCGTACTTTCATTTTATCACCTAATACAGCAATTATTAAATGACATAGTTACGATTGTATAAGAGAAATCCTGGAAGGATCCTTGGAAATATGAAAATTGTTGCTTATATAGAAAATATGGTTTCTCAAATGCTGCTGTTACTGTAGAAAGATGGTACATCACAAATCAATTGAAAGGGAGGCTTTGCACTTTATATAAATCTAAACTAAAGTACAGAGAACTATTGCAAATTATTTCACATTGCACACATTTAAAAGTGTGAAATACAGTATACTGAAACCGATGTAGTAAAAAGCTCTCCAAAAAACAATTCCCTCATAACTTCATAAAAAAGCTATAGCTGTGCTTACTGATCAATGAAGACCTGCATATCAAAAAAAAAAAAAAAAAAACTTTTAACATCACAGTTCTCACTCTCATCTTTCTATTCGCTTTCATTTTTTCATATTGGATTAAAAATGGGCTTTTCAACTTACTGAAACTGAGACTGTCATGCTGCACTTCGGAGGATGTTTGGGTTTGTTTTAATGTGTGTGGTGGTGTATAGTGAAGTAAATGAATGAGCATTTTCCGATAGCTATCCCTCCTCAATCATTTTTTAAAAATTATGTTGCCCACATATTGCTCAAATGATATTATTTTTGCATGTCTTATTTACACTGTTCATTTTCATACAATGAAAGTGATTTTTGATTACAGCTGACAAACTTTGACAGAACAACCTGACACTGGAACAGACCGGAATTTATTATTTACCGAAACTTTCCTTCTCTCGGTTAATAAAATAATGAAGAACTGTCAGCAAGGACGATTTGCCAGACCAAGTCATAAAATGTTGTGGACAGTCTAGGTCAAAGATTTTTGTTTTGTATGATCCATGTGATGTGTCAAATATTTAACCTAAGATGACTACATTCTTCCTTCCAATTTATCCTTTTTGGGTAGACTATCCCTGTAATGATGGTTACTGCCATACATTGCTTTTGGGTACAGAAACAACAAATTAATCTGTTTAGAGTATTTTTCTACAATAGCCTAAGGGCTTCGCTAATGACACTAAAATAGCTGGTTTGAGCCACGTTAAGGCACTCAACATTTCTGTGACCTCAAAAATCCTGTAATCACACCACCATAAATGCCAGTACCTGATACTTCAAAACTACCAGAAAGCACCTGTAGAGTGTTGAGATGCGTGAGGGAATGGAAATATATCAAATAGTTACCAAATGGCTCTGCTGGTGCTCAAAAATCCTAAAAATCCAGAAGTCTCCAACACTGCAGTGGTCTTATATAGACCACTTCATTTAAAATGAGATTATCGATTATTACAAGGGAAGGAAATTTAATTTGCTACAAAATAACACAGATTCAAATCCAGAATAAATAGTCAGCTGTTGTTGGATTATCCTCTTATCCATCATTGCACCAAAAATATGAACCTTCCATCCAACAGTCATTCTGTCTTTCTTGTAAGTGTTTGCCTTCAAGAGAATAAAAACCATTAAGGGGAAATAATAAAAAAAATAAAATCCTGGTTGAAAGTCATGAGCCTCGGCATAAACAAACTACTTCAAAATCTCCAAAAATCAGCGTTCCACGTGTTCAGAGAAAGTGATAATAAATTAGGTAAAACTGTAACAAAATATCAAATGAGCCTCTGGTCCTTACGACATATTTGTCCCTCTTCGAATTCAGCATCTGTTTTTTGGGGGAAAACGGTGTGTTTGAAAAATGTAACCATACAGTGAATCCACTGAACTTCCTCTAAGACTGTGGTAGGTGCTGTTTGATGATCTCTCTGGACTGGGGTGGTATTCTGTCTGGGAAGCGCACCTGGAACTCCACTATCAAATCACCGCGTTGAGACGGATTTTTTGGGAAAGGTAGGCCTTCTCCACGCAGTCTCTTGATTGTGCCTGGTTTGATGATATCGTTGCAGGGCAATGTGATCGCTCGGTTGTCGATGGTGGGAATGTTCACTGTACAGCCACACAATGCCTATCAAAAAAAGCAAAGTGAAGTCAGTGTGAGAGCCGTTGATGGTATTTCAACACTTAAGCACAAACTCTACATGGCGACATAGAGACCTAGTGTAAGATGCCTCTATGATGTTACAGGCACAGGGAGTACATGTACAGTATATATTCATATGAAATAGTAAGTATATATGTGTGTGTATATAGTACACTGTCTAAAAATATAGGTGAAATGTATGGTAAAATCTGGCAGTTGTGGTTGCCAGAACTTTACTGTAGAAAATACATAGCAATATTTTAAGTTTTACATATTGAACTTGAATTTAAAAAAAAAAAAAAAAAAAAACATTAACTGAAATAATGTTAAAATAATCGTTTTTTTTTTAAATAAAATACTGCCCGCAAAACCAGGTTTAAAACACTGATGGTAAAGAGAAAGCCACATTATACATCAAAATTCATCATAAGAAGCTTTTCCACAAGCTGAAGTAAATACTAAATGCTACTATATAGAAGGTCAGTGTCATACACATGAATACAAAACACCATCATGGTAACAAACATGACATTAAAGTAATGCAATAAACATTAACATAAAGAAGTCGAATACAGTAAAACTCCAATGTTCATAACTGATAAGAAAAACTAAAATGACACATTGTATAAAGGATTATTATTTGATGTAAAATACAGTTTTAAAAAAAGCAATACTGAAATATTAATACAATTTAAAATAACTCATTGTAATATGTTGATTTGGTGCTCTAAAAAAAAATATATATATATATATATATATATTTTTTTTTTTTTGAGCACCAAATCAACATATTACAATGAGTTATTTTAAATTGTATTAATATTTCAGTATTTTTTTTTTTAAGGATTCTTTTTAATAAATACAAAGTTCAAAAGAAGAACATTCAAAAGAAGAAAATAAGAATCTTTTTATTTATTTATAAGAATCTATCATTATAAATGTCTTTTCTGTCATTTTTTATCCATATAATGCATCCTTGCTTAATAAAAGTATTCTTTTTTTTTTTTTTTTTTTTTACTTCAAACTGTTGAATGGTAGTGTACATGATTTCCACAAAAAAAATTAAGCAGCACTGTTTCTACTGTATTTTTGATTAAAATACAGTATGGTGAGCATAAGAAACTAAAATTTTAATTATTCAAAATTTTTGACCTCCAGTGTAAAGTTAAAATAGCTTTATGATTATTCATGTAGAGAGTAAAAATAGAAAAAAATATGTAAACAATTATATTAATTATATTTCAATTCACATTTGATTAAAAACTTCAAGCAAGAGCTGTGAAGTTTGGACTTGGATTGTGTAAATATGGGCAAGCATGTGGGGATGTCCAAGTGTGTGTGTGTGTGTGTGTGTGTGTGCGTGTGTGTTATACTACAGAAGGGGTAGCTGAGTGCACAGAAAGCTAATTTTGGCCACTGCTCTCATTTCACAGGGCTAATGAAGCAACTGAAAAATCAGCTGAGGAAATAAATTGTGAAACTCATATAAGACGTTGCCATGGAACTAAAATTATATTACTTCAACAGATGGAATACTTTTAAATTGTCAAAATAAGCAAACCATAATAATACCATAGTAATGTCCTCATTTGTAGGTCACTTTGGATAAAATCATCTGCTAAATGAATAAACGTAAATCACATGGAAGCTGAAGCAACTCTAGATAAAGAAATTTGTGATATTATTTTTAGACATTAGTGAGAGGCATACTCTGAGTTTCTGAAAGTTAATGTCAAAAAATAGAATATATGACTTCACTGGTTCCCTACAGTAAGATAAGGCTAACAGATTTCTCGCTCTTTCCATTATAGTAAGGCTCAAGCTCTAAGATCCCCCTAGACGATCTGATAACTAAATAAAAATATAGCTGCAAGCAGCGATTACCGGGGTTCAAGCGCTTAAGGCATATAAGCATATAAAGAAAGAGACATTACATATTATTTAGCAAAGGTTGTACCAACGTCAAATCACTGATTTAAAAAAAGCAATTCTTTGGCAAATCCAGGTAATTTACCATAGAAATATGATGTTTTTTAACGTTTATGACTGTTATAGCACCAACTGTGGTCTGATCCCCTTAAAGCTTCACATGCTTATTTAGAATCACCTGTTGCATGTGCTCAGCAGGTTTCATGAAGTTTTGAGTTTTCCTTTAGGTTTTCTAGGCTTTTGGGTAAATTTGGACATGCCCCTTTTCTAAACGACCCCGTTATAGATTCCCAAAGGGCAAATTTCTACATTTTTTGATAATTATTTGCCTAGAGGGTCCAGAGAATCATACTGCAGTGTTTTTTTCCAGATTGAGCAAAAAACTTAGGACTAGTTCACAAAAGTAGGTTTTATACATCTTCTCAATCATTTAACAAATGATTCGCTTGATAGCAGTGGTTGTAGAGGCAAAGTTGTCCAGAATGAGGAGTTCTATCGTATAATACAAATATCATGCATATGTGTGAAAAACCGTGCAATGTACAATCGTTTACGCCCTTGAAAAATGTGATATCGCCCCTTCAGTGGCCAATTTCTTTCAAATTTCTCTCAGACCTTTGGGGCCGTGAGTCGAACAGGCCCACCGAGTTTCGTTTCGATCGGCCACTGCAGATCTGGTCAAACAGGTGCTCAAACTTTGTCAGCCAATGGCGGCCGTGATTTTTGAGATACGCAAATGTCCTTGTAGACACTTCTGGGACTTTGGACCAAGACCGATTTTCATGTTGATAGGACAAATGGCTGCACAGTTAGCCATTTTTGTGTTTTTTTCCCCTCTTATAGCGCCACCAAGTGGCCAAACTCCACTACATTTTTCCTGTGACCTCCATTGAGCTCTTACATAAGTGTTCTGAGTTTGTAACTGACAGGTTAGATGAACAAGATCCTCCTATATTAACTTCTGGAACATCATATAATTTTGTTAATTTTTATCTTCCAACAGAGCTTCATTTATTCCCCCTTCAGTTGTTCCAGACTGGTATGAATTTCTTTTTTCTGCTGAACCTAAAAGAAGATATTTTGAAGAATGTGGGTAACCAAACAGTTTCTGGTCCCCATTGACTACCATAGTATTTTTTTTCTTCCAATGGAAGTCTGTGACCATGTGGACATCTGAACCATCAGAACATGCAGACCAGTTTGGTTACTCACATTCTTTAAAATATCTTAATTTATGTTCAACAGAAAAAAGACAATCCTACAGGTTTGTAACAACTTCAGGGGAAGTAAATGATGACAATTTTTATTTTTGGGGGAAACTATTCCTTTAAGTATCAGGATATTAAACATGAAATGGCTGAATTCAAGACTTAAAGATTCAAGCTTAGCTGTGTGCAGTGAAGAGCCTGCAGTTATTGCATGTGAGCTTATGCTGGAAAAGCTTTTCATGAACTTTCTGTGAATACCAAGAACAAATATTGCCAGACAGCTCTGCTTAGCAGCTGCCTCAAGGGATGAGAAAATGTGTTCGCAATGACATCAGCTCCTTCCTACAGACAGCAGCAGTGTGGGCTGGGGGGATGGGAGCCATGGGATTCATGGAAAGAAGGGAGTAGCTGATACTCTCACAAAACAGTTGACCATGACAAGTTGCCAGGCATCTCCTCAACTCTGCTAATGATGATGTTTCCCAAACAGCAACTAGAATTAAACAACCAAACTTCATGTCAGAACTGCTGCAGAATTAAACTAAGACTGCTGCTAAACACAGTCTTGTTAAAGGAGATTGAAAATAAAATAAATTCTGGTCCACATCTAGGTCACAGCTGGTCCACATGTATTTACGAACCCATTAGGCAAGCATATCATGCAGTAAGTGTAGTAGATAGTAGATAGTCGACTGCAACTATACTCGTAATTTGTTGCAAATCAAAATATGTAAGAACAGAGCTGTATTTAGGATTTCATATTACTGACAACTGTATTTTGACAAACTCAGGACAGTGTATGTCATGTGTTCACACATATTAAAGCTGCATTCAGTAGTTTGGTGCTAAAATGGTGCTTAAAATGCTGTATACAGTACATTAAGAAATAAATAGTGTTTTTATGAAGAGTCATTTGAATATTGAACACACATGAAAACTGTACTCAATAGTTTTCTATAAAAGTTTTTAAATTAGCCTATGGTGCAGGTCACTTGTCGATGTATTTCACCATGTTGAAATGATGTGACCGGCTGTGTTTCAATAAATGGAGTGAATCCCTGCACTGGCATGCTCAATGGCTGCCACCACTATAGATATGTCAGTAGTGTAGTTTAGCGATGGGAAAAGCAATTTATCATGTTTTACCAGCTTATTATTTACATGTTATTTTCATGTTTTACCAGCAGAGACAACGGGGGAATCAGTACCTGTATGATCAAAGACGACGAAACGCTCATAAACAAGGTGGAAAGATTTGATTACAAAGAAAATCCTGAGTAATGATGCCTAAATTGCATCTATTTTTGTTGGACAGGTAGTGAAATTGACTATTATGTAGATTGCTCTCTAAAACTAGTATCCGTGTAATTTACATAATACTCAGAGATGATCATACTGATCCACGCTGATAGATGGCAGTGCAGCATCTACCACCATTAGTACTTATGAGGAACAGTGACGGTAATGTAAAAGAACTACTGACTGCATCTTTAAGACACTGTGCTCACATTAACAAATTAACTTTACTGATGCAAGATCACATTCACAGCTGTGTTGAATAATCCAGCATTATCATACAGATAGCATCGTGTGGCCCCGTGTTTCCTCAGCACCACTGCTAGGGCTCTTTAGTACTGCTGATGAGTAATTACTAGGTGAATGGGTATGGAAATTACTAGCAGACAAGGACCTTATAGCTGCCTCGCTCTTGTACAAAGCCATGGTCATTACCAGCAGGCAATTAAAGAAACTCTGAGCTCTAATTAAAGCAATGCCTTGGGGTTCCACTAAGAGCATCTCTAAATGAAATGTGATATTGAAATGAAGACAATGTGCCCCTGAGAACAGTCTAGATCCATGCTAAATCTGTCCTCTGAATGTGTCTACAATAAACAGGCAGATGAAAATTTGTGGGGCAAGTTGCCATCAGTATGCATGAGATGGTACCAGATGGCAAATCAGTTTGTGATGTTCACTGCTACTTATCAGGTTTCATTCTGCATGGGCATCTAATGAGTGAGACCTTTAAAAGTAAATCACTGACCTGAAAACATCTCAGAAACGATTAGCAGACAGGTAAAATAGGCACAGAAGATGTTTTCAGATATTTAAATCCACGTTTGACATATTAAAAAGGCCAAAACACTGTTTTTGCTGTAGAGCTGGGAAACTTATGGACACATTGTTTAAAACAGCTGACAGCTGCCTGCTCTGGCTGGCCTGCCAAGGTAAAAGTTGTCAAAAGTAAAGTTAACAGAAAGACAAGAATATGTTTTCACTGTTAATCACAGTGGTGCTCTGAAATCACATCATGGTCGCTCAAGACTGACATTAAGGCTATTTCTGCTGATCTCTGTCACTATGAAGTATTAACTGACAGTGGTTTTCTAGGTCACTAGACAAACAGAAATATATGCAGTTAGTTACTGTAGACTGTAGTTATTATCCTCAGTGCGTCAGCCCATGAAAATCCCATTACATCTAGGCGACATCAATTATATATTGAAATGATTGGTTTGATTTAAAAATGCAACATGTTTCAGTGTTTGATGACTTCATGCAGAATTTTCTGCGCTTTACTGAATCCCCTCAGGCCAGCACTGCAGCAGTGACACTAAGAGCTGCCATAAACCCCTAAACTTTTATAATGAAAAATACTATGCCATGATACAACAGAAATACAATTCACAAATGTATTGAAATCTAACTTTTCGATTACAATTATGTTTTTCAGCTGCTTGTTTATTGTGTACAAACAAGCAAATTATATTATCAGTAAAAGTTTTCTAATTTCAGGCAAATTAACTCCATGTGCAGCCTCAAAGAACACACTTGGTTCAGTCACATGACAATTTTATCTGCGTAGTTCAACTCTACTAGGTGAGTTCAACACGCTTTTTCAAAGCGAGGACTCTGCTTTGGCGTATGACACCGCACCATGACATTCCTGTGCTCTCACACTGAAGTGGGAGAGAGAGTAAATCAGCAATGACGTTGAGCCATGGAGGGACTCTACAGCCACCAGGCAAGATGTGTCCTATCAAGTCCTATAGCTATGGTAGATTAACACTGGGCATGTTCAGGTATATTTACCCATATATACACATTATAATGTTATGAAATAATGTTTCATAATGAAATTGTAGATAGATAATGCAGGACAATAAAACCAACAATGGTTTGCATGGGGAGAATAATGCAGCCAAACTTAGCAGCTGTGCAGGTTAACAAGGTCAGCACTTATTTTGGACTCGGTGGGGTTGATACCAAATGAAGCCCATTAATTTACTCTGTAAGTCCATGTAAATGAGGGCACAAAGGCCAAAGGGTGGTTTGGTGTTCAGACTGCAGTAAACCTGTCTAATCTAAGTCTAGGTCTGTCTATTCTTGGGCTACAGAAGCCAACTGATAAAACAACCCAGTCTGCTTTGATGGCCAGTCAGGGAATGTCAAGAAAGAGTGGGCAAAAGCACACAGGTGCAAAAACCTGACTATTATCCTATTTCTGGCCAATAACCAATTGTGGGTGAAAATACATGGTGAAAACATGACTGGTGCAGTCTTAACAACCTGGAGCTAAACACGCTCAAAACAGCGGAGATGGTAGTGGACTTCAGGAGAAACCCCCTGCTCTCCCCCCACTCACCATCATGGACGGCACTGTAACAACAGTGGAGTCATTCAGGTTCCTGGGAACCACCATCTCCCAGGACCTGACACTCACATCGACTCCATTGTGAAAAAGGCCCAGCAGAGGCTGTACTTCCTTCGCCAACTGAGGAAGTTCAACCTGCCACAGGAGCTGCTGAAACAGTTCTACTCTGCCATCATTGAATCCGTCCTCTGCACTTAACTGTCCGGTTCACCTCAGCTACCAAATCTGACCTCAGAAGTCTACGTCGGACTGCTGAGTGAATCACTGGTACAACCCTCCCCATTCTCCAGGAACTGTACTTATCCAGAGTGAGCAAAAGGGCTAGCAAAATCACTCTGGACCCCTCACTTCCAGCACACTCCCTCATTGAACTGTTGCCATCTGGTTGACGCTACAGAGCTCTGAGCACCAGAACAGCCAGGTACAGGAACAGTTTCTTCCCTCAGGAAATCCAGCTCATGAACACTTGACAATCAACGTGGAACACACAACACTATTACACATTTATTTATTTAACACATATATGACCCCGGACCACAAAACCAGTCTTAAGTGTCAATTTTTTTAAATTGATATTTATACATCTTCTGAAAGCTGAATATATAAGCTTTCCATTGATTTATGGTTTGTTAGGATCAGACAATATTTGGCCGAGATGCAACTATTTGAAGATCTGGAATTTGAGGGTGCAAAAAATCTAAATATTGAGAAAATCGCCTTTAAAGTTGTCCAAATGAAGTTCTTAGCAATGCATATTACTAATCAAAAATGAAGTTTTGATATATTTACAGTAAGAAATTTACAAAATATCTTCATGGAACATGCTCTTTACTTAATATTCTAATGATTTTTGGCATAAAAGAAAAAAATTATAATTTTGACCCATACAATATATTTTTGGATATTGCTACAAATATACCCCAGCGACTTAAGACTCGTTTTGTGGTCCAGGGTCACATATACTTATTTACATTTCAAATTTGCACCTAACATACCTGTACATACTAAATAGTCTATTTTGTATATTGTGTTTTTGCTATTTTTCACATTGTCTATTTTGTATATTTGTATATTTTTCTTTTATTATCTGTGTATTGTCTTGCCACTGTCATTCTGTTGCACTGTGGAGCTTCTGTCACTAAAACAAATTCCTCATATGTGTAAATATACCTGGCAATAAAGCTCATTCTGATTGGGATTCAGAACCTAAAAAACGGAATGATGAAGAACACATACCTCCTTAAGACCAATCTTGGTTGTGTAAATGATGTTGGATCCATCTCTTTTGAAGAGTGGGTGCCCTTTGTCTTTGAGCACAAATGCAATATCAGCAGGAATGTTCTCAGGTGTCTCATCACCCTCTTTGGGGAAGGTGATCTTGGTCCCTTCTTTCCAGCCTCTCTTGATGACAATGTTAAGGATCTTGTCCTCTGTCCTCATTGTCCTTCCATCTGGGTTCAGTCTTCGGCGAGTGATTCGCATCCGCTTGGTACATCCATGGAAGATCTCCTCTAGAGACACTTTAAGCTCATGTACCACTGGAGGGTCCTGTACTTTCCTCCGGCCACCATGAAGGGGCTCATTACGATGTCTTCGACCTCCACCGTGATGAAAACCATTGATACCATTGAAGCCAAAGTGGCTAAAGGAACTGAAAGGATCATCATCTCCATCCATGTCAATGTCCATGTCATGATCGCCACCATGGTCATTAGTGCCATTGGTGGTTCCCCGTTGGCGTCCAGAGCCAAAGAATATATCGAAGGGGTTGGAGCCTCCAAAGAAAGAAGCAAAGGTGGCATGTGGATCCCCATGGAAGGTGTAGTGATATGTAGTCCCTTGTCCACTAGATGAGCCTGTGCCACCTGTTTTCAAACCTGGACGGAAATACACATGAGGAACAATGCATCAGCGTTTTCTGTATTTACAAAGTTATTTTAAGTTCTGCTTAATTCCACAGGTGAGCATCTTCTGTGACAGTTTCAGGTTAGCAAACACTCAAGCTTCCAGTAATGATATCCAAGTCTTTAAAAAAGTTTAACTTTATGTCATCTCATAAGTACACCAAGGATTGACGGAACCATATTAAGGGCATCACCGACTTAGTAAGTCTGCCACAGCTGTGCGAGAAAAGTGGATTTAGGACTGCAGTTGCCTTGAAAAGTCAATTCTGCATGACACTGATAAAACCTAAGCCACTTTCTATGAAAATGTTAACTAAAATAGGATGACTTCTACCTACTATGGCTTACTGCATACAATATTTTAGGATTTCAAGACTGTATAAGCGTAGATTCCTCAATATATAATGACATTTTTTTCCCAAAAGAAGCATGTACATTGACACAGCCTAGTTGGACCTGTTAACCTATACCAATGGATGCCAACTCCAAGATGATTCTTTGACTCATACCCTCTACACTACTAAGATGACAGTTTACTTCATTGTATTATAAACAGCCAAAAAGTTTAACACCTCTATGACAGCTATTTCTATTTGTTTAGTGAAAACAGAAAACCACTGAAATGGTCTGACAGCAACTTTTGAATTATAATAACAGACCTACAAATTGGAAACTGAGATGTTAATTCTAAACTCCTGCTGGATAATTATCAAGTGCTAGCCTACAGCATGACGTAGCATGGAATAGCATTTGATTTAGTCTGCAACTGCTCACACATCACCATTTTGAGGTGTAAAGCTCAACAGAAGACCTGCCAAGTCTTTCTCTGTTTCTTTTCTCCACCCCCGCTCAGTTTGGTTACAAATTCAGATTGCTGGACAAAGAACAGAAATACGATTTTGAACAAGCAGGCTACTTCATTTCTATTATTGTCCTTTAGCTGGCTTTTCTTGGTGACCTGGTTCTGAAAAAAATATTTTGGCAAGAATATGCACAAATCCTGGGCAAGTGATGATGCTGTGTAAGTGCTCTTTAAGCTCTGGTGTCTGAACTGTGTTTTGAGGTTCACTGCCAAACTATCTTATTCACAAAAATAGAAGTACAGAAAGAGCAGGTCAATTAGGACCAAACAATCATTTATTTTGTGCTTTTCAGTTCTGTTGAAAAACCATTAACACCCATGCGTTATGGTGGGTGATTGATGGCCTGTAACAAATGCACTCCTTCTAACGATCAGGACACAAGCTGACTCATCTTCCAACTTCACTCTTCAGTCTGCCTACTTAATGCGGACACCTTATAAAACATGTTTCCACCTCATTCTTTGCAACTTCAATGAACTCCTCAGGCCAAAACAACTAATGAGGGGATGGTTATTAAAGTGGGTCATTTGGAAATAACAGATTCATAGGCTATATATTATAATACAAAATTAAAAACATAATACATCAGTGTGAATCTGAGTTAATACAGCCAAATTAGCTTGCTGCTGCAACACCCTTTTGACTGTACCCAATGGCTCTTTTTTCAAGCAAAATGGAACAACAGTGCACAGAAAGAACAGATGCAATACTCTAAAACATAAAGGGATTCCTTGCAAAATTCATGAGTAACATTAGAAAAGGCAGAATTGGCAGGTGTACTCAGTGTAAAGATGCTAAGTTTGGCATCTAGCCTGGAGTTGGCATAAGTGGGAACATTTGAAATCCTTCTTTGTTTCAACCTACTTTTCTCTTTATTTTGGAAAAGTGCCATGTTTATAGTCCTTGCATTTGTCAGAGAACTTTTCTGCATCATCCTGCAGTGTGAGGGAGTTATTTTGATTGTCAGGAAAAAGCAGAGGAGGTAAAGCTGCTTTGACAGTGTATAAAGAACAGTGGTCTAGCCACGTGAGACATGACAAAGATCCTTTTAAGGGTTCTCCTATCTGGTATAAACAGAACTGTGCCTGGGTCCATTAAGTCTTGTTGTTATTAGCATGTATCGTTTTCTTAGAAAAGATATATTGGGGTATTGTGCACTATTTTAGACTATAAATATGAATACAACACCAATTACATTACACTACTGGATAGACACTTAATAGGGCTGTTCACAATTGTAAAAATTAAACCCTGGGAAAACCGACTCCCAGGTTATTGTGTTTCATATTTCACACTACTCACCGTATTCATAATCCGACATTTCACAACTATTTATTCCTAAAATCCGGGCTACTATATATTGCTAAACTGCTTCAAATTACATGTGTGAAATGTTCCTCTACCCAGCTTTAAAAAAAGAGTTTACAACAAAAAATAATCCAGGATTAAGTAGTGTGAAAAGCTTTAAAGTTTAGTGCGTCCAAATCCATAAATGAACAGAGAACTGGCAACATACTGATTATCAAATTATCGTTTCCTAGAAAGCTAATTATTGCCCAAGAATGAGTCATACAATCTGATAAGGCTCTGAGATGTTTGGCAGTGGTTCTTCTGTACATGGACCCAACCATACTTACCATCCTCGCCGTATTGGTCATAGATGACTCTCTTCTTTGGGTCACTCAGAACCTCATAAGCCTCTGCTATCTCTTTAAACTTCTCTTCAGCATTGGGATCCTTGTTTTTGTCTGGATGGAACTTTAGGGCCATCCTTCTGTAGGCCTTTTTGATTTCATCCTCATTAGAGCCTGAAGTTATGCCAAGGATCTTATAGTAATCCTTCCCCATGGCTTTGATTTACAGATAGAGTCCTTCCAGAACGACCAAACTTTCTACAAAACAACGATGAAAACAAGCAAGGTAAACAATAAAGTAATAAAAATGCATTCAGGTTATATAGATGTTTTTTCTTTTTTTTGATGTCAACATAAAAAATAATTTTCAGTCCAGCAGAACGAGTCCAGAAGTCATTGTTTGTTTGTGTGTGTTTTTTAATTTATTTATTTTTGATTGTTTGTGTTTCTCCTGCTCCTTGAACGCTCAGAGTGGGTTTCTCACTCCAAAGTGCGAAATGCAAAACAAGAAGTGGATCTACAGACGAATGACTACAAAACGCTCTGAACTCAATGGAACTCTGTCGCTCCAGTCCACTCATGTGCTGTGATCCACTCCGGATTTCTCCTCTTCTTTTGGAACTATTTTTATTGACGGCCGGGGCAGAAATATGCAAATTAATTGGCCAATTTGTGTTTTAAACGTAAATTACTTGATATTAATTCCTTATTTATTTATCTGTTAAGTAATATCAAACTCACAATCTCTACCCATGGCATTTCAGCCGTGCTGTTATAAAAAACAGCAGCACTTCTGCTCTTGTAATATTACTTGTGCCAACCATCAGTAAGTGCTCACGATATTCTTACGATAGAGGCAGTAGGCAAAAATAAAACACCGCAATATTCTACAATTATCTCATAGCGGCCAAGACAGATTTCAGTGTAGCACAGCATCGATGTATTTGAAATGAAATTGTATGGATAGAGCTGAGAACAGATGCGGATCATCTGAGCGTGTCGTTTGGGCGGCACTGCAGACCGCGCGAGGAACACCAACAAAGACTTGATGTTCAGCATATTATACAGAGCAGTTTCCATTTACACACAAACAAACATGAATTCAAAAGAATCTCATCTTGCATTTAGGCTTACTGTATATCTCTTTTACGTTTGACTAAAAGCGGCTCTGTTTAAAATAGGCTACACACAACACCATACACTGTTTCGACAAGAACACGACGAGGTTCACTAAAGCTCACCAGTTACGATATCTGCAGAACAATGATGCCGGTTTGCCGCATCCGACAGGAAATCCTCATCGCTAAATCAAAACCTCTAAGGTCTCCCGGTATTCCTCTCCGGTATTTAATGATGTCATGGTGACCACCAATGAAAAAATAACGCACGACTGGTGACTGAGTGATATCTGGCTGACGTCAGTTAGACAAGCCTGACCTCTTTATGTATTCTTCGCATAAAACAGATTTTTGGATTATCCGCGTCTGCACCAGCATACAGCTGTAAAGGTACAGGCTCTCTGCAGAAAGTGCACACCAGGGTGCGTTTAAACAACATCCTTAAATTAGACGCAAGAAGAGATGAAATCAATACCGGCTGTGTCTCAAAACCTTCTGAGCTGTCTAAGCAGCAGGCACGCACTTTCATAAAAGTAAAGATTACCATAAAAATTCAAATGATGCTGATGCTGATTACAGTCCATGATCTGCTATTAGGATATATTAAGTTATCGTATCAATATCAATCATTACTATTAATTGTAAATCGACGTTTTTTTTTATAATAGCCTAATTCTCTGTGAGCTACTCAAGTTGTCAAATTCCTATGAGTCTACCGCTTTAAAAAAACAGACTATAGCCTTTAAAATCTCACAGTGAAATCTTACGGGAAAGCATAAAGACTGTCTATCGCATGCACATGTGTGTCCCAGTTGTTGTTTTTTTCTCTAAGGTATACAAAATTGAAAAATTGAGCTTACCGTATCAAAGTATCCTTTAGCTGTCTGCCGGTTAGAGCTGCATGACATTCTACTCCATTCCGTTAGCCACGCCCCTAATTTGCATATGACCCGCCCCGTATAAATCACTCCACCTCCAAAATCTGATTTGGGATTGCATTTTAGATATCTGACGAAGTGCACGAGTTTACAATAAAAGAAAAATTACAGTAAGTATACACACATACACATAGCGTATACAAATATATTTTATATACAGATACTAGACAAATATATTTTACATTATTGTGTGTGTTCGTGAGTGTGCTTTTAACTTGGAGAAACATTGTGTATGTGACAAATGAAAACTTAGATTTTGAGAACGGTAGAGAGTGGATGTATAATGCAGTATCTGTGATTTCTATTGCTTATGCCCCTCTTCATTTCCCAGGATGTGCTCTTCACTCAAACAGAACCCAGGCAGTCATGTCTGTAGGACAAAGTGGGATCGATACAGCGGTCTGGCCCTGGATCAGGCTTTACATTAACACGGCAGGGGACAAACTCTAGTCTCCACTGATGTCTGGAATCTAACTCCTCTAAGGTCACTCCACAGTCTAAAGGGATTTCTACATGCAGCCTGCTTTGTGTCCACTCTATTGAGGAAGGCTGTTATATAAGTCAACATCTAAGACACCACTGGATTTTACTCTGTACCTTTTGAACTGTTTAAATCTATTAGCTGCTGCTTATTTTACAGTTTCTGGATGTTTCTAAAACTAGATATTTACACTGAAGTCAATCCATGTTATGCAATGCTCCATGAATTGGGCATAGATTTTGATATTATACATGTTTATATATATATATTTTAAAAAAAAAATAGCAGGAGGGTAAATGATGACAGAATTTTCTTGGATGAACTATTATTCGAATATTTTATCTGAACAGCAAAAACAATATCTATATGTAAAACATAATGCATGTAAAATATGTTTGAATTAATCTATTATGTAAACAGACATAAAATGATATGTGGTTTATAGTAACTGACCCTATAGGCCACTTTTCCCCCAACAATTATTTTTTTGGATAACCTGGTCTATAATTAACATGCAGATGAGTCATACTAAATCCAGAATCATGCTGTATCCCATTTATTAGTTTATTCAAAATAAATGTCATTACAAAATCCTCATGTCTTACTTATTTGTATAAAGTTAGCTCACATCTTTAAATAGACAGAAATGAAGAGCAGGCTGAAAGAGGTGGACTGATGGGAATAAGTGCACCTGAATCATCACAGCATTTGAGTGTGGAGGAGAAATGTAAATGATTGAGTGACTCAGAACCTCCCACAGGTGACAACTTAAGTGCAGTGACTTAACAGTCATTTAACCCCTTACGTGCAGTATGCGAAGTTAAATACTTGTTTTCTTTGTTATTATAACTATTATTTAATTGCAAGTTGTAATGGCAGTTAAGGATATAACACAGGTGCAGTTTGCTTGTCATGAGCAAATTGTCTGTCATGGAAGTCCCGGCCAGTCCAGGACTCCCCTAAAGGCACAACAGCATCCAGAAATACCCCCAACCCACAGCTAGATAAGCATCTTCATGATAACCGGTCCTACAGACTGTACCTTCACTGTCCATCCACCTCTTCAGCTCTGCACATGACTAAACGACTGAATGACTTAATATACAAATAAATAAATAAATAAAATCCCACACACGTCTAACTGAATGATTTCTTGCGCTGCAGGGGTGGCATATACATAAGTGGAGGCTTTCTTTTGCAAAAACTATTTCTTTCTGGACACAATCGCACCTGTAGGACACAATGTACGTAAGTCCGTGTTCATGCATAGTGGGAACACCATCTGTACAAATGGGGAGCAGAGAGAGAGAGAGAGAGAAAGAGAGAGAGAGAGAGACAGCACACTGTGTTTGAACACTGGGTAACAGAACAAATTTCACACACAAAATGTACTTCAACACCAGACAGCATAATGGTAGCCATGACAACTGGACCCGGAGCTAGACAGCGCGTCTATATCGCTACGCCTCTGTCAGTGTCTTCTGATACCACTGACATCTGTCAATACAGAACAATACAAAACAAAAGTCTGTTTCATTTGGGAGATTAGAGATGACAGTTTAGTGTAACTGATGATGTTCTCTGCTGTAGGTTAACTACATTTCATCAACTCAACTCAGTCCAGCTAAAAATGAAACATCTGTCTGCTTTTCTCAATCTCACGTTGTTCCAAATTCATATGGCTTTCTTTCTACTGTGGAACACAAAAGGAGTTATTTAGCAGAATGTCCAAGCTGCTTTTTTTCCATAAAGTAAAGGGAAATAGTGTCCACTAGGGGTGTAACGGTTCAAATTACTCACGGGTCGGTGTCAAGGTTTTAGAGTCACAGTTTCAGTACGGTACAGTATGTGCTATGTTTAGGGAATAAACTATACTGTACAATAAAAATAACAACAAGCAACAGCACAAACAAATACAAATAAAATAAACAGTGATTTTAGGTAGGTTTAAAGGAACACTCCACTTTTTTTGGAAATAGGCTCATTCTCCAACTCCCCCAGAGTTAATAAGTTGAGTTTTACCGTTTTTGAATCCATTCAGCCGATCTCCGGGTCTGGCGATAGCACTTTGAGCATACCTTAGCATAGAACATTGAATCCGATTAGACCAGTAGCATCGCGTTCAAAAACGATCAAAGAGTTTCGATAGTTTTCCTATTTAAAACTTGACTCTTCTGTAGTTATATCGTGTACTAAGACCGGCGGAAAATGAAAAGTTGCGATTTTAAAGGCCGATATGATTAGGAACTATACTCCCAGTCCGGCGTAATAATCAAGGAACTTTGCTGCCGCAGCAAGCGCAGTGATATTACGCAGCGCCTGAAAGTAGTCCCCAGCTATATTATAACTAGTTATCTAGCTGGGGACTACTTTCAGGCACTGCGTAATATCACTGCGCCTGCTGCGGCCATGTTACGGCAGCAAAGTTCCTTGATTATTACGCCGGAATGAGAGTATAGTTCCTAGCCAAATCGGATTAGAAAATCGCAACTTTTCATTTTCTGCCGGTCTTAGTACACGATATAACTACAGAAGAGTCAAGTTTTAAATAGGAAAACTATCGAAACTCTTTGGTCATTTTTGAATGCGATGCTACTGGTCTAATTGGATTCAATGATCTATGCTAAGCTATGCTAAAAGTGCTATCGCCAGATCTGGAGATCCGCTGAATGGATTCAAAAACGGTAAAACTCAACTTATTAACTCTGGGGGAGTTGGAGAATGAGCCTATTTCCAAAAAAAGTGGAGTGTTCCTTTAACATTAGTTTTTAGGTACAGAAATTGAATAAAGTAATCAAATGTAAAATAACATTGCATATTTGACTGTGTAAATTAAAGATTAACCCTCAATCTATTTTACGTGTGTTTATTTTTAGATGTACTGTCAGATTTAAGTTGAACCGCGTGCCGAACAGTGGGTGGCGAATGATACGGTTTGATTTTTTTACAGATAACCGTTACACCCCTATAGTCCACAGCTGTCCTTGGACCAAAAATGAGCCTTATATTTAAATCAGTCAATCAATATAGAATAAACTTAATGTTATTCTGAATAATCTGAATAACAATCTTAAAACTTTTCTAAATCTTAAATTTATTTCCTGAGAAGAGATGTAACACTTGCACATAAAAAAATACTTTTTGACATTTGTGAAGTATAGCTAGTCATCACTCAGACAGTTCTGTGGGCTGCAGACCTAAAGGTTAGCATGACATCTATTAGCATGATTCAGCTGAAAATGTGGTGCCGCAGGGACTTAAGAGACTCTTGTCCCTGTCATTATCAAGCCAACGAGAAATAAACACACAAATACAAAATCTTGTTTTCTAGCCAGCAGATGTGACTGAAATCTGTTCACCTCAGAAGTGAACAGAAACGAGCCGATGACACAACTGGTGCTATCTTTGATGCTGGTATTTTCCAGCTGTAAATATAAGTGGGCAACAGAATATCTGTTTCAAAATACATTTATAGTACATTCTGTTTCTATGAGGTGAGTGTCTGCTCATATAACAAATTGAGATGGAGACCCCCTTATTTGATGGCTCATAGGGATTTATGAAATCAAACGGTCATAGCATGTATATGTTATTATTAAGAAGTGTCACTTCTTCATGCTATACAGTACTCATCAGGTTATTTGACTGTATACTTGACACCAAGTTATATAGTGATACACTCAAGTAAGAAAGTATATATATATATATATATATATATATATATATATATATATATATATTAGGGGTGTAACAGTTCACAAAATTCACGGTTCGGTTCGATAAGATACAGTGGTGTCATGGTTCAGCACGTTTTTGATACAGCAAAAAGAAAGAAATGCCAGAAAAATTTCCTTGATTTTGAATATATATGTGTATATATATATACACATACATATATAGTGTCATATAGAGTGGACTTCCCATAATTGCTAATGGAAATTCTGAGCCATGTTCTCGCTCTCATGGCGTTTTCCCTCTGGTAAAACAGCACTATGACTCAGACTCTCTGCTCCTGTTCAGGCTCACTGGACTGCACTGCTTTTCCAACACTGTAAAACTTTCACTCAATACACTCATAAGATGATCAGTGAGAAACAAGTCTACAAAGAGGGTTTTGAATTCCAATAGAAGGAAGATTTTTCTTAACAAATCTTCTCAGAATTAGTAATGGAAATATGGTAACTAATGTTGGCTGATATATTAAAAGAGATCCATCACTAACAACTGGCAGTTAATCCTTATAAGTCATGTGTTTCATTAGTGCTGTATTGCAGATAGGATCTCCCGTGTAAGTGCAATGCACCGCCAGCACTCGCCCAGTTTTCAGAGCAGGATTTATTGTTTCTATAATATACTGGGCTATTTAACAGTCGAAAGTCTTTATATGTCTCAACAAAATATGATTCTGTGTATATGTCAGAAGAACCCCAATAATGGCCTTTATAAGGTGTTCAAACATAATAGCAAATATTCATATCACAAATTTCACCCTAAACCAATAAAAGCCCAAATTCAGTTGTTAGAGGCTAATGAATGTTAATACAGAGACCAAACTCTGCATCCGCTGTGTCAGACATCTTTCTATGCCACAGGCTTGGTATAAAATGGGACAGAACCAGGGTGAAATAAGGTAACTAGAGACTATGGCTGTTCAGACTACAGCAAGAGTATCTTTGGGTTAGGATGAGGTCAACTTATTCAAGTCTCAGCAGCTTGTACCTCAGACAGCCGCACAGACTCGCAGCTTGCCTTCACCACTAACACTCTAGAGAGAAGGGAAAAAGACCAATGCACCTCTTACACTGTAGCCCTGGTGTATTACAAACACTGAAGAGTAGCCAGACAGCCAGAGCAAGAAAGAAAACTAACTGTATCATAAGATCAAATTTGAGCATTTCGCTATATGAATGATATTTTGATGAGACTTTGAATTTAGACAGACACCAATCTTTTAGAATTATCCTAGATCAGGGGTCAACAGACACGGTCCTGGAGGGCCGGTGTCCTGCAGAGTTTTGCTCCAACCCTAATCAAACACACCTGAAGTGGCTAATCAATGTCTTACTAGGTATACTTGAAACTTCCAGGCAGGTGTGTTGAGGCAAAGTTGGAGCTAAACTCTGCAGGACACCGACCCTCCAGGATCAAGTTTGGTGACCCCTGTCTTAGATCATCATCTGAGTTTTAAATGTAATAATGCTTATTATTACTAAGTTTAATGATTTACAATTTTATTGTGGTTATGTTTATTGAGCAGCAAATTAGCATATGACCCTGGACCACAAAACCAGTCATAAGTAGCACGGGTATATTTGTGTTCCATGAAGATATTTTGTAAATTTTCTACCGTAAATATTGAAAACTTATTTTTTTATTAGTAATATGCATTGCTAAGAACTTTATTTGGACAATTTTAATTGAGATTTTCTCAATATTTCGATTGCTTTGCACCCTCAGATTCCAGATATTCAAATACTTGTATCTCTGCCAAATATTGTCCTATTCTAACAAACCATGTTGTATAAATCTCAATAAAAAAAAAAGACCCTTATGACTGATTTTGTTGTCCAAGGTCACATATTAGAATGATTTCTGAAGGATAATGTGACACTAAAGACTGGAATAATGACTGCTAAAAGTTCAATTTTGCATCACAGGAATAAAGTACATTAGTCACACTTTAACGTGCAATTCTCAGTATTAACAAACCATTAACCATTAAAATAGTTAATAAGGTAGTTGTTAAATTTAGGTAGGATTAGGGATGTAGAATATGGTTATGCAGAATATGTGCTTTATAAGTACTAATAAACAGCCAATATAGGCATGGTAATAAGCAACTTGTTAACCTTAGCACTTAGTAATATGTTGCACTGTTGTTGACCGGTGGTACTGCCCTTACTAAACCTAGAAGTGGTCATTTACCACTCATAAAAAAGTGCTGTTTTCATATAAGGCTGCAGAGCACAGCAACAGAACTGGGAAAAATAAATAAAGTGAGATATGTAATTAAATGTGGTAGACTGTGGGAGAAGCATCAGAATTCCAGCTGGCACTGCGTTAGACATAAGCTTCACAAGTTGATGGCACACGGTCAGAGCACCATAAGCTGCTATCCAATTGTATCAACATGCTTTTGAGGATGAAAACATCTTTGGGTAATAGCAAACTTCAAATCTTACATGTTAACACTAGTGCCAACCCATAGGGAGTTGATGCAGAACTCACAGCATATGCATTTTTGATTCTCTTTTGTTTACTTCTTTAATATGTGCATGCATGCTGCTGCACAGCTACTATTCACAGATACTCCAGTGTGTCGTTCTGGCTCAGATGTGACAGAATGTATAAACAGCTAAACATAAGAAAAGACACTGGCATGCCACATCTCAGTCTCCCATCTGCTGTCTGGGTACCCTGATAACACTCCCTCTGTACCATCTATTAAGGTGGATGAGATCGCCATGGCAACTGCCATATCCTGGGATGTGAATTCTCACTTACACTTGTCACAGCCCAAGAAGCCTAAGACTGACCGATACTATTTTGACACATTAATATGGCCTTTACTTATAGTCCTACTTCTAGGAGTTTTGGGGGCAACACTGTGCAGATAAACGTTTTTAGGTCAATACTTATGATTATTTAATAATACTTCTTAAAAAAAAATCTTGTTTTAAAAGCAAGAAACTTTTCACATGAGGAAATCACATACACACTTTTCCTTTGATTTTAGGTATTATTGACTTTGATTATCATTTACATCTCCATGTACACAACATATAATTTGACACTGTATTTTGTAACGGATGACAGAAAATTATGGCACAAGAGGAAATAATATTACATTGAAAACACAACTTAAGGCAAGTCATGTTCTATACAACATTAGACTCCTTTCCACTGTATATTTATATAAATGTCCAGATTATTTCAGCATGACAGTCATTAACAATATGCACATCATGTAAATTGTATTTTGGGATTTGATTACGGATAATGTTTAAGCACATCTGTTTGCCTGGGGAGGATCTAAACAGTTAGAATGATCACAAATTCAATACACAACATGTTTATGCTGCAATATTATGGAAACCAGTGAATGCTGTGGTATGAGGAAGTATAGAAAATGACCAATGACTGTATTATAAAAGCATGCAGTGAATCCCCAGAAGGGCTGACCTATAATCTCAAATCAATAAAACTACAACCAAATATAGACATACCATGCTGGCAATAGTGCAGCACAGAAATAGATTTTCTCTAATGCAAATTAATATTAGTTAGCAAATACAGCAGCAAGCACATTCATTAAATTTCATATGTCTATATAATATAATACCATCCATCTTGCTATGGAGCAACAGAAAGTTTTAAAAAGAGGAAAGGAATGCGTGATGTCAATTGGAAACATCTTTTAAGGGAGCACTTCTGTTAATAAAAAAAAAAAAACTAAGTGCACTTATCAGGCAGATCACATGCTGGAGCTGTTCATCTTGTTTGGACATTGTTGGCCTCCATACAAATAATAAATGCAGTGAGAAAGATATTAATCTCTAAAAAATTCACTTCTTCACATTGAAATGTAGATGTCCAGCCATTATCGGTTTATTTGCATGAGCTCATAAAGAATGTACTTTGTAAATAGCACATTACAAAAACATTTATTGTTAAGAAAAGAAAATCAAAAATAATATTTTGTAAATTCACCAGAATATTTGTTGTGCAAATCAATCAAAATCATGCTATGAGGTATAATTACACTGCGATTGAGTGGATTATCATCCAAAACTCCCCCAACATGGGAGGTCTAAAACATCCTCATACATATATCATAAAATCCTCACCACTCTAAAATAAATTATATAAATGAATATAATATTGTAATGACACCATGAACTGTGTGGACAGGTTTGTTTGTGTGTTATTTCTGGTCTGAAACACAGAGAGATTTGGATACTTTAAAGGATACATTTTAAGAAAAAAGAGGGGAAAGTGTGATATTACTGTGAGAAAAAAGAAAATTAGTGTAACCGGACGTGTTTTATAACCTTGTGCACAGCTTAAAAAATTGACCACTGCTTCAGTGTCTAAACCCATGATTTAATGCACTCCTCCCAATTCTGTCCTTTCCCAGAAAACATCTTCATCTCACCTGGAGTTAGATCTGTTCTCCAGGAGTTTTTGGTGGGCTTCACAGAGCTTGACAGCAGGAGTTGACTCTTGTTTTGAGGTTATAGCTAACGGATGATGTCTAGGTAATTAAGGTCAGTGTAGAGTGCATTGACCAGCAGGGTCAAAAGACGGTTGCTGTCACGCAAGCCATGACCTGGGTACTTGATGAATTGAATGGCCTGGTTCACAGACACATGCAGCTCTGAATACTGCTTATTACTCAGCATTTGCTCCAGTACAGATAAAGCCTGAAAAAAGAGAGCATTCATTCAAGGTACAGAACGATTTACCAGAAATTTGTTTGTACAATAACAAATCATCATCAAATATCTAAAACATTTCAATGCAATTTTTCAGATTTCAACATTCACCTAAAAACAGAAAATTTTACCTGTTGGGCTTTAGCTGAGAGCTGCAGCTCTGTGCCTGGATGAAGACGCAGCTGATTCTCTGAGGGCACCTGGACCAGCAAAAATGCTGACATGCTGCGCGCCACAACCCGAAACCTGAAACACAGGAAGAACAGAAATTGTGAGGCATGCAATTCACACAACTGACCTTTCATGTCCGATCTGGACATCAAAACAGAACTGTTTTAGCAGTTTCTCAATCTTCTCTCACCTGCTAGAAAGTGGGGATTTCCTCCCAAGGCCTATGGCTCCCAAGATGCCCGAGTTCAGTCTTTCCTCACTGAGCTGGGACAGACGGTTCTGAAATGCCATTGAGGTGAGAATCAGAGTGTCAAGTGCACAGGTGTCCTCTTGATCCACCTGGATCAGCAGAAGCTCCAAGAATTTATGCCACCATAAAAACAGTTTTGCCTCATCAGCTGGACCACTGCAGGAAGAGAAGACACACTCACTTAGGCCACAAATACTCAGACAATAAGCACTAAAAATTAAAGGAATGTTATTAACTAACTCTGCAATCCTACACTACTTCCGGCCCGGGTTTATGTGTGTGTCCTTCAGCATTTATACATGTGATATGTTACCTAGGGAAGACCTGGCTGATCCATGTGCTGAGCAGCACTAAGGTCTTCTTCTCATTCAGGAGGGTTTGCTCCAGGTTCAGCCTCTGGAGGATGTAGACGTACAGAGTGAGATAACTGCCCAGGTTCAGGCTTTCCTGAATGAAGTCCTCAACAGTCAGTTCAGGAACCTGAAGAGAGACAAGGATGGGCCCCCAACCAGAGTATTGATCAGCACATCCACCTGAAAGAAACACAACATATTACTAGAAGTTGTGGACAGATCAATAAGATAATAAAACTCACTGTCCTCTATAATGGTTCCATGCAAATGTTTTGATTCAGCCTAGATGTTTGCTTTTATGGTCCTTACAACGTGATTAGGGAGAGGAATAATTCCTAAAGGCTTACGCAGACAGACCGTTTAAAATCTGTGACTAAGCCCAGAACAAGTATGAGCTATTATTACCATCAGTGAAGTAGGAGAGAATACAGGCCTCAGTGGTTCGTGTCATATGACGCACTGAGGCCAGGCATCTGCACGCAGCAGTTAGCAGGGGGAGAACCAAAGGACCCCGAGCTCGCTTTTCCACCCAGGAGTGGAGTTTAGTCCCGAGTCCCTCTGCTGTAGATATGCCAGCTTCATTGAGCAGAGTCAGCATCTCCGCAAATAGACTGCAGGTGGCCATGTGCCGCTGCTGGAGGTCTGTCTCTGAACGTGAGAATGAGATACATTAAGAGAGGTTCATTCAACATAAAGGGATTGTTAACACAAAAATGAAAATTCTGTCATTGATTACTCACCCTCATGTCGTTCCAAACCCATCGTTCGGAACACAAATTGATATATTTGATGAAATCTAAGAGCTTTATGACCCTGCATAGACAGCAGCGCAACAGATATGTTCAAGATCCAGAAACTTAGTAAGGACATCATTAAAATAGTCCATGTGACATCAACCATTGGTTCAACCATTAGTGGTACTCTTGTGAACGCATGTTAAAGACTGACACTGAAGAGAAGAAATTGTTGAATAAAGTCATTATTTTCATTTTCTTTGCACACAAGATATTCTCATTCCTTCATAAAATTAAGGTTGAACCACTGATGTCACATGGACTATTTTAACAATGTCCTTACTACCTTTCTGGGCCTCCACCGTGGTAGTTGCGTTGCTGTCTATGGAGGGTCAGAAAGCTCTTGGATTTCATCAAAAATATCTTAATTTGTGTTCTGAAGATGAATGAAGGTTTTACAGGTTTGGAACGGCATGAGGGTGAATAATTAATGACAGAATTTTCATTTTTTTTGTGTGAACTACCCTTTAAGACGTAACTAATACTATTACTTTTACATTATTACTATTAGGACCTCTTTCAAAAACATAAAAAAATCTTGAATGAACAAATGAATGAATGAATACTATTACAAATTACATTTGTTTTTGGTTTGAAAACCAATTAAAATCAGATTCAGGTGGAGAATGGATAATAAAAAGACATGTTTCTCATCTGTTCCTGCATTTAATTCTGAAATTACTGCACAACCTGCTCTATGCACATACTGATATATATGCTGTAAAAAAAATAAATATTTAGCATTCCCTAACATATCAAGGCAAGTTCATCGGAATAGTCAAGGATGCAAATCAGTGGTATTTCAAATGCTTTTGGGAATAGATGCATATGTACAATCATACATTAATGTGCCATAGTGTCTGCATCTGTATCTTAACTAATTTCTTTTTCTTTTCCCACTCTTGGCATTGTGCTGATGCCTTTGTCATTACTACTGCAACCAATATACTGGGTACTAACTGAACTGCTGTCACATTCTAAATGACAATACAAAGAGTCAGTCCGAAAGATTGAATCTAAAAAACAAACCGGAACTGTGTGCAGTGTGAACATAGCCTAAGTGCTACTGAAGCAAACAACTACTTTCATTCTTATAAAATCCAGTGGCAAGCAGAACTAAAAATGAACATTATGCAATAATCTGCTGAGGAATGTGACAGGAAAATGAATATGAAAGAGAAATTAAACATTCTCCTCACCGGGAGGGTTGAAAATGACAATGTACTCCAGTAATTTCTCCATTTCTGTCTCCAGTGATGCCAGACTGATGTTGCCATTTTGATCCAGAGAAGTCAGGAACTGCACCATTAAGTGAAGGAAGGCTTGGCACTTTAAAGTCATGTCCTAACAGTCACAAATCACACAACAGATACAAATCACAACGCTGTAAAAATGCAGTTTACAGTAATTTACAGTATTTAACAGCAGTGTGTCATCTAACCTTGTGATTTAACATTTGTGTGGTCGTCCCAAATCCAGCAGCCATTCTTAGCAATTTGATGACGTGTTGTGAAGAAGTATCATGACTGAGAACAAGGGATGCTGGGTAATGAGTGCTGACATAGCGTGTAACATTTTGATAAGAAGGAAAATCTACTAGGTGCCAAGGCAGAGAAGCTGATTGGTCCAGGAGACTAAGAACAGAAGACTCCTGTAGAAGTAAATCATGGTAAATTAATCTCTAATAGACCTTTGAAAATGGTTAGGGTAAACAGGTGACCACTCACAGGTTTGCTGAGATCCTCTTTGGCCAAAAACACCATCAGATAGAGGACAGAGACCACCATCATCTGAGCTGAGGGACTCAGCTGGGGGCTGAGAGAGTCACTCAGTACACTGACCCAGTTCACTTCACACAGCAGCTCTCCCATAAACAGGAAACAACTCTTTGGACTTCCCCTCTCCACCTGAACAGCACAAACTTCCATCAATTTACTGACAACCATCTATTAAAGTATCAGTATTTTCTTATAGTCACTACAAGTAAAACAGAAGGATTAAAACCTGTCATCTTCAACAAATTATTTGTCAGACTACCCTTGGAAGTGATTAAATGTAAGTATGCATTGCAACCGTTCAAAAGATCGGTGTCTGTAAGATTAATTTTTTTATATTTTTTACTGAAGGATGCATTACATTGAACAAAAGTGACAGCAAAACTTATTACAAAATGTCTATTTCAAATAAATGCTGTTCTTTTGAGCTCCACAAAAAATATTAATCAGTACAACTCTTTTCAACATTAATAATAATATAAAGTATGTATGTTTTTTTGAGCACCAAATCAGCATATTGGAATGATTACTAAAAGATCATGTGACACTGAAGCCAGAACTGAAGTAATGGCTGCAGAGTATTCAGTTTTGCCATCACAGGAATAAGTTGCAATTTAAACTGTAATAAAATAGAAAACAGTTATTTTACTGTCCCCAAATGTCTGGATGGTGGTGTATATAGGTCTACATGGACATTCTAGAGATCTTCAACCAAATACAGGTAATACATGTGATTTAGGATTTCTGTAAATGTCTCACATTGAAAAACTGGTTCATTAGTGTCTGATCTGGATGCAGGTCCTTCCATGGCAAACGGCTGTACTCAGTGTGATAGGTGTACAGCAGGTACTCTGGCATCTTGGGAGAGGTGCAGGTCTCACAGTAATGCATAAGATGAAACCACAGAGCTCCTCTTTGTCCTGGCAACAAGCGATCTGCACCAAAATGTATGGATTCAAAATTACATACTGATCAAATGGATTTTCAACTGAACATGTATTTCAACAGCTGAAAAAATGGTTGAATGAATCATGACATTTGTGTTTTTGTCCTGTTCTCCAAGGATGTTTACCTTTGAATTTCTCATGCATAGTCTCCATCAAGCGTGCATATAAGCTCACTAAGCTCGCTGCAGCTGCAGCATCTGATTCAAGCCATGGAGAACAGCGAGGATGACTGTGACATACACAAAAGAGTCATTACTCATCACTTCTGTCATCAGTGTTATAACAACCAAACTGCAGAGCCACATCAAAGCATACCTAGTGTTGTCAGTGTCAAGGACCAGAATCCACGGTTCAAACAGTTTGGCCATTTTTGCATGTAGGCTCTCAAAAGCTACATTAAGGAGAATTTAACATGAATTAATTTAATTATTCATTTGCTGTGCAGATATATACACTACTGTTCAAAAGTTTGGATTCTTCTTCATGTTTTTCAAATAGGTCTCTTATGCTCACCAAGACTGCATTTATTTGATCAAAAATACAGTAAAACAGTAATATGGTTTTATAATTATTTCTATTTGAATACAATTTAAAATTTAATTTATTGCTGTGATAGTAAAGTGATTGTGGAAACTGTGATACATTTTTACTGAACATCTTACTAACCCCAAACTTCTGTCTGGACTAAGTATTTGGTTGCTACACATAACAGAGAAATACAATTTTGTACCTTTGACCAGTCTTGGACTTCCTACTGGTTCTTTGTTGCAATTGCTTAGTTCCAGATCAATGATGTAGGTAATCAAATCTTCCCAAAACATCTTGATTTCCTCAATGTACGGCCCCCATTTTGAGAGGAGACCAAAGCTCCTGAAGTCCCCGTTAGACAGACGGAGCTTCAGGAAGTATTTTGAGAGCCATTCAATTGTTTCATCCACCTAGAAAAACAAAGTACAATTTTAATTCTCTGGCTCAGTTTGAAGTATTTAACACTAATTAGAGCATGTCAAATAAATAAGGCCTTACCTGTTGAGGGGAGAGCAGGATGGAGCGGGTTTTGTTTGTCTTTATCTTGGGATGAGGAGAACAGCCCAGCACTCTTAGTGACGTTCTCCAACAGTCTGGACTGAGAAGCTGGTTAGAAGAGCCTGCAGGAAAGTCAACATATTCAATTTTTCTGAGCACAAATAGATTTTGAAAATAATTTCCAAGTACATTTTCACTTATAGCAAACCATTCATATGTAGTTTTTGGAATTTACATTTAATCTTTATAAATCATGATTACAAACATCATGCTAAACTACCAGATCAGGGCAAAAGAAGAATGTTTAGACATAAATATCTATAGATAATCAAATCTACAAAAAGTGGATCTGGACTAATTTAGACACTACACTTTCATAAATATAATTTAGCAGACATTGGACAGATCTAACATATAATAATATCTAGATATAATATATTTTTAAAAACAAAGATTGTGAGCTAAAATCTGAGGTTTGCAAGTAAATTAAAATAAATTAATCATTATTCTGAGGTGATTACATGAGGGTAACCATTGTGACAATTTGACATGGAAGCAAATCTGAAAAGAACCACCCCCCACCCCCCACAATGGATGAGTCTAGGTCAGAGAGAAGGAAAGACATACTCTGCATGAGCAGACGAAGGAAGTCACTGTAGTGGTCTGGAAATTGGTAAAGCAGCAGTTCTGTCCAATGCTTGCAGAAGATGTTGAAGGGCATGAGGACTTCTGGCTCAGGTTCCAGGCCACAGGTGCACAGAGCCTGATGGATTATTTCCATCAATCGGCTACGCTCAGAGAACTGAGGCTGCGTCACCGACAGCCACTGAGTCAAGTCAAACTAGAAACAGAGCAGATTGTTCAATATAATTTTTTAATAAAGTTGCAAACATGAGCTACACATTCAAAAGCAAAAAGTAGAGCAATCAGAGTCTCAGAGGGCCATGTGAAGGATCCAGCGTGAGGTGGTTAGAGAGTGCAGACTGTCTTTTCAATTATTATTTAAAAGACAGTACATTTAAATTAGACTGTTTTTGTTCCCGCTATTTCCGCACAAAAATAATTTTATACACTTCTCTGAGGGTTTTGACATGGTAATATGCTAATGAGATATGACAGCACTGCTTCGCATTATGAACAAAACAGAGAAGTCTTTTCCTCACGGAATAAAAAACTTCTAGAAGAATTTTTATTTTGCAAATTCTTTTTAACCCATAATGCTTTCAATTGCAACCTGTAGGACAAACATTTATAGCATTATTCAATGAAGGCAAATTACTTTTGTGAGGATCATGAATATGACATCACCGCTGTCTATGTGGAGGGTGTTGACCACTTCCTCGTACAGAGAGACCAGCTCTGCAGGAGAGGCGTTTGGGGTGAAGTAGGGTGAGAGAAGGTTACAGAGGTGTCTGTTGAGCAGGATGGTCTTCAGCATTTGTTTACATTCTGATCGGACATCCCGGATGAAGACCTAGATAGATAGATGGAGTCAAAGATACACTTTGTATAATTTTAACAGTTAAGACTGGAGAGTTTCAAATATAAAACCACAGACCTTTTAAAAAGTTTACTTCATGTTTTTAAAAAAAAGTCAATTTAAATGAAAACAAATTTGAGAAAACATCATTACATTTTGAAATTAGTATTGAAATAATGTAACATTATATAGTTCACTGGGTTGAAAACAATACCTGACCAAGGATCTCTATACAGGATGTGAAAAATTGCCGGGTGGGTGGATGTCTCTGTGTATCCTCACACACAAATGACACTATCTGATAGAAAGCAGTGATGCCCACCTTCAGTATGCCAGGGGAAGGATTTAGTTTGTAAGCATTAACCAAGGCCCTAAACAAGAAAACATGATGTTCAAACTTAGTGACACAAATATAGAAAATGTAGGAATTGATTTGAGTGGGTACTGACGTGATGAAGTTCTCTGTGTGCACAGCTGCCTCAGCCAGACTTTGAGGAGGAGCTTTGATTCCATCAGCCTGTAGCTGTTTAATATCACTCTTCAGGCATTGGATCTGATTCTGCACTGGATCCAGTTTGTGCATTCTTGAGTACTGCATCACACAATGAGGGAGAAAGAGAGAGAGCTCATGAAAATGTAGGATTTTCTGGGGGGTTGCCAAATTTTTTTATATTATTAAAGGGGTCATGAACTGAGAAATCAAAATTCCCTTGATCTTTTGATGTATAAGAGGTCATTGTGCTATATAAACATTCTGTAAGTTTCAGAACTCAAAACTTTCTTGTTAGTCTAAAAGCAGCTTATATTAAAGCCAGTCTGCCAAAATGACAGGTTGTGGAATGTGCCATTTTATGACGTAATAGTGTGGCTAAACACCGCCTCCGCAGAAGATGATCAACACCTGCTTCTACATCACTGCCTGTTTTGCCCCGCCTACAAAATTCATGCATGTAGAAGAGTAGCGATCACAGGTCTACACAGAAACCAAATGAAAAACTTTATTAGATTAACTAATTGCCAGATTGCGTCAGTAAGAACTTGGCCCTTTGTTCACTTCATTTTACTGTGGATTCGTTTACAAACAAGGCACAATTCGACGCAGGATTTTCAGAAAGACTGAAACTAAAAGACAATGTTATGCCGAATATATTGGATCCGACGGTATTGTCGCACCACACAAGAGTAACTGTTTTCATTGCACGATCACTATTACTTTGTCTGTTATTACAGATCGTTTGATATGTACTGAGTATTTATGCATTTTTAACCTAAAACACAGCAGTGTCCATCTGTGAAGGACGTAGGCTGTCAAACATACACAAATGTTATCCAATCATAGCAGTTCATTTCAATAAAATAATGATACGGCATTTTGGACACCGACACCTAGTAATCCACACTACTATTATTATACAAAAAATATGCAAATATTTCAGTCACCAATCCCATTGTATATATATGCTAATTGCAGTCGGTCATGATTAATGTATTGCGCAAGTGCCTAATAATAGGGTGGTTACCATAATGAAGTGAGTAGTATTCAGCATGTCATGTGATCACAAAATTGCGACCCATGTACCCATGAAGTCTCATCTCATGCAAGTGAACAATTAGCACAGAGTAAGATAGAAATGGCAGCTATTCACCTTAACAGAGACATGTGCGGGACCCTGGCAGGGCTGTCCACCTTTGCCACGACACTCTAATTGCATTGAGAGTTGGTCTTCTCGGTTTATGTAGAGCTGCGGCAACACTTCCAGCAGTTCATTGTCTAGAACGACCTGCTGTGTTTCCCTGACCGTTGCCAACCTGAGAAGAGGACAGTCGTGATTTACATCATTTAGCACATACGGAGATGCACGTACAGCACTACAGCTCATCACTGAGTAATTTGAGAGGCACCGGTTATTAATCACGGCACTGAAGACTTACTTAACATGCCCTTATGGGCTGTAAGTGAGTTTTGACATCAGTTTATCAATCAATACATGCTTACTACAAGTCTTACTTGGCTTGATGCTGGAGCTTAGCAAGGTCTTCCTGAATTAAGGCAGTGGAGATTTTCTCATCAGACAGACTCTCAGTGGGAATATCAGGAACTGGAGCCTTCATAGGCACAAGTAACAGCGCCCCCTGGGGGGCATCATGCTTTCTCAAATGAGTGAGAATACGCTCCCTTGCTATAAATAAATAGATGAGGAATATTATTTATTGTAAAAAGTCAAATCTGCTGTACACCAAACTGTGACAAAGTTCTAAATATCTAACATCCAAAAAGTCATCTAAATGTCTTTTTTTTAATATAAAATTATAACTTTTACATGCTCAAAAGGGGCTTTCCCCCCCCACAAATGCAGTCTCTGATTTAGAAAGTCATGCAAACTTTCAATAAATGTGCCTGAAGCAAACAACTGTAACATTCCTAAAGAGTAATCCTGTTTTCAAATTTTGACTGTTATAAATATGAGAATCCAGACATCAGAGTATGATTATCAGTGGAAAGTGGGCTCAGTACCAGCCAGAGGATTGATGAAGTCAGTGAAGATGGAGGAGCTGGTGTTCTGGGAGAGTGCAGGTTCACTCTTGACCTTTGACCACAGACTGAGCACTTCCTGCAGCTCATGCTGGACTCGCTCAATGTCCATATGCTCCATCCACACCTCCTACAGATGAAGGGACACACAGACATGGCATCAGTTCATATCTGATAATGTTTTGTGTCAAAGACGTCTTCAGTATCATCTGAAAATATGCATCTGAACAAAAAATAAAATAATGACCACAATTTTAAACAAAGGCTCATCTATATAAATGACTTTCATCAGAAAATCTTTTGATACATTTGTCCATACATTGCTAAAGGTTTAATGCAAATGACAAATGTAACTCTTCTAGCTCTTATATCTGATTACATACAGTATGTTCAATTTTAGCAATTTTTAGCAAGTTATGAAAAATGTGGCAGAATATTTTCCAAATGTCCAGAGAAAGCATGTGTAAAATATATGTTTAAACAATATCACTACTGTTTCATTGTTACAAAATATTTCTATTTCAAAATTCTTTTGAACTTTCTATTCTGGAAAAAATGTACCATGTTTCCACAAAAACATCAAGCAACTGTTTGTAACACTGATAATAATAAGAAATGTTTGTTGAGCAGCAAATCAGTATATTAAAATATACTATAGATTTATATTTAAATGAAGTATACTTGAATGAAGGATCATGTGACACTGAACACTGAAGTAGTGGTTGTGAAACATTCAGCTTTGCCATTACTGGAATAAAATACATTAGATTATTACAGTTTTTAAATTATAATAATACTTTACAATACTACTGCTTTTGCTATATTTTTGATCAAATGCAGCCTTGGTGAGGATATGAAACTACTTTCAAAAACATTTAAAAAATCTTACCAACCCCCAAATTTTTACCGTATAGATCTGTTAAATAGACAGCTTGTCATCTTATTTTTAAATTGTAAGGGATTGTTTAAAATCACGTTTTCATTCAAAACAATTTACTAAATCCTTTTATGGCTCAGACCTCTTAAAGATAAAAAGATAAGAAAGAATGCACTCTGCTGGAGTCAAACAAACCCTCACCTGCTGGCGCTGCATGATTTTGGCTAGGCGATGGGTGTCATACTGCTTTGGCAAAGAAGGCAAGTAAATTTCTTGCTTCTGAAGGTTTTCATCATCCAACCACAAAGCAAACACAGTGAAGAGCCTGAACAACAAGAGTTAGAAATTAAAAAAATGTATTTTCTGTACAAACAAAATGGCTGAATGATGAGGCTTCTATTTACAAATTAAATATAACACTTTATTTTGTTGAACTTGAGTGTAATACAAATTACACATAACACATAAGTACTGTACGCACATCTTGAAAACAATACCAATGAAAGTTTCTTTCATATGCTTAATACTCAATTGTACGCAATAGTAAACAGAATAATGGATGTTGAGACAACAAAATCTGAACATTACCGCACAAGCTCAGTGTGCAGCTCAGGAGAGGTCATATACTGGGTGATGGGCGTCCCTGGGGTGAGCAGACCATCACTGGATTCACCGCTTGAGCAGGGCACTTTCAGAGCTTTACTAGCAGCGTGGTGGAAGTCAGACACTTCAACAAGCCGCTGTCTGAGGCTTTTTAACAAGGATAGATGGGCCGCACTATGGAAGTAACGCCTTCCAATACAGCCTTTCACCTCCAGCCTGATGGTGGGAAAAAAAAATAAAAAAATCAGAGGCAAGGGTTCAGAAATACACATAATCAAACAAACCGCAGTTCACAAATCACAAATATTATACTTTATGTAATATACAAGGTAAAATAAACATTAAGGATCCTGAGACACAGCATTATCCAAAAATAAATAAATAAACATATAAATAACAGACATAAAATACTGAGTAGTGCTGGAATTATTTCATTATTTTAAAGGAAAGGGATTGTGGAGTTAAAGTATTTCAGAGTCATGTAATAACTGATATTGTGCAAATACAAAAATAATAATATACTGTCAAACACAGGACATGAAATGCATCTGACATTATATTCAACACATATCAGAGAACAGAACACAGAAGTTGTGTAAGTCAAAGAGCTGGAACATCAGTCTTGTGAGTCATCAGTACTGCTACATAAAGCTTAGAGTAAAATCTGGTGAAACATGAAATGAGTGAAATCATCAATAAGAAAGGAGTACAAAAAGGGAAATGAGGGGGAGGGAGAAAAAAAGAAGGAAAGAGGAACAGGGTGAACATTTTCACTTGAATATAGCACGTACAATATGTACTTTGAATCCAACATGCATTATGTAACTGCATTTTAGTGAAGTCAAATAGCATGATAATATATCTAACAAGTTTGTAAATATTCATTTTAAGAAAAAAAAAAAATCACAATAACAAACCAAATAAAGACAGAATGCTTTTGTTTAACGCACCCAAACTCTGGTCCAGGTTGACGGAGATAAAGTTGGAAAAATTTCTGCCACACCAAAGGCAGGAGTGGATGATCTGCAGGGGTAGCTAAAGCTTGTTGAGCCCAGCGATAAATCATCAGTCTCTGTAGGGACGGGACGACCTGAAGCTTAAGGCGCACCTGAGCTTTCTGACAAACCGGAAAGAAAAAAAAAAACGGCTAATGAATTGCACCTTTATTGTACTAAAAATGTATAAAAACATGCACAGGTACCCAAACCTTTTGACCAATTATTTTCTATTAATTGTCCATGATGTATACTTTTCATTATTAAAGGATACATTGTTTTTTTTAAATATTTGAAATTACTTTATTAAAAATATCACCAATAAGACAAAATACATAGCCTCTAAGAGAACATGGGACATAAGTTGGGAGGAAAAATTTAGAGTTCATTTGCTCGCAAAAAGTTTTGCATTGCCCCAAGAAACTTTGCGTTCACAAAAAAGAAAAAAATTCCTCACATCTCATGTTTATTTCATCACCATGTCTCTCCTTAGGGGCTTCGTAATGAAAAGACGAGTTTTACTCTAAAGAACCACCCACAAAGTGAAAAATCTAGAACAATAGTCTAAAACAATTTTAACATTCCCTGACAATTTCAGGTGTGCTCAAAATGTTCTCTTCGATGTGGCTGCACATGATAATTGTACTGGAGTATGAGAAGAATGAAAGTTTACCTTCAGAGCCTGATCTGATGTGTAAGCAGGGTTCGAGAGGAGCTCATGCTCCACACAGCGTCGCAGCTGAGAGTCTTCTTCGAACATTGTCTCCATGTTGAGGACCAACCAAGCAAACCACACCTTAAGACAAAATAAAAACACGGAGAGGGAAATGGTCACTAAAAGTAATCAGATTTAGATGAGCTGTTTAAGCATTAACCTGTACATACCTCTCCTGTGAGATAATTGCCCTCAATGAAGGATGGAGTGATATTTCCTGCCACTATCCAGCCCATAAGAGATGACAGCAAACCTTTGTCTCCATGATAACCTAAAGCACTCTAAAAGGCAAATCCAAAAACACATAAAAAAGTAGTTCTAAGTTTTCCAAGTAGTTTGCTTTAAGCCATTTGTTAAAAGAAGTAACAACTTGGGGAAGTCATGGCCTAATGGTTAGAGTCTGACTCGTAACCCAAAGGTTGCGGGTTCGAGTATCTGTACCACTTGCAGGGATTGTAGGTGGGGGAGTGAATGTACAGCGCTCTCTCAACCTCAATACCAACAGAGGTGCCCTTGTGTAAGTGCCCAACTGCTCCCCGGGCACCGCAGCATAAATGGTTGCCCACTGCTCCGGGTGTGTGTTCACGGTGTGTGTGTGTGTGTGTGTGTGTGTGTGTGTGTGAGTTCATTGTGTGTGTGTGTGTGTGTGTGTGTGTGTGTGTGCGCACTTAGAATGGGTTAAATGCAGAGCACTAATTCTGAGTATGGGTTACCATACTTGGCCACATGTCACGTCACTTTCACTTTAAAAATCCAAGAGTAGAAAACCTTATGTTGTTGGTAGAGAAGTTTCTGGAGACATTCCTCTTGTTGGTGAAGAAATGCAGCACGGCACAGGTGGTCCAGAAGGTAGAGAACAGCTTTGTCTCGATGCCAGAGGTTCTGTTCAGTCAAAACCTGAAGCCAGAACTCAAGAACAGCTACTGCACCAACGCGACCAGGCCTGGAGCTCTCCAGAATATGAGCCTGAAGGACAGGAAGATCTTTCCATGATCTTAAAAACCTTCAAATTCAAGTTTTAGTTTAAAGGTTTTGTATTTAAATTTTAATGACTTTTTATGTATACAAAAGTATGAAGTAAGTAATTTTTTTTCAGCAAGGATACAATAAATTGATCAAAAGTAGACATTTATGATGTTACAAAAGATTTTTATTTCAAACAAATGCTGTTCTTTTAAACTTTCTATTAAAAATTCTGAAAATGTCAAGTCAGCATATTAGACTGATTTCTAAAGGAACGTGAAATGGAAGACTGCTGTAATGGCTGCTGATAATTCAGCTTTACCACAGCAGAAATAAATTTAATTTTAAAATATATTAAAATGGATAACAGTTTTTTTTTTCCAGTTATAATAGTTTGTTACTGTTTTCACAGTATTTTTGATCAAATAAATGCAGCCTTGGTGAGCATAGGAGACTCTCTAAAAATTCTCTCAAATAAACTTTTTTAATGGGTGAGTTGTATTGGATAATAAAGAAAAAGAGCAACAAGTGCCCAGTATATATGGAAAATCCTTTAACACATTCCAAAATCCCACCTGGATCACACTGTTAAGGAGTTTGATGTTCTCACATGTAGAGGTGCCAATCAGATGCTGGGCCACCTTCTGTGTAACCTGCTGGGTCACACCCTGAGTCCCACTATCCAGCTGCAAGAAGAGCTGGATACAGCTCAGAAACCTGATTAACATTTAGAGAAAAGCATTAGTATTGCTTACATACCTACAACAGTATATTAATTCATTTTTTATGCTGTAAATACAAAAATAAAAAAACATTTCAAGGATGATGTAATGTCTAACAGAAAGTGATGATGTAATGTCTAACAGAAAGTAATAAATATATGACAATATAAAAATAAATGTTCTTAACAGTTCATTTTTGAGCAGGTAGAACTGGCAGTGGTAGACCAGAGGAAGAATATTTTCCAGTATGTGCACTACAGCTTTGAGATGACGGGACTGAACCAGAGTCTTCAGTAGAGATATTCCGTCACTGCAGAACTTCTCCAAACTGTCAAATGCAAAACATTGAAAACGAATTAATCTAACTAGATTTGGATTTTCATCCTGCTTGGAACATTACTGTTGATGAATCAGTCAGTCTATGGTCAGTACACTTCATCTATTAGAATCAAAAGTGTATATTCCTTCCAAACCTGTGCCCAATGGTGGTCATGTCAATAGCCAGAAAACAGCCGATGGGGATGCTCGCTTTGACTGCTTTGAACACAGGGTGCATGATGGGAGAGTCTGTGATCTCAGGCACACTGGGAGCACTGGAGGAGGGAAGAGGGCACCAGGCATTCTGAGGACTTATTTCATTAATATGGAGCTTTAGCCTAAGAACCAGATCCCAGGCCCACTGGTTAAAGGAGGATTCTGGTGTTTGGCCGAGCCGCACCACGTTAGCCAGGTAAGACACCTGCAGAGAGTTATCATGCAGAAAATGTGAGCTGATAACAGTTCAATAGTTAACAAGTTTCCTCATAGAATTAACATTTTCTTCGTAGTGCCTATTAAGAAGCTCATCAAACTTTTGGCTGTTATTTCTGCTGATGAATGGGGGTGAACCACTGCAAACTCGACATTTTACAAAGATTAATATAGTCTGTATTAGCCCCCCCCCCCACACACACACAAAACAAACAAAGCTTTATCAATGCTGATGACAAACAATGTTGATTAAGAGCCTTATTTTACTATGTGAAACATACCTGTTTGATGCCTTCTGAGAGGATTCCACCATATGGCTTGTCTGTGAGATATTTTTGATATGCCTCAATCACCAAAAGTGCGACTTCACTATGCAAAGATTCTGGTAAAATGAGGCAACCATTCTGTTGGTGAGAGAGAAAGTTATACTTCTTATATACAACACTTAAAAAAAGCTAATTTAATAGTCAGATTAACCACACAAGGATTTAGTTTGTATCACTATCCATAGACACATCTGTTAGATAATAAATCAGTGCATGTCTTTCCATATTTATGACTGAGACTCACAGGCTGAAATCCCCAGTTGAGGCCCTCTAGTATGATGCAGGCTAATCTGCTCTCCACAGCAGTGAGACTGAAGTTTAACAGCCAATCTCGGATCAACCCCACCTCAGCTCGAGCTGGCGTCCACAAGTGCAGGGGCAACTCCTTGAAAAGGTACAGAGACACCTGGAGAGATAATTATAATTAGGGTAAATAACAGAATGTATAAGTATTTGGTGAGAAAACCCCCAGATCTTTCAAAGATATTTTTGTGGGAGATGAGTAAACCATTGAACAGACAATACAAAAAAGTGGCTTTAGAAGTCAATATATTGTTTGTTTTATTTCCCTATCATTGAAAATAAGCCTATCACTGGCTCATAGTTCATAAAAGTTTTACCTACAATTAAATTTCTGCATCTCATGAGATGACTGACACAATTTTAAAAATGTATCCAGAGACACTGTATTCCATTCTGCTTCATCTACAACAGCTGTACTGAATGCATATTTAATGTTGCTTGCTTAATTGTTGTTCTTCATCAATCTTTGCTCAGTTCTTATGTCTTTGGTGAACCGACGGATGCTGTAGTTCACTCACCATGCCCACTCTCTCTATGGTCTCTCTCAGTCTCTTCAACAGCACAGAGATGATGTGAGGGTGGGCAGTCGCTATAGCTGCAAGCAACTCTCGCCCAACTTTAGAAAAGATTTCACGGGTGGTGATACTAACATAGGACACCTTAAAGGAAAGAGTAACAAACATTTATTGCACTTAAAACGTCTGGATGATGTTATTATTCGATGATGGATTCATCATAAAGGTCCTAAGTAAAAGTTCAGAAAAAAGTAGAGTCACCTCGTAAATCTCTAGCACTATGTTCCTGACAAATTCAGGGTCTACGTCGGTACGTCTGGGCTGGGCCATATGTGCAAACGTTGTCAACAGGCAGATTCCATCCGAGCTGTTTATCTCTGACAGCCAGCACTGAAACTTCTCCTGATGACTTGGTTCTGGACATACATAAAGTCAGAAAGGTTGAGAACCAGCGCTCTAAACAATTTTGTGTTCACCAACATCCGATGTGCTTGGTGTCTCACCTCTGAGCCCCTGGATACAGTCCTCAGCACTCAGGCTACAGCTTAGCTTCTCCAGACCGTCCATCTCTGCACACTGCATAATGTAGAAGATCTTCCACAGCATGGAGCTGGATAATGTGCCATACGGCATCTCAGACATGAACAGCCATATGCCCAGTCTGTGAATCAATAAAGGGTTAGTTAAATAGACACAGCTTCAGAAAGAGATGTGTATAGTAAAGTAAATCTGTTATTGACAGCAAACATAGAGAGGAGACAGAAAAAAATATGGCAAGAGAGGGGCAATGGGATCAGGGGCCGGATTCACAAAACATTCTTAAGAAGAAATTTTTTCTTAACTGCCATTTTCTTATTATTTTTTAACTTAAGAAAAAAGTTAAGAATATTTTGTATTCCCAAAAATTCTTCTTAAGAATATTCTTATCTTTTTTCATAAGATTGTTCTTAAGACAAAACCTAAGAAGAATTCAAATTCTTGAAAAGAATCTTCTTTAAAATCATCGTAAATAACTTCTTAAATTTAGGACAGCCCCAGACTTGTCTTAAATCCAAAACAGTAAGAATTATTTAATAAATTCATTGGGTTATTTCAAATTAATTGTTATATTTAAGCATTACAACAACATTAGCTACATATAATACATAGTAGGACTATTAATGGGGATGTGCATGAGTTTTCTGAAGTGACAGCGATGACTGATAATATAAACAATGTTCGGTCATGAATGACTAGCCTTTTTTCTGACTTCAAAACTCAGTAGCAACTCTACAAAACGAGTCAGATAGGGAGCTTTATTTGGACACTTTTATTTTAGCTTATAAATACGACATAATCTTTGGCAGTATGCAGCGCATATGAATGCGCCGATACACAGGACGCGTTCGCTGCAGCAGCGCGGACACAAACCCGGAAGCGTTCACTCAGATGAGAGCGCAAAATTTATCTTAAGAAATTTCTTAACTTATTTCTTAAGAAGATTTTCGTGAATCCGGCCCCAGGGCACAATGTAGGCCAGATGTGAACCTACTTCTCCCTTGTAGGCACCAAAGCTTAATGTCTGGAGCATGTTTATTAATGTCTGGAGCATGTTAGGCCCCAGCTCTGGAATTACTCTATACCTCTTGGCCTTGAGCACATGAAGCACTGCTCTCAGGAAGAGATGGTCAAACTCCACCTGCAGCTTCTCCGTTGAAAATGACTGTTCCTGCATTGTGGTCCTGCTCACACCTGTCAGGCTGATGTACTGCGCCCAGTGGTCACTAACATAACAGAGCGTCATCCTAGAAGGAGAGAAAAAAAACCCTCAAAGGTCTAAATTACGGTCAGTTAAATATGGCTGAGAACCTACTAAATAGCTTCTAATAATGTAAGAAAAAATAACATCTGTGGTTTGTCAGGATTACTTAAGATGGATATTTTTTAGTATGAAAAAGACAAATTAATAAGCTTAATAAGCTTACAAACCTGATCATGTGACCAATTCTCTTTACAAATTGGCGATAACGTGCTCTGTTGTAAGTCTGCAAGCCGACAGCAAGCAGTTCGACCAGTGAAGAAGCAAATGCAAATATCTTCATCATCTTTTGACTGGTGGTGGCTTGAGGCTGATAGTCGCCTATTGGCAAGAGTGAAATTTAACAGGTTAACTAATTAGAAACCGTATAAAATTTCAACTTTAATATACAAATAACTGTTCTAAGGATTTCTAAGTCTTAGGGGAAATGGCTTTTTAAGCTTTTTTCCATTTAGGATGCCCATTCACTTTCTGAGTAAATGAGTAAGTGAGTAAATGATGACAGAACTTGCCTTTCTGAGTGAACTATCTCTTTAATAACAAGTGAATACTATATAATCTACTGACCAGTAAATAAGGAGAACCAGATGTAAACTGAACATTGCATGGCTGTCTCAGCTCATTTATGGGGGCATAATGACAGTCTCACCTTTAGAGCAGATACCCAGTAAGTGTTTGAAGAGCTCATCAAAGGGAAACTGAGAGAACAGAGAAACCAGATCATCTTCAGACAGCAGCATCCAGCTTGTTTCTGGGTCTTCATCCTGAGAAAGTTCACAAGAGTGTTACAGTAGCCATTCACATGGGAGTATGGTGTACAGTCATAACAACCACAACAAAGGTTTTGTTGGTGGTTACATAAGAGACACAAAATATTGACACTTTTGGTCTGCTGACAGAAATCATAAGTCAAAATAGCAGTCTGTAAAGTCTAATCGGAAGTTAAAGCAATAATATAACTGATTCTTTCATTGAGGTCTGAAGCCATTAGCAAAAATTAAAAAATGCTTCCGTTTTTATTTTCATAATTTATTTTCATCATTTAATCCGAATTAGCATAACAATTTGAGTTCAGACAATCTCTTATGAATCATTGACACATGGGCTGAGCAGAAATGTCAGTTTCATCATGAACCCTCACCTCCTCTCCACCCTCATCCACTAGAGTCCAGTTACCAGATGCAGGCCCTGTAAGACTGTTGTTGCCCTTCGTGAAACTGGGCTTCATGTGTCCTAGGAAGTCTGCACGGTGCCTGCATGTCACACACACAACTCCATATTTAATGAAAGCCAAAATGTCATTGTCTCCAGTTCGTGCTTTTAATTATAACTGGTTTAAACCCAAGCAATAGCTTTTCAAATTAGACTCAATTGTGATAATGTAAACAATTATACAGATAAAGGACAAAGGACAAAATTAAATGAATCATGAGCTCAGTTTCCAGTAAAGCTAATCTTTACCTCGCTGGAGACATGAGGATAGCCAGGGCCTGCATGAAATGATACACTCCAGATGGGTTATCCAATACTTTAATCTATGGAAGAAAAGCAGAATCAATGACTATTGTAAGACAAGCAGATATCTGAGATTTTTTTTAAACAAATATTTTTTTAAATTTCCCTGTTAACATTTGCTATTGTTTCAGCACATTTGAGTCACATATCAAGGCTCTGCTTCAGTACCTGTAGGAATGGCACAGCCCATTTCCCCACATCTGTCGGGCAGCAGAGCAGGTGATTTAGGATGAAGAGATGATCTCCTGTAGAACCAACTTGATGCAGCACAGACACCTGGATGGAGAAAAGCAGATCCTTTAAACTAGCTCCATTTATCTCTATAGTAATGTAAGAGTATTAATATTGCAAACATAGCTTGCATTGAATAAATTAAAGAACATCAGAATAAAATATTTACATTATTTCCAAGCCATTTACAGCTACTAATAATGCACTGTTGTTTAAAAGTTCTATTTTTATGTTTTTGAAAGTCTCTTAAGCTTAACTAAAGCTGTGTTTATTTATTTGATAGAAAATACAGTGAAAATATTACTATTGTGAAATATAAAATTTTAAAATAGCTGTTTTTTATTTTATATATGAAATAGTTTAATTTTGTGATCTCATGTTATCTTTAAAATTGCAATTTCTCCATTCATTAGCTGGTTATTGGGGGGTCTTTACCAGCCTCTGAAGCCACAGATGTATATCAGCCTGAAACTGAGAATCATCAAGGACCCGTCGGGTGAAGATGAACAGCACACTGAGGCTCTCCTTCAGCGGTTGCAAAGAAGAGGGCTGAGACTTTGGACTCACTGAGAAATTCAATATAAAACAAACCACACAAAAATCAATAGACAGCATGACACCCAAAATTACACAAAAGAATAACTTTTAGCAGTAATCCTATCCGTTTTCAATGATCAGTACGACCAGACAAAATACCACAAAAGTAATACAGTTATCAGTTTTGGTCCAGTCTTTGGTTAAAAGTGTCTGCTGAATACATAAACACAGAACAAGTAAAATCCAATGAGTATTGAATTTTATATGCTTCATTATTTATTAATTTAATTTGCCTCAAAATGAATTTTTTTTTTACATTTGCCAGAGTTTGGTGTTTTGTCAGACCAAACAACCAGTGTAATATATGAAAGTATTTCTGACAGTCATTGTACTCATTAGCAAGAGTGTAAACTAACCAATTATTTATGTTTTACGTACAGTCTAGACTTATCAGTGTGAACTTGCCTGTGCTTGTATCTTGCACAGCCACACTCTTGGTGGTGGGGTTACTGCTGAGCAAGCGGTAGAGATAAGACTCCACTTGTAGACGGGACAGGATGGAGGTGTATGAGTGCAGGGCCACTGTCTGATGGAGAATTTCTGCTTTCGCAGAAAACAGATGCTTCAGCTCAGTTAATGCAGCCTCGTTCATTGTCACCTGCTGGTAGCAGTGGTAGCCAAACACCTTGGTCTGGTCCGCACATACACCCTGTAAAGCACACAGGTGTGTTTGTGATGAATAAAATAGACCAATGCAATGCATTTTTATGGTAAAGGCATGGTGTGACTTAAACAAACAGCTGGGACAAACTATATAACAAGGACACAGTATAAATCTTTATTAGACTAGAGATCACTCCACTAAAAGTCAGCAACAAAAAAAACAAAAAACATACAGCTTACCAGTTTTGTGCATCATTCACAAGTTCTTGAAATTTTATTGAGAATTGAGATAGCAAACAGGATGCAGAATCACAAATCAAATTTGAACTCAAGTAGAATTCAAATAAATTGATATAAAAAAAAAAACATTGATTTAACTACTGAAGAAAGGCAAAGAAGCAAAGCTTTTTTTAGACATTTTTTTAAAAGACTGTTTTGACATTTCAGTTTATAGGCTTTAATAGAACTATATTTACATAGAATGATAAATAGCTGACAGACAGATACAATGACAAACAGATAGATGGGTTGTCTTGACATCTTAAAATTTATAGACTGTAATAGAACAATATTTAGATAGATAGACAGACAGTCTTGACATTTTCATAGAAATAGACAGATAGAAAGCAAGGGCAACAGATAAAAGACAGATAAAAGCACAAGTAAAAAGCAAAACAGAGAGGCAAACAGATAAAAACAGACAGACAGACAGACAGACAGACAGATACACAGGTATGACAAACCTGCAATGAAAGCCTTTCATCCTTGAAGCTCCACAGGCGATTCTGCACATTTTTGCAGTCTGAATTAGCAGCCTGCAGTTCGGTCTGGGCCTGTGTCAGCTGCTTACGGCACCTCCAGTAGCTCAGCAGCAGCTCATACAGCTCATGTCCTTCTTGGTGGGCCAGACTCTGGAACTCCGCTTCATGAATCTCCACGTTTTCCAACCAGGAACCGGGTTCCCATGTACGTAGCTGCTCGCTAGTGAAGGGCTTCACAGATTGGCAGGTCCTGGGCAGCTCTGGGTAAAGCCTCTCCCTGGGTCTCTCCACGTCAGAGACCTCCACAGGGACCAAGCTGGGAGGGGAGGACTCCTGGTTAGCCAGAGGAAGAACAGCTGGAGCTACTTGTCCCTCAGAAGCCACTGTCATACAAGAAGCATCTAACAGTCCATAGGTGATAGAGTACGAGTCCTCTGAAAGCTGAGGCTCAGAGCAGGAAGCAGGGATAGATGGATATATAGAAGAGACACTAAATGGCTCAAGTTTAGCACTAAGAAGTTTGGGATCACTTTGACAGGACTGAACAGGTGCCAAAGTTTGGTCCACCCAAGGTGCCTTGTCTTGTGATGGTGTTTTATGCTGTTTCTCTTCATTGCAAGGTGGTTTCTTTACTATTTCAGTCGTATCTGACAAGAGAACTTGGTCTTGATCCTTTTCAGCTTTGTCATTATGGTCTAGTGAGGTCTGAGTGGCAGGTGGTTTCAGATCAGGAGCTGGAGGCTCATAAGAAAGGCTAAGGGGGACATCAGTGAACTCAGAAGCTGGCGCTGACTCATTAACTGCTGTTGAAGGTCCTGAGGCCTGTCTAACATTCTCTGCCTGTCTCTCCTTTTTGACCTGTTAATGAAGCACAACTTTATTTAGGATTATGAGAAATTTGCATCTTTAATGAAAACAAGGTCTAAACTCTCAAAAATTAAAGTGTAGTAAAAGAAGTATATGGGTGAGCTTTACCTGTGGCTTCCCACTTGATTTGGACTTTGACTTTTTGGGTCTCACAGCCTCCATCTCCACATAGGTATCCACATTATTGTTATAAAATTACTCCATTTCTCTAGATCCACACAGAACCCTGCAACGCACAGGTTTAAAGGGTAGATGTCGTTTAATGGGACAGTTTCTGCTGTGAAACACAAAATGAGAGGCTTTGCAGAATAACAATTACTTTTCACTTTCATATGAAAAGAAGATGCAATGAAAGTGAAAGTTAACTGAGACTTTCATTGCTCAACATTCAGCAACGTCCCTTTATGTGTTTTGCTTACGAAAGAATGCCACATGGGTTTGTAACAACTTTATATGGCACTACAATCACCTAAGATAGACAGACAGACAGGTAGACAGATTGAAAGATAGACAGACAGATAGATGTGTGCGTCTTTGGTATTTCACTCAAGAAAGCCACATGGGTTTGTAACAAATTAAGTAAATTGTAAGTAAACTACCACATAAAACACTAACATTCATATGGCAAAAGAAAACAAAACCAAAACAGTATCATAGATATGTATACACAAACACACACACACACACACACACACACACACACACAAACACACACATATATATACACACACATATCTATGGAGATAAGAGCTTCCACCATCCATATCAGCATGTAAACAACTGAAGCCTACTGACAGCAACAAAACATTGAAGAGCCCGAACAGTAGTTCATACCCAGCTGTTTTAACTCTCTTTCTATTCTTAACAGTGAATAAATAAGTTGTTATATCCACGAAGGAAGCTGTTATTTCTAGTAAAAAGTAAACTGACATAGCTACATCATAAGACTGCGGGGAGGAGCGGATCAACCCACATAACCCCTGCTAACATTAGTGATTCGCTCTCCAAAACACAACAAAAACATCTCAGAATCCTCCCGTGTGAAAGGAAGATTAGTATAACTCACCTAAATGATATTACGTGATATTAGTATTTTAAACAGCAGCTGTCAGTCAGCCATAAAGCTTGAGCGGAGCTGTTAATTCTTCACGGTTTGTTTTGTTCCTGGACGCTATCGCAATACAGGTCACGTGTCCCTCCACCCTTCAATGGCGAGCAGGAAGGGACAAAACAAAACGCGAAGCCATGATGAGGCAATGTGTGAAACTAGATACAACATTTTACAGTGCTACTCGTAGGTTTGTAATTTTAACTAGTTACTTAAAAAACAGTTTCCTTAAGAAACGGCAGATTCTGAAAACGTCATTTGGGAGGATTTATTTATTTATTTTTGTGGTTTAATAATAACATTTAATAATCAGAATGAGCTTTATGCCAGGTATGTTTACACATACGAGGAATTTGTTTTCGTGACAGAAGCTTCCACAGTGCAACAGAATGACAGCGACAGAACAAAAAACACAGATTAAAAAAAAAGATCAAATTAAAAAACAAAATAAGTAAATAAGGAACAAAAATACACAAATTGACAATTGTATGTGCAGGTATATAACAATAGACAGTTGTATGTACGGCAGGTATATTATGTGTAAATTGAAATGTAGACTAAGTACAGGTGCATCGCAATAAATTAGAATGTCGTGAAAAAGTTAATTTTTTTCTTGTAAGTTATTTCAATAAATGAAACTTTCATATATTTTAGATTTAGACTGCATGTAAAGTAAAACATTTCAAAAGTTTTTTATTTTATTTTCATTTTGATGATTAGAGCTCACAGCTCATGAAAGTCAAAAATCAGTATCTCAAAATATTAGAATATTTACATTTGAGTTTCAATAAATGCCCATCCCTACAGTATAAATTCCGGGTATCTCTTGTTCTTTGAAACCACAATAATGGAGAAGACTGCTGACTTGGCAATGATCCAGAAAATGATCATTGACGCCCTCCACAAAGAGGGTAAGTCACAGAGGGTCATTACTGAAAGGTGTGGCTGTTTACAGAGTGCTGTATCAAAGCATATTAAATGCAAAGTTGAATGGAAGGACGAATTTGGGTAGGAAAAGGTGCACAAGCAACAAGGATGACTGCAAGCTTGAGAATACTGTCAAGCAAAGCTGATTCAAACACTTGTGAAAGCTTCACAAGGAGTGAACTGAAGCTGGATTCAGTGCATCAAGAGTCACCACGCTCAGACGTCTTCAGGAAAAGGGCTGCCAAGCCACTTCTGAACCAGAGACAACGTCAGAAGCGTCTTACCTGGGCTATGGAGAAAAAGAACTGGACTGTTGCTCAGTGGTCCAAAGTCCTCTTTTCAGATGAAAGTAAATTTTGCATTTCATTTGGAAATCAAGGTCCCAGAGTCTGGAGGAAGAGTGGAGAGGCACAGAATCCATGTTGCTTGAAGTCCAGTGTGACGTTTCCACAGTCTGTGATGATTTGGGCTGCCATGTCATCTGCTGGTGTTGGTCCACTGTTTTTTCTGAAGTCCACAGTCAACACAGCCATCTACCAGGAAATTTTAGAGCACTTCATGCTTCCTTCTGCTGACAAGCTTTATGGAGATGCTGATTTCATTTTTCAGCAGGACTTGGCACCTGCCCACACTGCCATAGGTACCAGAAGCTGATTCAAGGACCATAGTGTTACTGTGCTTGATTGGCCAGCAAACTCACCTGACCTGAACCCCATAGAGAATCTATGGGGTATTGCCAAGAGGAAGATGAGAGACACCAGACCCAACAATGCAGATGAGCTGAAGGCTGCTATCAAAGCAACCTGGGCTTCCATACCACCTCAGCAGTGCCACAAACTGATCACCTCCATGCCACACCGAATTGAGGCAGTAATTAAAGCAAAAGGAGCCCCTACCAAGTATTGAGTACATATACAGTAAATGAACATACTTTCCAGAAGGCCAACAATTCACTAAAAATGTTTTTTTTATTGGTCTTATGAAGTATTCTAATTTGTTGAGATAGTGAATTGGTGGGTTGTTAAATGTGAGTCAAAATCATCACAATTAAAAGAACCAAAGACTTAAACTACTTCAGTCTGTATGCTTTGAATTTATTCAATAAACGAGTTTCACAATTTGAGTTGAATTACTGAAATAAATGAACTTTTCCATGACATTCTAATTCATTGAGATGCACCTGTATGTGTGTTAGATAAATAAGTGTATAAATAGTGTGTGTTCCACAATTATTGTCAGGTGTTCATGAGATGGATTGCCTGAGGGAAGAAACTTTTTCTGTACCTGGCCGTTCTGGTGCAAAGAGGGAGTGTGCTGGATGTGAGGGGTCCAGTGTGATTTTACCAGCCCTTTTGCTCACTCTAGATGAGTACAGTTCTTGGAGAGTGGGGAGGGTTGTACCAATGATTCGCTCAGCAGTCCGGACCCTCTGTAGTCTTCTGAGATCAGATTTGGTAGCTGAGCTGAACCAGACAGTTATTGAAGTGCAGAGCACGGATTCAATGACTGCAGGGTAGGACTGTTTCAGCAGCTCCTGTGGCAGGTTGAATTTCCTCAGCTGGCGAAGGAAGTACAGCCTCTGCTGGGCCTTTTTCACAATGGAGTCTATGTGAATGTCCCACTTCAGGTCCTGGGAGATGGTGGTGCCCAGGATCCTGAATGACTCCACTGTCGTTACAGTGCTGTTCATGATGGTGAGTAAGGGGAGAGCAGGGGGGTTTCTCCTGAAGTCCACTATCATCTCCACTGTTTGAACTCCAGGTTGTTAAGGGGAGACACTGCAGGCAAAAACACTGTTTTTTCATGCACCTGTCAATTTTGAGATTTTGGGCTTTTTGGTTTTTCATAAAGTGTTTTTTCAGACTAGTAGAACGAAAACATCCAAAAGACACTGTTAAGTGTTTCTTTTATAGCACTTTATCTATTTGTGTCAATAGATTTCAATTACAATACATATTTTTAAAGGCCGTTTTCTCAAAATGAGTTTTTTCTCTGACACTGAGCCATAAATCTCCACTTCAGTAGCACTTACACACACCAAACTTTGCATTTTTATTCCTGTCTATATCCTGAAGGTTTTTACAGAGGGATTTGTTCATATATAATTTTCTATACAACATATACAACATTTTATACAACATTATATACAACATTTTAATCCCCCCAAAATTGTCAAAATATAGTGTTTTCTGTCTGTTCTAAGTATTTTCTGAATTATGGAGTGACAAAATGAGATACCCAAAATTCCCTCTGTAAAAACTTTTGACTGTAATATGTCAAAAAAATTAAACAAGAATTTTGAAACTGACTTCATCCAGTGTTTAGATTTTTGTACTAGAAATGTATGCAAATTAGTGCATATTTCATTAAATAATGCCTCATTTGCATATTTAAACCTGACATTTTAGAAAACTTGTAATACAAAAAATGTTTGCAATTATGAATGTAATCAATCAACTAGGTAAGTAAGGCGATAACTATTAGTAAAAAAAAAAGACAGCAACAGACAGCCAGCTCCTTAACCTCCTGTCTGTAAGCAGACTCGTCACCGTCCTGAATGAGGCCGATGAGTGTGGTGTCATCTGCAAACTTCAGGAGCTTGACAGAGGGGTCTTTAGATGTGCAGTCGTTGGTGTAGAGGGAGAAGAGCAGTGGGGAGAGGACGCAACCCTGGGGGGGCGCCAGTGCTGATCGTACGGGTGTTGGATGTGTATTTTCCCAGCCTCACTAGCTGCTGCCTGTCTGTCAGGAAGCTGTTGATCCACTGACAGACGGAGGTGGGCACAGAGAACTGAGTTAGTTTGGGCAGGAGGAGGTTTGGAATGATCGTGTTAAAAGCTGAGCTGAAGTCCACAAACAGGATCCTCACATAAGTCCCTGGTCTGTCTAGATGTTGCAGAACATAATGCAGTCCCATGTTGACTGCATCGTCCACAGACCTGTTTGCTCTGTAGGCAAACTGAAGAGGATCCAGTAAGGGTCCAGTAATGTCCTTCAGGTGGGCCATCACTAGTTTTTCAAAAGATTGCATGACCACAGACGTTAGATCCACAGGCCTGTAGTCATTTAGTCCTGTAATTTTGGATTTCTTTGGGATGGGGATGAAGCGTTTGAAGCATGAAGGGACTTCGCACAGCTCCAGTGATCTGTTGAAGATCTGTGTGAAGATGGGGGCCAGCTGATCAGCACAGGATTTCAGACAGACTGATGTAACACAATCTGGGCCTGGTGCTTTTTTCCTTTTCTGCTTCCGAACGACCTGGCGCACCTCATCTTCGCTGATCTGAATTGCAGGTGTGGGGGAGAGGGGGGTTGCTGGAGGTGTTAATGGTTGTGTGGAGAGGTGTTCAGAGCGGGTGTGGGGTGTTTTTTCAGACCTGCAGTAGAACTCTTTCAGATCGTCTGTCAGTTGTTGATTCTCCACAGTGCTGGGGGATGGTGTCTTGTAGTTGGTGATAGTTGGAGTCACTGGAAGAGAATTGAATCCTTATTTTTTCAGAATAATTCCTCTTTGCCATTCTGATCTCTTTTTCCAGTGTGTATTTGGCCTGTTTATACAAAACTTTGTCCCCCTTCCTGTAAGCATCTTGTTTGTCGTTGTTGTAGGTTAAATGAGTCCTGGTTGGAACGCACATATCCTCACAGAAACTGATATAAGATGTTACAATCTCTGAGCTCGTCCAGATCGGTGGCATCAGCTTAAAAAAATAGTCCAATCAGTGAGGTGGAAACGGGCTTGTAATAAAATGCTACATTATTAATAATACCATGCTCGCTTGCAAGGGTCAAATAAATTGATGTGTGTATATATATATATATATTTGATTTTATTTCAAGACTTCTGAACTAAGCAAATATAACACCAAAAGTTGACTTGATTTAGTTCATTGATAAATAAAATCTATTTATTACATTATTTTTGATAGCATACACATTTTTACACAAGTGCCTAAAACGTTTAACAGTACTGTAGCTTTGCAGGTAGGTTTCTTGAAGCATTTTGGAGATGTTGCCAGAGTTCTTCTGGATTGAGTCTGTCTCAGTTTGTTCTGTTTCTTCATGTCATTCCAGACAGACTGGATGATGATGAGATCAGGGGCCTGTACTATGATGGTGGCTAAACAAACTCAGGGTTACAGGATTAGTTTTGAGTTGACAAAACCAAACCAGTCCAATCCTGCTTTGTTGGTACCATGAAGCTGATCATCAATTTTCTCTGTCAGCTCAGGCTTGATCCTGAGTTAATGGAGCACGTGCACATGAAAGTGTGACATCAGTAATGAGCAGCCAATCACATGCCTTAAAACTCTCTCACTTCTTGTGAGAGAGTCAGTGCGAAGATTAAAAGATTGAACAATATGAAGAATTTAAACACATTTACACAGCACGATCATGAAACGATCTATCCATGAATGAGGAAAACTTAAAGAAAACATCTTACCATATGCAGTAAGTGCAAGTAAAAGTTGATAATGAGTTGATAATGTTTATAGGTATAAAAACACTTAAAAATCTAAGCTCATGTAGTCATGCTTAAAGCTATTGATTCTAAAACTTATTTATATTGCATATTATTTATATGTTTACATTGATTTTAAATAAAAGCTTAATAACTATTAAACTAAGACGGCTTGTGTAATGAATTAAGAGTATAATAATTATATAAATAATATAAAATAATTATAAAAATAATCTCTAAAAAATCAGATGATTTTATCTTTAAAAATGTTTTACTCTGTAGCGTCCTTTAATTTGGAGTAAGAGAAACTGGAGGAGTGGCTTTATTGCGTCACTTTGCTTGAAGCTGATTGGTCAAATTTCGGTTTGAGATCTCTAAACCAGAACATAACCTGCCCCGGAGCAGGTTAGCTGTGGAGCGTAAGTTACTATGGCGATGAACACTGCTAAAAGCCAAACCACTTTCATGGTACCTAAAACCCAGAGTTGGGGCAAACTAAACTGAAACTCACCTGGCTAGCCAGCTAAACCGGCTTCATGGTACAGGCCCCAGATCTCTGTATGGAGCACTGGCTGTTGTCAGACTTCTCGTGCAAACAAAAATTTCACTGGTTTACTACAATTAATGGCAAAGGAATGTTTGGAAATGTAAAGTGATATTTCCTACTGGCACACTACAGCAAAAGATAGAAATAACTGGCTTAAAGCCATTTTGTTTTTGGTGAAAATACTAATGGCTTAAGACTTTTTTCACAGTAGTGTACATGCAATGCATAACATGTAACTGACTACAATTCTCTATTATTTGAAATAAACCAGGTCAAACCATAAATAAAACTAAAGACAACTCATCCTGCAGGATTAAGGATTTTTTATTATTATTATTAATTCAATAGATACACAAGCAACTCTGAAAAATGTTAGAATCATCAAAAGATTTCAGGGCCATCGTCAGCCCCAGAAGTCAGCCGCCTCCAAACTGCTCTTGATGTTGTTCTGATTTTCTCTCCTCTCCTTAGTCACCAGGTTGGCTTCACCCTTCTGTAGACGTCTTCTCTGAGCAGCCTTCTGCTGTTTTGTGAGCTGTCTCTTCACTTTCTGCCTGATGACCTCCTGCATTGGGGGATATCCATCACTTTATTTTAATGTAACAACATAAATTTTTTTTTTTTTTAGTTTTGCCATTTTAATTTGATAGGACAGTGTAGAGAGGACAGGAAACAAAGTGGGAGAACAAGAGGGGATCGCTACCCACGAGGCTATCGGGGCCGACAGCAGGGGGTAAACTTTTAAACCTAGAATTAATATATTGAAGGGTTGTACTCACTGGTGGTATAGTAGAACAACTGCCAACACTTCCAATGCTCATCTCACTGGTTGTTCTCCTCCTGCGCTCATTCTCAAGGCTCACTTGGTCTCTGTGGGATCACATGCATCACTTCATTAAATGTAAGAGAAAGGGTTTTATATGAAGGAACTGTTCATGCAAAAATTTTAATTCATCTTTAAGATCACAGCGCGAACAGGCTGTCATGCATCAAAAAAGGACAGAATCTGAGTTCATAATTCCTGGACAATCTTTGTTTCCAGTGCAGCTCTCAAACCAAATATGCCATAACATAACTGGCTGTCAGCATGAAGAATACTTAAAATTAGGCTTTTCTGTTTATTCTGTCATCATTTACTGACCATCATATTGTTACAAAACAATTAATTTTGTTCATTATCATAACACAATATTTAAATATTTTTACACATAAATTTTTTTAAATATTCTCTCATGCTTTTTGTCCATCCTCTGAAAGTCCACATAACCTAAATTTTCAAGCTTCAAAAAGTGCATAAAGACTGTGGAATTGTAATGCATATGAATCAAGTCATTTTAAATGATGAACAGCTTTAGCCCTTTATTCACATTTAAACATTGATGAACACAATGATCATAGCACATCAAATATGGTAAACAGAAGCTCAACTGTACTTGCTTGATGTGCAAGAACAAACCTCATTGGATCGAGTAAATGAGAACAATTTTCATTTTTGGGTTGACTATTCCTCTTAGGATTTATGAACGGTAGTTTTATAGCACTATGAAGGTTGGGTATGTGCAAGCAAGTTATGATATTAGACACGAGTCACATCATACCAAATTACATACAAAGGATTCCTTACCTGAAAGGCCTAAACTCTTTGTTGGATGCAGACAGGTCAACCAAATCAGGACACTCATCTTCTACCTCATTCTCCTCTTCCCTCTCCAAGTCTTTGGTAATGTCAGAAACGGTTTCTTTCTGAATGTCCTCTGAGGGGATCTCCTTTTCACATTGAGCTCCCTCATGTTCCTCTGTGTCGTTCTCTTCTGTTGGAGTATCCTTACTCATATTTAGCCCTTCCAGCTCAAGCATGGCTTGTTTATACTCCTCTATGCTGATAACGTCCTCTAAGGCGGCCTGATGTGTATCGTCAGCAGACTCTGAGATGTCATCATCATCATCTTCATCTCCACTGAGTCCTTCACCCTCTGGACCTTCAGGATGGAGCAAACGGTCATCCTGCTGCAGCTCCTTGGTGTAGCCACTAGCTGAGATCTCCACATCGAGCGAGCAGGCTCTTCTGTATAGAGGAATGTGTCACTCAGTTAAGTCTCTAGACTATCTAAAGTCTGACTATAACAAAGCAAGCTATTAGAAAAATTACCTGATGTCTTTGAATGTTGGATAGAGTTCACTTTCATAGTTGAATCTTTTTAAGAAAAAATCTCGAACACACTTGACGTCTCGATCAAAGTACCTTTTGCAGAACAATTAAAAACTTAATTTTAGTGCCAAGGCTTATTATTGAATAATTATCATTATTAGTTTGACATCAGGTTGGATAGTCACCATTCTGCATTTAAATGTGAGGTGGAGACCATCTGAGGGAAGTCAATCATTGTGACGCGGTCGTTGTCATCAAGCATGAGGTTAAATTCATTGAAGTCACCATGGATCAGCCCATGATTGGCAAGATTGATGACTAGCTCCATGATTTCACTGTACAATGCAGCAGGGTCTTGAATTTCTCGAATCTGACACCTATGTGAAAAATACAGCAATGTAACTACTCATCAAAAAATCATCTAAAACCTTAAGTGGTATTTCTATGCCCTTTCTATTAAAGAGTTGTACAAGACAGATTAATACAGCACACCACTGCACAGTTTGGCAGCTGTCAATGACCTTTCTATACAAGTAAATATTTAATGCAAGAAAATAAAGCAGTGTGTGAAAGTCTGTTCATCTGAAGCAAAGTGCAGGTAAACTCACAGTGGGTAACCATTAATGAGCTCCATAACCACTGCATGTCTGTTGTAGTCTACTGGCTTTGGAACAGGAAACCCTCGATCGTATAATGCCTGTAAAAAAACAAGGACTCTTAAAATACATCCAGATAAACATTAACCTGTGTAAGAACTAGCTTGAATTTTACTTTGAAATCATTTTTGAACATAAATTATTGTATATTGATGATATTATAGAGAAGAAGATTTGCATCTAGCACAATGTAGTAGATCTGTTGCAAGGGTCAACAGGGAATTATATAGTTGTTGGGCATGACACATAAATGGACTCCATACCTCAGAATGCTTAGAAACAAGATTTTGTGTTATTAGTTATGGGGTAATTATACAATAGGGAACTTTAAATAGCAGTAGTTATTTATTTTTATTGCCATGTCAGCATCTAAGGCTATCTTCATGGCAAGTTGTGGAACTATAGCATCTGCTATATCAGTGATTTTTAAACAAAGGGCCGGGGCCCACAGCAAAATTCTAGGGGGGTCCAATAAGTCCAATATTATATATATATTATATGTCGTGGAAAAGTTTATTTATTTCAGTAATTCAACTCAAATTGTGAAACTCGTGTATTAAATAAATTCAATGCACACAGACTGAAGTAGTTTAAGTCTTTGGTTCTTTTAATTGTGATGATTTTGGCTCACATGTAACAAAAACCCACCAATTCACTCTCTCAACAAATTAGAATATGGTGACATGCTAATCAACTCAAAACACCTGCAAAGGTTTCCTGAGCCTTCAAAATGGTCTCTCAGTTTGGTTCACTAGCCTTTAATACTTGAAAGAGATAAGACTAAAAATTCGCACTTTGACAATAGCTTGTTCCAAAAACAACATAAGTGTGTCTCTGTTCACAGAGTACAGAAAATATCCTCTTGGAATATTTGGATATTACCTTCATGTATGCGAACTCTTTCATGGCAGAGAGCCGGGACAGGTACAGCCATGACATCTTGTGCCTGTGTTTGTGGTAATCTCTCTTGTTCTTCAAGTTCCTGAAGGATGTCCGACCCAGTCTGTGAAGTTTTAGAGCAAACTGCTCCCCCTCAGCATTTGCAACAATGTAAATATCTGAAATACGAAAAAGGTTTATAGATCCTGAAAATTTTCCTTTAAGATAAGTGAAAATATTTGAGAGGTTGAGGGGGGAAAGTGTCATTAAAAATGTGTCAGACTTGTTAATGAGAACAAATAAATTCTAATCAAAATGACCCACACCTGACTCTTTGCCGACTCCCATCTGGTTTCCAACTGACAAAATAACATCCCTGGAAGACAGCGTCTTCAGTGCCAGGTAATCATAACCACCGTAATTCAGCCGATACCCCTGAACAGCTACAGAAAGAAAACGCCGTCAAAAGCTGCACTCATTCACAAAAACGTTACGGAACGAAACTGAAGACTGACGCATTTACTTTTGCTGCGTTCATAGGCCAGTAGCTTGTGTTTGTCCAGCTCCCGCAAAACCTTGTTGCATCCTCCATGTTTGAGACTGGCAATGGACGCAATCAGACTTACTGGGACGATCTCGTGGTTCTTCATGCCCATTTCCACCTGTGTATCCCGGAGAGACAATTATAAAAACAAAACGCGACTACTGAATCATAACTGGAACTTTTAAATTGGGCTGAAATCTACTGGATCAAGCTTCATAAACAGAACGTTAACTAACGTTACATTATATGCCATGATACAATGACACACTCTCAAAAGACAGTTCAACACGCATTCAGCTAAAGGTTGAATCTTTATTTTGATTCAGACACTTACGCCTGTAGCTCACCATATAGTTGTTAAAAATAAAGCTGGAAGAAAAGCTGATGTAAACAGATAGGACTTCTTAAAAATGATACATACCGCTGTGAGGACTCTAAAATCGTCCCTGGACAGATACCTCAAGATAACAACGTTTAATTTGCCCATGGTGGCAAACCCGTTGCTTCCTAATTTTCAGATGATTTCTATTTTTTTTTTTTTGCAAATGTTTTTGTAATGCGTGATTTGTTCAACCGGCCATTCCACATGTTCAAACCGGAAGAGCGCAGTATTCTGGCGTTACATCCCTGGCCTGAAGTCGACGGGTTCAGTGCTTCTCCTGGCGGCGTGGAGTGGAAGTGTCTTCTGATGTTCTTACAACACAATCACAGAAATGAGCAAATCAACATTTAAAGTGTCTTCATTGTCATCAAGTGAAGTAGCAAAATGACACAGTAAAAAAAAAAAAACACAGTCAAGACGTGTAAAGTTTTTAAAACTTTTTTTAATGTTTTTAAATTTTTTTTAAATTCATTTATATTATCTACAAAGTAAAAGTTATTTTAACTTAACAGTTTTATAACGGTCAAGTCTAATGGGGTTTTGCCATCAGATTAAATTAATAAATAATTTATCTGCTTTTTTTTTTTGCCGAACATCTTCATTAAATGGAAGTTTCTTGTGTTAAGTTTGGTTAGAACCATTTCACTTTGTTGGTGTTGATTTACCCCAAGGTCTTGAGCACAGCTATAGCAGCAGCATTTAACAGTAATGTTAATACTGTCAATATACGGAAGAATTATCTTTTAACTTAGAAGGTGCAGACGAAATGTTCCAGTTATTTATGCACAGTTTTCTCACTCATCTGGGCTTTGTTATTGTTAAGACCCACTGCAAGAGTTCTAGTGTCACTGAAACGTGAAAAATGATTCCTCGTTAAAACTCTCGTCTTTCTTTTGTATTTTTAAAAAAGCCAGAGTTCACCACATCTTTGCTTGTACGTGTTTCTTAATCACTGGTGGTGGGTAGCAGTAGAGCAGCATGATTGAGGTTCTCGTGGCCATTTAGGGGAGTTTAGAGACAGGTAAAGTTTTGTTGGCCAGTAAGTGGTAGGTGGGGCCAGATGGCTCTGCGAAGATCAGGAGCCACTCAAATCGACTGCTGTTCTCCGATCTTCATCCTCTACAGCTGCTGCTGATGGTGACCTTGCACTGAACAAAAAACACAAAGATTTATATTATAACCTCCATAGCAAAATGAAGAGAAAACTTGGTGGGGAAAAAACAAACATTTACAATTAACAACCCTAGTCAGTCTCTAGGAATCACTTCTTAAAACACATTAAACTCAAGTGGGAAGAGTCGCCTTATTCCCAAACAGAGGAATATGTGAGATACAGACAACAACTCGAAGCCAGAACAACTGTGGCAACGTCTCCAAGATGCTTCAAGAAACCTACCTGCAAAGCTACCTGAAAAACTATGCACAAGTACACCAAGGGCAAAAGCTGCTTTAAACACAAAGGATGGTCACATCAAATGTTGATTTAATATAGTTAATAGATATTAATTGAAAAAGAAAATCTATTAAGCATCCTCATCCTCATTTTACAGCATTTTTACACAAGTGCCTAAAACTTTTAACAGTACTGTAGATTTGCAGAAGTTTCTTGAAGCATCTTGGAGATGTTGCCACAGTTCTTCTGGATTGAGTCTGTCTCTTTGTTCTGTTTCTTCATGTCATTCCAGACAGACTGGATGATGATGATGGGATCAGATCTCTGTGTGGAGCACTGGCTGTTGTCAGACTTATTGGGCAAACAAAAATCTCACTGGATTATTACAATTAAGTTTGGAAATGTAAACTGATATTTCCTACTCACACACTACAGCAAAAGATATAAATAACTGACTGAAAATTCTGTCATCATTTACTCAAGTAGTTCCAAACCTGTATGAATTTCTGTCACCACAGTATATTTGGAAATTATATTCACACATGTATCTATCTTATCTTTAATTTTACTATCTGTGTATTGCTGCTGTCTTTGTTCATCAGAAGCTCTTCTGCCACAGAAATTCACACAAATTCCTTGTGTGTGGGTGTAAGCATACTTGGTAATAATTCTCTTTCTGATTCTGATATGTGTTGTGTTGAGTTGTTCTGAGACAGGCCCTTACCAGGGGTGAGAGTGTAGGAGTAGTGTGTGGCTGAGGACACAGGGATGGGGTTGAGAGTACCCTGGGGCAGCGCAGGCTGGGGGCCAGCAGGAGCCTGTGTGGCCATCAACATCATAGTGGGGGGGTGGGAAGGATTGCCATGATGTGGCGGCACCATCCCTGACTGCATGTGGGCCTTTAGAGACAAAGTGAATGAAATTTTAAGTATTTCTTAGCATTTCTATAATTCTGGTGTCTAACTTGCGAACACTAACCTGCTGCACATGAGCCATATGGTTAGGGTTATACCCATGCGGCACCTGCTGGGGGTGGATGTAGACAGCCTGCTGAGCGGAGGGGAAGTTGGCTTGAGGAGACTGAGGGTTGGGACCAGGGGTCATGGAAGGGGGGGTGGGTGCCAGGGCTGAGTACATCTGCTGCTGTGGTGGGTTTCCCAGATGGATGGCCTGGGCTGCAGCGGCCGCCGCTTGGTGCTGAGGATGCTGAACAGGGCTGGGGGCCGGGTGGCTGCCTCCATGCTGACTACCCTGCTGCGGCTGTCCTGTCGGGGTGGCAGAGGGCTGAGGGTGCTGCGGATGAGGGTGAAGGGTAGAGCTTGGGTGGGGAAACTGCTGAGGAATAGGGGTAGGTGACACTGAAACAGACAAATACAAGCAGTTTTAATATATGGTATCACTGCATTTACGCAAAATAAATCCAATTATATGAATGTTACCAAACAAAAGTAAACAAATGACATGCTCAGAAAGGTCTATTTTTTGAATGGGTTTTGTAACTGACATTTAAATTGTTAGATAAAAAATAATTATAAATAATATAACAATTAAAAATGTAATAAAAATAAAACAACAGAAACATCAACTGAAAAATTAGGTGCTATTTTGCTGAGTCATTAATGTGTGACTCATTACAAAGACCATCATTAATTGCTGTAGCATTGAGCTACTCAGAAGCTATGAAAAGTGATTGTAAAATTAGCAGATGCACTGTATGATAGTAAAGATGTTAAATGGGCTGGCAAGGTTCAGGCTTTGTGCTGGCGGGAGTTCTTACCATACATAGTATGCATCTGCTCACCATACTGAGTGGTGGAGGAAGAAACCAGACTGGGCTGACCATGGCCAGGGGGGGTGATCATCCTCGCACTGCCCTGAATCACTGGACTGAACATATGCTGGGCCTGAAACACAGGAATCCACACAGCATGATTTTAGCAATCCTATAAGATCATTGCATTTCACACTGTGCGACATGGATCTAATGAACTTGGCTACGATGTGTGTAGACTGTACAATGATGACACCTATTGACTCATAGGCTACAAGGCACGTTACTATAGGAGCAGCTGTAGTTTTTATCTGTGCTGAAAAAAAGTGGAAGCATCGAAAGAGGAAGGCATAAGAGCTTGACGTAAGCCGTTTTGTGTTTTAGCGCCATGTCACGGTGATTTCATGTCCCATTTTTATTGGTTGGTCAGTAAACGTGGATTGTAGCAATGTGCGATGGATCATGCTGCATTTCGAGCCTGATCTCACGGCAATTCGTACATATTTTACGAGGTGGCTAATTCGTATTTCTGACACTGTCAGAAAATGATCGTAGGCTGTCTCTGGTCACAAGACAATGGCAATGGCCTTCTTTGAACCTCTCTCACTGTACGACACAGGACCACCGATTAGGAGCCATGATCACAGAAATCGCCATGATTGTTTCACAATGCCTTCTCTTTCATCTGAGACAGCTGAAAATTGTGCAGTGTGTTGCGGGCTTTAAACAAGAGAAGTGAAATTCTTAAAGGTGCCATAGGTGATTGTCTTCAGAAACATTTTTTGTTATGCTGGTTGAAAGTCTCTTCACATCCCAACAGCAATCATTAAGTTAAGTGGTCTAAATGTATTTATATATACTGTGGAAGGCACAGGACCAAGAAATGTTCGTCCAATCAAAACGCTCGGTCCAAGCGTTTTAATTACCTGCCTGTCAACATATGTATTAGCATATCTCTGCGCACCCTGTTCGCGCAGACAGGATACGTCATCAGCATGTTCACGCACGCTGTGCAGACAGAGCCAGAATGGCAGACAAACATCAACCCAATCTTCCTTCCTGGTATTGTAGTACTTTTAGTAACAGTACTATAAATGTTTTCTCACCAGTGAATGACATGATGTAGCCAAACGGTTCCCAATTCCACTCCTTGCGCCCCCGTTCTGTATATTTTGCATGTCTCGCTTAACACACCCTCGATACAGATAACCAGCTCTTTAGAAGAGAGCTACGTGCATGAACTGTGTTCCGATTGACATGCTCCCTACACAGTGTTCATTGCTCCCTACTCCCTGAGCAGGAGAAATCCATTGAAGTTTACTTCACTTTGGAAAATTCATTAACGGATTTGCACTGCACAGCGTCTTCACACAGACGAAACTTACTAGAGAAGTGTGAAGTGTGAGATAATACACCTCTGTAAATAAATACTATTTAAATTAATGTCTCGCACAGTTTAATGGCCTTTGTAAAAAGGACCTTTTCTTTTAAGATTATTTTTATTTGCAGAAAATGGACTTAATACATTAAACCTATATGATCAATTTTTTTTAATGAATGGTATATGGTGAATGTCATTTCCTTTCTTGTTAATATGTGACCCTGGACCACAAAACCAGTCTTAAGTCGCTGGTGTATATTTGTAGCAATAGCCAAAAATACATTGTATGGGTCAAAATGATCTTTTTTTTTTTATGCCAAAAATCATTAGAATATTAAGTAAAGATCAGGTTCCATGAAGATATTTTGTAAATTTCTTACTGTAAATGTATCAAAACTTCATTTTTGATTAGTAATATGCATTGCTAAGAACTTCATTTGGACAACTTTAAAGGCGATTTTCTCAATATTTAGATTTTTTTGCATCCTCAGATTCCAGATTTTCAAATAGTTGTATCTCAGCCAAACATTATCCGATCCTAACAAACCATACATCAATGGAAAGCTTGTATAAATCTCAATTTCGAAAAATTGACACTTAAGGTTTTGTCGTCCAGGGTCACATGTTAAATGTTTATATTCATGTAACATTGTACATGGCTAACTGCTATTTAAAAAAAAAAAAAAAAAAAAAAAATCCAAAACATTTGTGAAATTAATGGATTAATGGGATACATAATAATAATAATAATTATTAAGTCATATTATAATTATACTGATATAATTCTAACGTTTTTATATTACTGTAAAAAATGCTTGTTTGCTGTATGTTTCTCTTGTAAAACGGAGCCATAGCAATGTTATAAGCAAAAGAATCAAAGATTCCTAATGGCTCTTATAAAAAGTTTCATCTGTCGTTTGTTGATAATGGTATCTTTTCAGCATTTCAGTAGATCTAAGAATGGGAATTTAATATTCACAAATACTAGATAAAGATTGTCAGGCACCACATTTATAAATGCTCAAGTTTTGTCCAAAATCGTTTGCTGTCTAAATAGGTACTGCTTGACTACATCACTGAAAAAAGTACATTGTACTTTTTTTTTTTAATCCAGGCATACTTCATCTGCCATGTTGGCTTTGTCATGTGATCTATGGCATCAGCTGTGTCGCTTCACTGGCATTCACAACTCCTCTCTTGTGGACTCCTTTTCCTATTGGTTTAGTAAAATGTCCACTGAATGTACACTTCAGATTCTTAACATAAATATTAAGTCATTCGGAAACTACTCACCTACTGTTTTATACTATTTAGGCATACCAATATCGCATACTGTTTTATTTATTTTTTTGTCCACTTTAAAGTAGGGAGGTAAGTATATTTGGATGCAGAGGAATTTTTTAATTGGTAATTCTTCATTAGAAATGACACCTCTAAAGTCACTGTACCTGTGACTGGTAGTGGGGCATCTGTTGTACCAGAGGTTGGCTAGCAAACTGCTGAGGGCTACAAGTGAAGTATTGGGTGGTGTAGGCTGGGCTCTGTGCCACAATGGGCGGCCCAGCAGCTGTAGCTGGATGCATCATTGTAGACGTGCCAGGTGGGTGATGCTGGTCTGGTCTTTGCTGTGGCATGTTTGGTACTGCAATCAGATACAGCAAAAGAAGAGAGAATAAAATGGGCATGATGTTGTTTGAGAGAAAAAAAGTAAAGAAAAAAGAAATTCTTCACAGATCTTATTTCCCAACTCCACAGCCCTGCAAAATATTATACAAAATCAATACACAAAAAGATATAGCATAACTCCCTCACACCAAAAAAGCTCATGACAAGAAAAAGAGACAAAACAGCCTTAAGCAGCTGTATAAAACAAAAAAACAAAAAAAAAACCATGCACTCTGAGAGTGAAGCATTCTCACCTTTACCTGGTCTGTAGGGCTTGGCCTGGCTCATGGTCATATGAGGAACCTGAACATGGTACATGGCTGGAGGCTAAAGGATGAGGAGCAGAATTTGAGATGCAGAACTACATCTATGTTGAGTTTTTCACAGTCTTGAAGAACACTTGCTGAATGCATCTTAACACTATTGTGTATTATATTCTGTTGATTACCACTGTAATTGGCTTGTAGCACTTTCTCTTTTAGCCTACAGTGCTCATGGGAAAAAGCTATTTGTTCTGTTTCTTAAAGACATGACTTTTAAGATGTGCCAACAAACTTCTGTCCTCTACTGCAAGAATACACACATTAATGCTTCT